>JAYEPQ010000012.1:31949913-32039913 GCA_036321105.1 Dracaena cambodiana | reverse complement strand
GGAATCGCGTTTTGCCTAGAGAAACGTAAAGGAATGATAGCTACTTTTTTTTCTATAACAGGATTATTAGTTACTCGTTGGATTTCTTCGAGACATTTTCCATTAAGTAATTTATACGAGTCTTTAATCTTCCTTTCGTGGAGTTTTTCCATTATTCATCTAATTTCCAAGATATGGAATCGTAAAATTGAAATGTGAAATTCTTGAGTAGTCTGCTTCCCGTTCAGGAATAGTAGCGTTGAGTTTCTTGACCCTTCGGTAGCAAAGCTGACAACGCAACGCTTCCGCGAAGCGTCATTCTCATAGCGAGGCGCTTCGATTTCGCGAAATCCGAACGTACTGTACCGTACCGATTGTCGAAAAGCTTTACCGAACCGAACGGAAAGAAGAAAAGAGACCTGAATAAGGCCCTTCCTGCTCTTCTCTCAGAAAGCTTCCTAGCCGGCAATATCCCGTCTCGTCAGGATGAAAACTGACGCAGGTAACGAAAAGTACGTTCGGACGAAAGAAGCGAGGGGAGAAATTCAACCTACCAGGCCGGCTCCAGCCCTCCGCAGGTTCTGATTCTGATTCCATACTGATGATGAGTCTCTTTCCTTCCATTTAATTTCTTGTCAAGATAGGACCCCACATCATAGCTCTCTGATCCGTTTACTGTTAGCGGATTGGTATTGCTTAGAAATAATATTCCACCTATAATCCCGGAGACGACGAGTCCATTTTTTGTGATGATAAATAACCTACTTAACTCAGTGGTTAGAGTATTGCTTTCATACGGCAGGAGTCATTAGTTCAAATCCAATAGTAGGATATCTCGTATTAACAATCAAAAGATGGTCGAAAGAAAATGGGATTAGATACCCCAGTAGTCCTAGCCGTAAACGATGGATACTAGGCGCTGTGCGTATCGACCGGCAGATTCATCCAATTGAACCACCACCTGTTGAAGGTTTTCTACGTAGGTTCAAATCCTGCCTCTCCCACGTCGTTTGTTGTAGACGTCAAGAGAAGAGAAAGTAGGCGTCAGCGTAGGAGGGCCAACCGAGCGAAGCTCCTGATTTTTTTTGGCCGTGCCTTTTTGCGACGGCAGGCAGCTGACGGGACTACGTCGACCATAGTTCCAAACTAGGAGCTAAAACTCGACGGAGATATTTCGTACTACCCCACGTTTCGACAGTTCTGGTCCTGTTTTGTGACAGATTGACAAATGGAGGGCCGTGCCTTATGAAACGATCCCTCCATTTGTCTCCCCCGGGCATGCCTATCAACCCTCTTTGCCGACGACTGCATGATCGTGGCTAGAGCCGACGGCAACCTTTCCTGTAGGCGCCAACTCCCAGTTCTTTCTCTTCTTTCTTTTGTCAGTTTAGTGACAGTTCATCAAAACCGAGAGTCCGACGATTCCTTGACCGACCACGAAAAAGATCCGACAATCGGGGTCATCTTCACCCATCGTCGAGGGAAGATGATACGCTGAAATGACGAAATGACGATTCAGTTGTCGTTGAATGATACTGTCAAATGCGGGATTTCCCCTGTCGACGTCTTTCGTCAGGATTCTTCGAGTTGACGCTCGGTAGAAAGGGTTATCGGCAGCTCGGGAGATGGGGACCCGTCCCGTCGGAACCGTCTGAACCGTATTCACCGGGGATTGAGGCGACAATGGCTACTGAGGGGGCAGCAGCGAACTGAATTGAATTGACTTGGAACTGAATGTACTGAAACAACCGACGGACCGACTCTTGTTGGTGCGCAAACACGACGCAAAAAATAAGATATCCCCGGCTGCAACAAGGCGATCTTTGCCACAACTCGATTTTGTTTTTTTGAGGAGTGCGGACGTCGAATTCCCTCTGTTTGCAGAATCGAGAGCTTTCCTTTTATGAAAGAAAGACCTGGATCAGTTCTCATTTGCCCGTAAACGATGGATACTAGGCGCTGTGCGTATCGACCCGTGCAGTGCTGTAGCTAACGCGTTAAGTATCCCGCCTGGGGAGTACGTTCGCAAGAATGAAACTCAAAGGAATTGACGGGGGCCCGCACAAGCGGTGGAGCATGTTGTTTAATTCGATGCGAAGCGAAGAACCTTACCAGGGCTTGACATGCCGCGAATCCTCTTGAAAGAGAGGGGTGCCCTCGGGAACGCGGACACAGGTGGTGCATGGCTGTCTTCAGAGCCGTCGTGACTAGAGCACCGGATGGTTGCCTGTGGGACGGTCTTCTGTCGAGCGGTTGAAGAGCCGTCGAACGAGAACGTCGACTATCTCGCGAATCCCGAGACTCAGAATCATATACTCGGGGGGTGGCGCGGGGCGGACGATTTCCAAACGGACTCCTCATTCATTAGATAGAGAAGATCGCCAAGGGATGTGTCGACAGCCCGTGGTGAAAGGGGCTCCGCACCGACGTCCGGGGTGAGAGTGATACTTGCAAATGCTCGTCGCTCGAAGGGAAGATGAAAAGGGGCGCCTGTACCGCACCTTTTCAAATGTGTTCCGACCAGAGGGAGAGGAAGAAACTGGCTTTCTCAATTTACCAGGGGATTGATGAGCCGTCAGCAGCAACTCTGCCCCTCCGCGAAGGGGTCTGTCGATCCTTCCTCTCCTGACAGTCGACGCTCGTCGAATCCTCTCACGAGATCTATACTCGACCCGAACTACGGGAATTATGAGCAGTGACCGTCATCCGAGATTTTCACGGAGAATTGACGCGTTTCAGACTCTCGTTCGAGGCAATACATGTCTTTCACATACAACAATAAAAATGAGTAATTCTTTTTTTTTTTGAATGGCAGTTCCAAAAAAACGTATTTCTGTATCAAAAAAATGTATTCGTAGAAATATTTGGAAGAAAAAAGGATATTTAGCTGCAATAAAAGCTTTTCGGGGAAGCGCCCTGACGAAGGCAGACTACACGAAGTCTATTTCAGGTATTCGACGGGAGGGTGTGCTGATGGGCTTTCGACTCTTTCAACTGGGAAAGGAGATGTTTTTTATTGACGAAGTAGCTGTGGTTGTTGGTAGCTCTTCCACGTCGGTCGGCTATACCGCATACACTTTGTCCCTAGCGACTGGCATCGAGCTCATCACTAAGCAGCAGACAACGACCTAGACGGATATATGCTTTCAGTTCCGCCTTTTCGTTACATCCCGGAATTGAGTGAGTGAACGGCCACTGCTTTCCTTTGTGTTACATGAAATGATGCCTATACAGCATCGTCGATTTTCTAGTACAGTCAACTTTGTTTTTTGACTGGTTTTGCGAAAGGGGGTGGGAAAGCTGCTTTCATTCTTTGGAAAAGCCCGGTTCTCTTTGTCTTCGAGCTTTCATTCCTCAATCCACGTCATTCGTTCTTTCATATACCTCCCCACCAATAGATAGAGACAAATGGGAATAACCGAACAACGTCTACAAAATGCCAGTACCAGGCAGCTGCTTCAAAGACACCAGCCGCCGCTCGGAAAAATCCAAGGGACAAGCAGGTTCTACTGGAGAGGATGACTCAGTTACAGCTTCCTAGTCTCGAACATAACATCTTTTTTGTCCATCCGCAAAATAAAATGGAGGAAAGACGTGTGATTTTAACACCCAACCTTCGACACAGTTCCGACGGTCTACTCTTCTGTTCCGCTTTCTTCTGCTCACCGACATCGAAACTTTCTTTCGATTACGCAGATTCGTATGCCTATTTTGTTGATTACGATGCAGAGGGCACTTCTTCTATTCGGCGATTCGTCGGTAGTCGAACTGGTTCACAACTCGATTTCCTTTTATGCGGTTCGGGAGGGCGTCGGTTCCCTGGGACTGGCTATTCCTGGTGAAATTCCAATTAGACCGGGCTACTTTGAAATCCGATGGTGTTTTTCGTAGTAGTCCAAGGGGTTGGTTCACTTTTGGGCATGCTTCGTTTGCTTTGCTCTTCTTTTTCGGACACATTTGGCATGGCGCTAGAACCTTGTTCAGAGATGTTTTTGCTGGTATTGATCCAGATTTGGATGATCAAGTGGAATTTGGAGCATTCCAAAAACTTGGAGACCCACCTACAAGGAGAGGGATATGTGAAGCTATACGACTCAGCTCTATTCTCTTAAAAAAGGCTTTTCCTTCGCTATTTCCTCTCCCGTATTCGTTCTTTTCCAGAAAGATAGGGTGGTGTGGAACCGATCGTCATATCTCTCATCGTGAAATGAGCTACCTATCTGAATGTCGAAGATGCACCAGCCACTCCATATGACATTGGGAGAGAGTGTAATGGCACGGGGGCGCCCCATCTTCTCTCAGAGTTGTTGTCACCGATGGCTCTTTCATCAGGTCAGCAGAGGAGCATTGCATGCTTTTGCGGTACCGTTGTCGATTCAGCCCATCCTTTCTTCTTCTTCGTCATACAACGGAAAACACATATCTACTTGACGCTCCCAAAAGTACGAGACGGCAGTGGCTGGGCGAGCGAAGTAGGCGTCAGATTAGAGGGAGGGGGACTGCGAACGTCCGTCCCATGAAGCGCCAGGGAACCGTCGCATTCCTTCCGGGCTGGGCTCCCGCGATACACCTTTCTTTTGTCAAACTCTGGAAGAAGCAGGAAAGAGCCGTCGATTAAAAGCCAATTCCTGCATTGAGGCTCTTCGACGACCTCCGCCACGAGCGCACACTGACGTCGGTAGAGCGAGATTGAAAAGCTGTTTTCGGCAAGAAATCAGAATTCTCTTGGAGAATCGAAGGGTATATGAAATTCCAATGACCATTGGATATAATTCGATCAAGTCTTGAATAATCAAGAATTTCCCTATCTTTTTTACGAGTACCAGAAGGATCCAACAATTTATGTCTTACTCGATCCTTAGTGATTGAGAGGTCAGAGCTATATCTTTCGTCGACAGAAAAAGAATGAACATTCGTTTGATCTTGATCCTTGTGAAGCGAAAAAGACACTATATAGTTATATTATTTGTAACTATGGAAAGAATTATGAACTAGAATAGTTATAATAGTAATAAATAATAATAGTTCGTATTAAATAATGGTTCATATTAAATTCATAACTAATAGCCAAAATCCGGTAGTTTCTTGAATCTCTATACATTATTTCTATTTCTGTTATGTGAGCCCGCTTAGCTCAGGGGTTAGAGCATTGCATTTGTAATGCGATGGTCATCGGTTCGATTCCGATAGCCGGCTTTTTCTCTATCGATTTTTCCATGATTGCTAATCTCAATCTATTAGTTATGAAATACCATTAACTCTATGTGTATTATCAATATCTCTACGTGCGATTCGTTGGAACATTATTTTTTTCCCTTCTCTCTATAAATAAAGTAAAGAGGTTGAAACCAGATATGAAGATGGTGACTAGGGTTGTTGTTTCCATTTTTAGAGAATTTCAAGATCATAACGGATCCACGATAAGATAGTTTATTTACAACGGAATGGTATACAAAGTCAACAGATCTCAACCAATGATTAAATAGGATTAAAGCGCAAACAGCTTATGAGGGAATTTCCCTGGCTAATCTATCAGTCCCTGCCCTGCTTTGGCTCTCTCTTTCCATTCTGATCTCTGGTGCACAATTTCATGGAATGTAGGTAGTGGTTATGACCGATTCGATAGAAAAGAAGGAATAATGTGTATTTTTCGTTGGCTTATAGTAGTGTCTGACTGGCCTCTTCTCTTACTCTTTCCCCGCGGCTTCTGCTACGGGGGATTCGAAAAACTTTTCGGCTGAACGAGTCAATTCTAGGAATCAATATTGGAATTGGAAGGCTTTTAGCTTTCCTTTCGTCAATCGGATTTAAATACTGTGTAGCAGTCCGATTCCGCTTTGGCTCTCCCTCGTCCTCGAAGCGTTGCCAGAAGCCTTTTTTCCGTCAGGTCCGGTCCGTTCCCGGGTTGGGTTAGGGGAACATCCGAGCGATTGCCTTCGCGGATCCAAACGTGCTCACAAGGCGAGCCCTGTCAAGGAGGAAGCTGCGGGTTCGAGCCCCGTCAGTCCCGAACTAGGATCCGATGAATTTCTCAATTCATTTCTCTAGCCGAATCGAATCCCCGGTGCGGGGGAGGGGCTTTTTTTTCTTTTGCAGACGAAGCGATGAAGGGATGCCCTCCGGAATTTCGACGAGGAAGGCCTGAGCTTATGTCTTTCGGGGGCTCGCTCAGAAAGGCTGCTATACCAGACATCATTACTGGAATACAAAGAGACGAAAATAAAAGACTGTCAGTAGTCACTAGACTCACTATAGTAGTCCGTCCGGCTGGCGTCAGACAGTTTCCCCCAGAATATGAAACGCCTCTTCATTCAACCTCGTTTTTGGCCTCTTCGGGATTTGCCTTTATCTTCTTAACCTCTATAAGCCACGCATTCACGTGCCGTCACATCAAATCTTGTCACTACACAGCCTGAAACAGCACGCACAATTAGGTCTTTCTGCTCAAGCTTCAAACTCGTCCGATGATGCGTCGACCAGCGAAATGATGGCAAAGACTCAGTGGTAAGGACATCATCAATATCGTCACTATCATCAATATAGATATCGTAATGTCGATCTTCATATTTAGGACAGGACCCTACCCTATTCTCGAACCCTCTGCCGAGCTCTACCCTGCCCGCATTAATGATAAGAATATATTTTATCATCACATTTAATTTCATCATTTTTCTAACTTCTCGTTCCCTTGCAAAGAAGATAGATATCTTATGCCCTGGGCGACACACGTGCTACAATGGATGGGACAAAGGGTCGCGATCCCGCGAGGGTGAGCTAACTCCAAAAATCCGTCCTCAGTTCGGATTGCAGGCTGCAACTCGCCTGCATGAAGCCGGAATCGCTAGTAATCGCCGGTCAGCCATACGGCGGTGAATTCGTTCCCGGGCCTTGTACACACCGCCCGTCCTGTTGTCTTTTGTCTTTGAAGGAGTCGAACGCAGCCTAGAAAGACGCTACGAAGCGGTCGAGGGTTGAGGGCGAGTGGACATTCCGGCGGCTACTCTGACTCTCCAGCCGTCGGAATAAGACAGGACAGAAAGAAAAGCATACCGCGTAAACTACTTGTCCTTGTCTTAGCTTAGTCAAAAATCGTAAAAAAAATTTCTCTATCAAAGAAAATACGATCAGAGAGACCGTCGTCGATAAAAAATTTTAATCTGAAAGGAGTATACCCTAATTACGTCAAAAATCATAAAAAAAATTTTATAAAATCGTAAAAAAAGTTTCCGTAGTTACCCTCCGCATAAATAGTGTATAGACTGTCGTTGCGAATACGCGGAAAAGGTTACCGACATAGAGGAAAGGGGAACTTCCGCCCGACGCGGTGAAACCACTCGGTCTTAGCCAGCACTCGTTTGTCGGAACCTGGGTACTGGACCCATGGACGATACAAATTATGACAGCCCATTTTCAAAGGAGCCCATTATGCAATGAACATAATTGATCAATGTGGCAAAACAAGTAATGCCATCTAACTAGGCGAGAGGTGTAAGCACCGCGAGGTGTAAGGATCATTTTCATTCGTAAATATTCGACTACCTATTCAGAAGAAAGAGATGATGGTCGATCAACAGCCATGTATGTAGGGGTATAATCGGCGATTTGACAGCATAAGCAATAAGGAAGCCCAGATAGAATATTATTTCTAATGTCACAGGATATGAATGATTAGCTAATCTTTCAAAGTCTGCGAGAAATCTCTGTCAGACAAAAAGTGTTTTTTTCCATACCCTCAAGCCAGTAGCGAGCTCACGAGACTATAAAAAAGGAGGGGAAGCGACCTGACGCGTATCGACGGGCCGTTTCGAGCGACGCTTTCGCTTTTTCTCCCGGCTTTCAACGAGCGACGCTTTCGCTTTAGCTTCCGACCTGAATTGCGACCCTATGACGTTTCCGTCATTGAAGTAGCCTTTCCTCGCCCTACCGTCGGAAAGACGAAAGAAGTGACGAGGAAATTGTCCTACTGAAGTACCGACAGGTGCGCTCCGTCCTTTCACTCTAGAGATATTTTTGCTACTGAAGGAAGTAGGGCTCCTATTGACTAGACGGTTCTTCGGTTTCCTTTAGACTCCGACGGGGATATGAAGCCCCTAACCCCCGACAAATTCCCTAAACCTGTTTTGGCGGCTTCCACCGACGGGGACGCCGAGGGTCTACCCCCGTCTCGCGCGCCCCTCACCTCCTACATGAGGATGATCCGCGGAGTCTTTGCAAGACCACGAATAGCGGGGCCGTTGCCGGAACACGGAATTTGTCCTGCTTTTCGAAGCGTCACGTGCGCCTTTTCTTCGTCATCATATCACGACGGGCGCGGCTCTGTATGAGGCTCGTACTGCGGAGCGACGTCTGGGAGTCCTTTCCACTCATTGAAGATTCGGTATATAAAAGAAGGTCAACGGTGGAGACTAGGCGAAGGTGACTTTTGTGGAGCATTCCGCGAGTACTCGTAGAATTCCTGTATTTCCGGTAGCCAGTTCCAGACGAAGTTGACTTTGATCAATCAATCGTTCCGGGCGTCGGAACGGTAGGTTACGAAAAATCTTTGCGTTCCGGGAAAATGAAATAGGTTCCGTTTGAGATACGCAGACGGGGAGTACGCAGCCGAACAATCGCAGGGGCTTCCAGCAGTGAGGGATAAACGGAACAGATGGGCCGCCTAAAACTGGGAGCAACCATTTCGGAAGGAAATCAACGTCGGATCCCGGTGGTATGAAAAAGGCATCCTGAAACGGAGGATCACGAAATGTGACGAAGGGGCGAACCGACGCGCTTGCGGTCTTGTTTTCCACATCATTTTTTTTTCCTCGATCCATATACAATTTTCTTATCATTTCTTCTTTTTGGTTTCATATAATAAAATAATTATATACATTTGAAATCTAACGTATAAAAAAGATGACTATTTTGCTTAGGAAGAAGGGGGTCTCTTTCTTAGGGGTAGGGGTACCTGTACCCGAAACCGACACAGGTGGGTAGGTAGAGAATACCTAGGGGCACGAGACAACTCTCTCTAACGAACTCGGCAAAAAGCAAAAAATAGTGGGTTCCATCATTTCTATGGTTATTTCATAAACGGTGAGGTCCTCTCTATACACCGGAGCCTCCTCTTTCATTTAATCAAATGTTATTGTAAACTTGTATAGTTCACTTTCTTTGGCTCTACCAATCAATTATACAGTAATAGATCTTTTCACAAAACAAAAAAGGCTATCCATACAGTGACGGCATTTAGTTATGAAAGTTGGCTAGGTAGCTGACCTTGTTAGTCCGTTCTTTCAAGAAAGAGAACATAACCTCTTTGCTTCTTGTAGTACTATTTCCTCCGCTTAATGGATAACTATTTGCTACCAAATAAATGTATCCCCATTCGACTTTCTTTAGATGATCTTGAGAACTATTTGTCATCTTTCCGTTTGAGATACGCGGACGGGGAGTACGCAGCCGAAGAATCGCAGGGGCTTCCAGCAGTGAGGGATAAACGGAACAGATGGGCCGCCTAAAATCGGGAGCAACCATTTCGGAAGGAAATCAACGTCGGATCCCGGCGGTATGAAAAAGGCATCCTGAAACGGAGGATCACGAAATGCGACGAAGGGGCGAACCGACGCGCTTGCGGTCTTGTTTTCCACATCATTTTTTTTTCCTCGATCCATATACAATTTTCTTATCATTTCTTCTTTTTGGTTTCATATAATAAAAGAATTATATACATTTGAAATCTAACGTATAAAAAAATGACTATTTTGCTTAGGAAGAAGGGGGTCTCTTTCTTAGGGCCAGGGGTACCTGTACCCGAAACCGGCACAGGTGGGTAGGTAGAGAATACCTAGGGGCGCGAGACAACTCTCTCTAAGGAACTCGGCAAAAAGCAAAAAATAGTGGGTTCCATCATTTCTATGGTTTTTTCATTAACGGTGAGGTCCTCTCTATACACCGGAGCCTCCTCTTTCATTTAGTCAAATGTTATCGTAAACTTGTATAGTTCACTCTCTTTGGCTCTACCAATCAATTATACAGTAATAGATCTTTTCACAAAACAAAAAAGGCTATCCATACAGTGACGGCATTTAGTTATGAAAGTTGGCTAGGTAGCTAACCTTGTTAGTCCGTTCTTTCAAGAAAGAGAACATAACCTCTTTGCTTCTTGTAGTACTATTTCCTCCGCTTAATGGATAACTATTTGCTACCAATGGGAAATTGCTTATCGGCAAGGCGTCGGAAAAGCCTTCAGGCTCCCTCACTGAACTGATTCACACAGGTCCAAACCGGAAAATGGGCGGGATCATTTTTCCTTTACGAGATCTCGGCTCTTCGGAATGGTTGGAGAGAGCCAGAGCCCCGCCTCCTCGTCGGTTGGCGCAGGGCTCGAGGGTGTCGTTTGGCTCGACCTACAGCGGGAAGAACAGCCAGGGATTCCATCGGGCGTCAGGCTACACAGCTACAGGGATTCCTTTCCGACGCCTCTTTGCTAAATCGAAGAGCGCAACTGAAAGACGAAAAATGTTTCATGAGACTGAAGACTCCGCCTTTTCTTCAGTGGATGAAAAGATTTATGTATTTGCTTTTCGTTGACTAAACCGCCGACTGGCCGACGATTCCCCCTTATAGTTCTGTCAAGCTTTCTAAAGATAGGACCCTCCTCCCTCCTCTGCTGACGAGGTATACAGCAGCCCCTCAAATCGTCAGATCTGGTTAAACATGACTACTATAGAGTAGAGTTACCAAATACGAATTAAGTTCGTTATTAGACCATGCATTTGATTCACCAAATACATCATTATTGTATACTCTTTGATATATATGGCGCAACCCAATCCTCAGTTTATAATTGAATTGAGCCACTTCGTATTTTGAATCTCAAAATAGAAATACTAAGAAAAATTCCCCACCGATCCGGAATTGGATTGGTGGCTGCCTTCTCTTTGAGAATTTTGTCATCATTCAATTGGTTTGGAGTTGGTCCATTCAACGGTTCGAAATATAACAATGTGGTAAAAGTTCACAGTGCTCATTCGAAAAAAACCGGAAAAGCCAACTCATCATGATGTTTCCACTCCACTTTCATTACGAAGATGTATCACACCCGATTCGGATTCAGGTTCGTCGGAAAGGATCCTTTGCCCTCACTTCGCTCGCCTTCCCTCGCTTCGTCGAGATGGACAGAACTCTCTTTCACCCTAACCTCGGGCGGGTGGCTGGAAGTCGACACCGTCAAATATCCTAGCGTTCCACGTAGCGGACCGCCCGGATTTCCACGTAGCGGACCGCCCGGATCCCACGAGTGAATAGAAAGTTAGATCTACATTAGATCTCACCTGAATCGCCCCATCTATCCTCCTGAGGAGAAGTTTGGTTTCAAACGACCTATCGTCTCACCCGGAAGGACTACACCGGCTCGAGCTCGAGGCTGAACAAGACCCCGAGACTCGACAAGAAAATCTGCACCTTTCGCCCCACCTAAGAGCCATCCTAGGTCTTTGCGTTGTTAATGCTTTTTGCCGGTTGGTTCCATTATCACAAAGCCTCCCCAAAATTAGCTTGGTTCGAAGATGTAGAATCCATGTTGAATCACCATTTAGCAGGGTTACTGGGACTTGGGTCTCTTTCTTGGGCGGGACACCAAATCCACGTATCTTTACCAATTAACCAATTTCTTGATTCATAAGTGGTGGTTGTTGGAGAGAGCGAGACCCGCTCCTACACCTGCTCCTACGAAGACAACTCGACGAGCTCAATCAGACGTCAGTGTGCGCTCTTGGCGGAGGTCGTCGAAGAGCCTCAATGCAGGAATTAGCTTTTAATCGACGGCTCTTTCCTGCTTCTTCCAGAGTTTGACAAAAGAAAGGTGTATCGCGGTATATTTGTTTACCCGCAGGTTCTGCACCTCTCCCCTATCGAAGTTCTGTTCAAAAACCTCGTACGAGAACTTGTATAGAGAAAGATTTCCCGCGGCGCAGCAGTTCTTCCATACCAACTTAGCTGCCCGGCGCTGCTATTGGCATAACAACCGGTACACCATAGGTTGACCCAACCCAGTCCTCAGCTCAAAGAGTTACCATTAGTGTCTCTTTTTTTTTCGGAAGAAGGGGAGAGGAAAAAGGTCTGTTGATTTTGCTCCGATGGATTTACCTATAGAGAAGGAACGTTCTGATTAAAGATGGATCCGGCCCGGAAATTCAAGTTCCTTATTTACCTGGGTGCACTGCGTTTTCAAAAGCTTCCTGTCGAACCGGCTCCTATTTCAATCCGTGCTGGACCGATCATTCTTCACTTCTTTCTTCTCTTCGTTCTCCACCTAAGTTCCTTATTGTTGAAACTGCAAACTCCGAGCAATCCCCTGGCACTAGTCTAGGTGTGATGGTTGCTTTCTTTCGTTGCGGTCGGGTCGAGCGAACCGCACTCCTTCGTATACGTCAGGAGTCCAATGATGAAAAGGGGCTGGGGAAAGCTTGAACCCTAGTTCAGAGATTGCAGCTATGCCAGAGAAAGTGGATTCAGTGGAGTAAAGGGGCAAGCCTCCAGCCGTCGAACTACCGACTCTATGATGCTTCTACGTGCTATATTCTCGCCGCCGGAAACATTCAACTACCTTTTCTTGCAACGTCGTGCAGTAAACCCCGTCACGGGCGGTCCTCCGTCGAGAAAGCCTGAGTTCAATCAGTCCGTCCCTGAGCTGCTTTAGCAGAAAGATGAAGGTTCCAGACTTTGGAGACCTAATCCAAACAGCTGGTAGTTGGGCTGTTCCCAATCCTTTCAGAATTCAGCCATATTATGGACACGAGAGCGCAGAGGGCGAAGAAGAGGGAAGAGCCGTGACGGGTGAGCACGGACTGTCGACATGTTGTTCGATTTTTGCTCAATTGGCTTTGAACTTTGTCCGGTTGTTTCGGGTAGGCCAGAGAAGGGCCGGACGTGGGGACTCGGGTCGGGGCGCAGTGTAACAACTGACGGGAGCCATTCCATTTAGGGCGAGCATGATCGTAGTTTGGGCGGGCACGAGCGATCTGGTGTCCTCCCATAGTGTGACGGGCGGTGTGTACAAGGCCCGGGAACGAATTCACTGCCGTATGGCTGACTGGCGATTACTAGCGATTCCGGCTTCATGCAGGCGAGTTGCAGCCTGCAATCCGAACTGAGGGAAACTGTCTACTGGATCTTTCCGCTGATGCACCACCTCCCCACGTCGATGTTTTTCGGTTATGAAGAAGCTATTCGACTGCCGGGCAGTACTAAATCGACAAAAAATAGGAGGCACAAAGAGTTGAGTCGTGGAAGCGTTGAAGCGACGCCTGGGGGTAGGAATCTCGGTAACGTCGACGTCATTTATATAGGGCATTTGTTCAGGGTTCCACACTCAATGGTGGCAACTAAACACGAGGGTTGCGCTCGTTGCGGGGAAATCGTCCGCCCCGCGCCACCCCCCGAGTATATGATTCAACAGGAAGCCAAAACATCACCATAGAGATTGACGATGACGGAGGCCTGGGATTCCAACTCAGCACTTTTTGAGAAGAGTTGCTCTTTGGAGAGCACAATACGATGAAAGTTGTAAGCTGGAGGGAGACCGCCATGCAGCACGAATGTCGATGGCAGGCAGGCATAATCCGTCACTAGTTTGCAGCAGTTGAGTACTAGGAGGAAAGAAGAGGCCATTGCGTTCAAACCGAAGCGCTGGAGGACCACGAAAGACGACTCTCCAAAAGCTGGTAAAGGAAAGGGAAGAGGCGACGGGGACGTCACTGAAGAGGATTCTATCAAAGAGGGGAAGCAAGCCGACGCAATGTGGGCAAGAAAAAGTGAGTGGATCGCCGTATCGAAGCACTTCTTTCTCTACCCGAGTTTACGTCGAATGCCTTTGCTCGTGCGGCCATACCTCTCTCTCTGTCGTGGTACTACACGGACACAGACTCAGTTGTGCTTGGTCAGCCGCTACCTAAAGAAGTGATTTCTTCTTCTGTCTTAGGTCAGTTTAAGTTAGAGGACAGAGTCATGAAAGGATACTTTTGAGCACCAGGCTGCTAATCCAATGAAAAAAAGTCGCGGTGACGTCGACGAAATTCCACGCCCGGTTTGATACATCTGTCATTATAAGCCCCCGGTCAGTACCTCCTCAATTCAATGAGTTTTCGTCCGGAATCCGGCTGAAACCACCAACACATCTGAGTTGAGCAGAATCGCTTTCTTCTCGAAATCTCAGTCCCCGCCCTACCCCCGAACCAGCAGCCTTCGCGCCGTGAATTGTTAATGAACTGCTTCATTTGTCAACTCTATCTGATCTGATGTTTCTCTAAAGCACAAGTTCTATAACAAGGTATGGTTGAAGATCACGAGGCGTTTCGAATAAAAAAAAAAACGACTCGTTAATTCATTAAAATTGATTCTTTGATTCATCATTCATCGTCGGCATGTTGTGCCTGTGCCTGCTTGCACGGAGCGAATGTTATCACGGAGAAAGAAATGGAGTATAAAGGGAAAGAGTCAAGCGAGAGCGTCTTTCTTCTTCTCGAGTGAAGTAGCGTCACTATTGCTCTGCGCGCTAGGGCCTATGACGACTCTGCGTCAGTGCGCCCAAATGATGGATTCAATGAGTTCTTGCCAATAACCACGGCCACTGAATAGAAACATTAAACTAAAAGCCCAGACAAAATGAGCAACCTCTTTGTTTGAAGCTTCTACTTGCTTGTTTTGTTGAAGCTTTGCTTCCCCGGAGTCCCAAAAACACAACACACAATTTGCAACATATCCGAATGGTCGGCAACAACAAATGCCACGGGCTCCTCCAAACATGCGAGCTGTGCCACCCTACCTAGTGAACTAGAGATTCAAGTCAACAATGATAATAGACAGGCTGAAATAAGACAATATTCCGACACTGTTGATCGGAATCCGACATATTCCGACGGAACGACGTTACAGTCATAGTGACTGGCATTTTTTTAGCTATGCATCACACACCTCATGTAGATTTAGCTAGAGGAGTGACCCCCCAACATGATCCTGACCCACCAGACCATAGCGTAGCAACACCTGGAGATCTCACGATCGATCCAATGGACCGTCGTCGCGGGATTGACCCCCGGATTCTAGAGACGTGGAGATGTCTCCAGTAGGGGTGACTCTAGCCTACCGTCACGAGTCAGATTTTTTCCGGAATTCTTTCGTCGTCTTCTCAATTCCAAATGCAGATTCCGACGACAAAGAGAGAACCTCCCGGACAGAAATCACATGGAATTGCAAACCCCTCCACACAGAATAACCCTTTCTAAAAGATCTCAACAGAAGAGAAAGAAGAAGGGAGGACCTCCAGCGAGAAAACCGACGAAACGGGGAGAACCAGCTAGCTCTGGGTTCAAGTGGCATTTCACCCCTAACCACAACTCATCCGCTGATTCTGAGGAAACTGGGGTCGTATGCAAAGCATATTCGACGATCGAAGAGACGGTTGTCGATGCACATCTGGACTTCAGGCTCATCGAGCTCCTTTTCGCACTGAAGCTTCCACCTCAGCCATCAGAAGAAAGAGTTCGGGAATTACTAAATATGGGACCGCGGAGGTGGATTCAATAGGAAAAAAAGAAGATTTGATTGAGTATCGAGGAGCAAAAGAATTTAGTCCGAAATACCAAATGAAAGTAGATCGGTTTTGGAGCCTGGCTTGGAACTCCCCTACCATGGGAATTGCATCCATGGGCCTTCATATCGACGCAGAGGTAAATCTTTGCCTGCTAGGCAAGAGGATAGCAAGTTACAAATTCTGTCTCGGTAGGACATGTATTTCTATTACTATGAAATTAATAAATGAAAATGGAGCAGGCAAAGCGTGTCGTTCGTAATGGAAAGAAAGAGACCACTACTTCGCCTCTTTGTTGGACTGCCGGCACTGCTACCGATCGAGAGGAGTGTTGATTGCGGAGAGCAGTAATACCAGGTTCTTTTGAGTCCCTTATACTCATTAGGCCTAGCATTGAATGGATTGGGTATTTACCTTATCAATTAACAAATCAATTGTGAATAATAATAAAAACAATACTACAGCTGGTGTGGTAGAAAGAACAGATTTTTCTATATCGACATCTGTTTAGCTCTGAGGGGAGATATTCACTTTGAGCATATCATTTTCGACAAAAGTGCATCACTACATCTGGCTAACGTTGAACTTGGTAAAATGAAATGGTTGAATAATTGAAAAATTAGATTATTCAGGAATACACAATGAATGCCCTGCCACGGAGGCAGTCGGTAAAGGAAGAAGAGGAGCAGCTTGCATTTAGGAGGGGCCGCTCCCTGTGTGCGATCGAAAGCTCCACTGTTCTGAATAGTGAGAAAGACTTTTCAAAATTCGATCAAATCGATCGAGAATATCATCACGGAGACGGGCTCCGGAAAATCAAAGAGTGGTAATGGCTCCCTCTCAAAAGAAGAAAAAGAAAGTCGGAGGGTGGTGACGGTGGGATCCCGTGTTTTTCGTTTTGGATCTTCCAAATCATTCCCGCAGCGGCTGCTTCACCTCATCCCCGGGAGGGTCGGTTCGGTTCGCTTCACTCCTCCGTGGGCACGATAACTGGTACACCAGAGGTGCGTCCTTCCCGGTCCTCTCGTACTAGGGAAAGGTCCTCTCAATGCTCTAACGCCCGTGAGGGCCCTACTTACATACATGATTGATAGAATCACTACGTAGGGGGGGTCGGTCAACTTGATGCGGGAGAGGCATGAGTGCCAAGGCGGAACGCACCCCTACCGATGCATTTTGACATCCCACAGCTTCGGCAGATCGCTTAGCCCCGTTCATCTTCGGCGCAAGAGCAGACTCATGCTCTCACTTTAACCCCTTTTGCTATTCCTTCGTACGCCGCTGGAATGGGAAAGAAGGCCGGCAAGACAAGAAAAGGCCGTCGTCATAAAAAAAGGAAAAGAAGAGGAGGCCGAAGAGGGGCAAACCCGTCAGCGGTGATTGAGCGTATGTATCATTCCATCACAAAAGTGAACTTTTAGTGACCAGTTCCAATAATAATGACGACCGAGATTTGTCAGTTTCACCAACTCGCGTACCGTCATTGACCAGAAAGAAAGAACGGAGAAGAGGTCTCCTTTAGACAGAGTAGATCGGGTCGACTCAGACTCACCAAAAAGTGACGGCATGAAACTGACAGCGACGACTCCCCGTCGACGTTCTCGTTCGATGGCTCTTCAACCGCTCGACAGAAGACCGTCCCACAGGCAACCTTTCGGTGCCAGGACTGGACCGGAGATTCTGAATTATCCGTCGCTACGCTGTTCCCAAGGACTAGCAGAATCAAAATAGCGAAATTCTTGGGTCATCTCAATGGGTTCAGAAACCATGGTTGATCAAGCTTGATGGATTCACCCTCTGAAATAAGAAGTTCTGGCCCTGGAGGTATAATATCAACCACTTGGTGCCCATCCGATGCATCAACGATGATTATTTCATATCCTCCTTTTTCTTTGCGTACTATTCTGCTTACTATACCCGCGGATGTAGCATTATAGACTGTATTGTTACTCTTGCTCCCATCAGGATAAATCTGACCCATTCCGTTCGATTGCCCACGCTTACTTACGCTTAGCTACTGTGACTCGGGAATCGACGGCAGGCAGCTGACGGGACTACGTCGACCATAGTTCCAAACTAGGAGCTAAAACTCGACGGAGATATTCTATTTAAATCGAAAAGTAATTACCTTTGCACTCGCATTCGACGGATGCTTTAACCATTCAGCCATGGATGCTTAACAGGGCTCATCGTACATCGTGAATAACCAAATTCCAATTGAAATGAAATCTTTAGGAGGAATCAATGAAAATCTTTAGGAGGAATCAATGAAACGACATCAATTCAAATCCAAGTTGTTCAGGAATAGTAGCGTTGAGTTTCTCGACCCTTTGCCTTAGGATTAGTTAGTTCTATTTCTCGATGGGGCCGGGAAGGGATATAACTCAGCGGTAGAGTGTCACCTTGACGTGGTGGAAGTCATCAGTTCGAGCCTGATTATCCCTAAACCCAATGTGAGTTTTTCTATTTTGACTTGCTCCCCCGCAGCGATCGAACGCTTATCCTTTAGACCTTTTTGAAACCC
Source organism: Dracaena cambodiana (assembly GCA_036321105.1). Classification (NCBI taxonomy): domain Eukaryota; kingdom Viridiplantae; phylum Streptophyta; class Magnoliopsida; order Asparagales; family Asparagaceae; genus Dracaena; species Dracaena cambodiana. Next base: position 32,021,839 of record JAYEPQ010000012.1, on the reverse strand, counting down.
CCCTACGTAGTGATTCTATCAATCATGTACGTAAGTAGGGCCCTCGCGGGCGTTAGAGCATTGAGAGGACCTTTCCCTAGTACGAGAGGACCGGGAAGGACGCACCTCTGGTGTACCAGTTATCGTGCCCACGGAGGAGTGAAGCGAACCGAACCGACCCTCCCGGGGATGAGGTGAAGCAGCCGCTGCGGGAATGATTTGGAAGATCCAAAACGAAAAACACGGGATCCCACCGTCACCACCCTCCGACTTTCTTTTTCTTCTTTTGAGAGGGAGCCATTACCACTCTTTGATTTTCCGGAGCCCGTCTCCGTGATGATATTCTCGATCGATTTGATCGAATTTTGAAAAGTCTTTCTCACTATTCAGAACAGTGGAGCTTTCGATCGCACACAGGGAGCGGCCCCTCCTAAATGCAAGCTGCTCCTCTTCTTCCTTTACCGACTGCCTCCGTGGCAGGGCATTCATTGTGTATTCCTGAATAATCTAATTTTTCAATTATTCAACCATTTCATTTTACCAAGTTCAACGTTAGCCAGATGTAGTGATGCACTTTTGTCGAAAATGATATGCTCAAAGTGAATATCTCCCCTCAGAGCTAAACAGATGTCGATATAGAAAAATCTGTTCTTTCTACCACACCAGCTGTAGTATTGTTTTTATTATTATTCACAATTGATTTGTTAATTGATAAGGTAAATACCCAATCCATTCAATGCTAGGCCTAATGAGTATAAGGGACTCCAAAGAACCTGGTATTACTGCTCTCCGCAATCAACACTCTCGATCGGTAGCAGTGCCGGCGGTCCAACAAAGAGGCGAAGTAGTGGTCTCTTTCTTTCCATTACGAACGACACGCTTTGCCTGCTCCATTTTCATTTATTAATTTCATAGTAATAGAAATACATGTCCTACCGAGACAGAATTTGTAACTTGCTATCCTCTTGCCTAGCAGGCAAAGATTTACCTCTGCGTCGATATGAAGGCCCATGGATGCAATTCCCATGGTAGGGGAGTTCCAAGCCAGGCTCCAAAACCGATCTACTTTCATTTGGTATTTCGGACTAAATTCTTTTGCTCCTCGATACTCAATCAAATCTTCTTTTTTTCCTATTGAATCCACCTCCGCGGTCCCATATTTAGTAATTCCCGAACTCTTTCTTCTGATGGCTGAGGTGGAAGCTTCAGTGCGAAAAGGAGCTCGATGAGCCTGAAGTCCAGATGTGCATCGACAACCGTCTCTTCGATCGTCGAATATGCTTTGCATACGACCCCAGTTTCCTCAGAATCAGCGGATGAGTTGTGGTTAGGGGTGAAATGCCACTTGAACCCAGAGCTAGCTGGTTCTCCCCGTTTCGTCGGTTTTCTCGCTGGAGGTCCTCCCTTCTTCTTTCTCTTCTGTTGAGATCTTTTAGAAAGGGTTATTCTGTGTGGAGGGGTTTGCAATTCCATGTGATTTCTGTCCGGGAGGTTCTCTCTTTGTCGTCGGAATCTACATTTGGAATTGAGAAGACGACGAAAGAATTCCGGAAAAACTGGTATCAGGCTTTAATCAAATATCAAGAACCTGCCAATCCGTTGATTTCATTGTTTTTCATTGTTCATTGCACCATATTCAAATCTTTATCTCCATGCTGGACTATTTGAACAAGCCTTGTTACTACAACGTCATTGCTAAAGAAAGAATGTCATACGAGAGAAGCGAGATGAAGCAAGCGACGGTAAGAGTTCCGACAAAGCAATTGATCAAATCCAGTTGAGACTGATATACTGAGTAGGACCAATATGGAAAGGGGACGTAGAACATATTTCTTTATAGGAATCGCTAGATAGAAGAAAATCCCGAAGAGAGATGAAGACTTCCCAATCGACAAAGCCAGTTTCCATCAGACATAATATAAATTGTGATACTGCACCCCAGAAAAGGGTAGGTCTAGATGTAGTGTTTGTCAGAATTGTAGTTCAGTTTGACTGTAAATATCTTTCAGATTTCTCTCACTTGATTAAAAGTGTCATCCTGAGTTTATTCAGCCAGAGAAGGAGAAAAAAGGTGACGGTTGCTAGGATACTCTACTCAGAGATAGAAGAAAATGTATAGAAATGGCAGATTACATTGGTGGGGTATGTACTCGAGTCTGATTACTTTCCACATGCAACGTCACATAATGCATGCAGAGACTATGGAGGACGAAATGCTCACTAGAGATAGACTCGATGGGATAATGGATACTTCTTTGACGTTCGCGGAAAAGGAAGAGTGTGACAGAGTACTTCAGCTAGGACAGTCAGATCTGTCGATGGTAGATTGATCATTCTAAAGAGAGAGATCAGCAAAGTAGCAAGTCCTGTTGGAGTTCCTTTGTACATGGCGGCTACAGGAGAAACCCCCGCTTTTGCAAGGTGCTTTTAGTATAGGTGTATGCGGCGAAACCTCTTCCGGAGACTGTCAATCTGAAACTGGAAGATGGCTCAGTGGTAGAGCAGCCAGTAAGTCAAGTACGAATGGGTTCCCCCAGTGTGCAACAAATTCTACTCTTTCGGACATCGTCGAGGAAGAGTGCACACCTCGAGAGAAGGGTAACATAAGGAGAAAAAATGAGTGAGTAATAGACTTCTTATAAAAATAGTACGGGCAGAGAGTGAGGAATACGGGCACGTCACTCACAATAGAGTAGAGGAGAGACTCAGCTCCGGACACATAGCCTTCGCTCGTAATAGAGGAATAAGACGACAAAGACATGCAAAGACAGGCACGATGCACTCAAACAAGTAAAACAACGATGGTATCCGAGGGGACACAACCACGAAAAACCAGAGGTTATACGTCCGAAACAAATATATGATATCCCCTTTTATACGTCCAAAGAAAGATATTTGGCATGTGTGAAGTCTGACGTACAGGAAAGCAAGCTGGAGAGCGAGCAAGCGGAGGGAGGACTATTGACGGAGAAATGATTATTAAGAACAGAGGAATTCCCGAAGAAATGTAGAATGCGTCAGAGTGTGGCAAGAGGGGCCACTTTGCCCGTGATTCATCAGTCAAAGAAGAAAGCGGCCGAAAGTTATTCACCATCCTCCCCTCACCAAAACAAAGATAGTGAAGATGAGTGGGAAAGGCAGATGAAGCGGGGGGCAAAAGACTCTCATTCAAAATACCTGAACATCTCACAGGTTGCTTTGTCATTAGAATAATGAAGAAGACAATGAAAAAAAGAACATGTTCTATAAGCGCGACCAGGCGAGATCGGAATATATTGTAAGAACCGGGAAATCAAAAGCGAAAGGCGTCAGTTCTGGTCCCGGTCAGTTGAGCTGGTGGAGCTTCGTCGAGCTAGAGAGAGATCAGTAACCAACCACGGTAAGGGGATGAACCGAGGTCGCTCCCTCCTCGTCACCGCTCCATGGGGTAACCATGTCCTCCAGCAATACCAAGTCCAGTATCAGCAATTGAACCAACCGTTAGCCCCGTCCATCTTCAGCGAGAGTCGACATCGGTGAGCTTTACCAATAACCAATGTCACGTCAGTTTTCTCATGACGATTTAGGGATCGATCTCCTGATGCAGACAGGAACAAAGAACCATGGGAAATATCAGACGTCGGCTTTTTCATGCCTTTTGTCAAAGGCTTACCACATTCGGAATTTCCTTATTTTGCCAGAAATATCAGGCGTTGACCGACCTGTGACCCGTCGATCCAGCCAGATCGATGAGCCCTCAGTATCAAAAAGAGATGGGGATAGTTGTCTTTTTCAATGGTTCACTAAATATGCCTTCTTCCAATTTCTTTTTTATTGTCTAAGCACTTACACATCTCGGAGGTTTCAAGTTATAGGTTTAGATCCTCTCGTAGAGTTACGAATTTCAAATCTAAATCAAGTGGAGAGACAATCTATAGCCATCACAGGATGCACATCTACGGGCAGTCCCTATCTATATACCGACAGCAGGATCGAATCTTCGGGTTGTTCCGGTTCCACCAGCAGCAGTTCTATATCCAGTGGTGTTCCGACTTCTATCCAATAGGGTAGGATATTAGTGTCCCGTTAATAAGTACACAAAAAGGTACGTCCCCGAAGTCGGGTTTCCCATCGCCTTTCGATCCCTCCGAAGAACGAGCCGGACGCTTTTCGAAATCGAGAGAGAGGTTCTGGTACCTCTTTCATATATCGCAAAAGCAATGGAAGCAGCACTGACTCCAATAACTGGAGCGAAGGTTGCAGCGATAGGGGCAGAGATAGCGGGAGTAGTATAGAGAGTCACGGAAGTCAAAAGTACATCAGTTGTTGCTGCAGTCTTAGATTCAGTTGCTAAGATAGCAAGAAGCATCTTTATAATTCCAGCCCAGGGAGGAATCCCGAACTTCCTATCCCCACAAAAAATTGCGTACTTCTTCCCGATCTGCCGCTGAGGCGTCGTGGGATTGATGTGAGAGGATAGGTATGGCTATATTGCTAGGAGCAAACTCCAGGCGTGAGATGAAGCGCATGGGTTGACGTTATGCATCGGAATGAAAAAAATTCCGAATCCGCTTAGTCTACGAGTGACGGAAGGTATGACGTAATGCAACTATGAATCTCATGGAGTGTTTGATCCTGGCTTAGGATGAACGCGGGAGGCATGCTGGAAACATGCAAGTCGGATGGGAAGTGGTGTTTCTAGTGGCGGATGGGTGAGTAACGCATAAGAACCTGCCATTGGGAGGGGAACAACAACTGGAAACGGCGGAGACCCCTTTTGTAGGCTAAGGAGCAAAAGGAAGAATTCACCCGAGGAGGGGCTCGCATCTGAGGTTACCATTGGTGAGGCAATAGCTTACCGACAGTAATGATCAATAGCTGGTCCAAGAGGATGATCAGCCACACTTAGACTGAGACATGACCAGGACTCCTACGGGAGATAGCAGTGGGGAATTTTTCACAATGGGCAAAAGCCTGACGGAGCAATGCCGCGTGGAGGTAGAAGGCCCACGGGTCATGAAATTCTTTTCACGGAGAAGAAGCAATGACGGTATCTAAGGAATAAGTATTGGCTAACTCTGTGCCAGCAGCCGCGGTAAGACAGATGATGCAAGCGTTATTCGAAATGATTGGGCGTAAAGGAGATACAAAGAATTGAAAACAGTTTCCAGCCATCTCGTACCAGCGATCGACAAAAGAATGCATTACACAGGTAAGGCACGGAAATGGGATCCGTTGATTTCATTGTTTTTCATTGTTCATTGCACCATATTCAAATCTTTATCTCCATGCTGGACTATTTGAACAAGCCTTGTTACTACAACGTCATTGCTAAAGAAAGAATGTCATACGAGAGAAGCGAGATGAAGCAAGCGACGGTAAGAGTTCCGACAAAGCAATTGATCAAATCCAGTTGAGACTGATATACTGAGTAGGACCAATATGGAAAGGGGACGTAGAACATATTTCTTTATAGGAATCGCTAGATAGAAGAAAATCCCGAAGAGAGATGAAGACTTCCCAATCGACAAAGCCAGTTTCCATCAGACATAATATAAATTGTGATACTGCACCCCAGAAAAGGGTAGGTCTAGATGTAGTGTTTGTCAGAATTGTAGTTCAGTTTGACTGTAAATATCTTTCAGATTTCTCTCACTTGATTAAAAGTGCCATCCTGAGTTTATTCAGCCAGAGAAGGAGAAAAAAGGTGACGGTTGCTAGGATACTCTACTCAGAGATAGAAGAAAATGTATAGAAATGGCAGATTACATTGGTGGGGTATGTACTCGAGTCTGATTACTTTCCACATGCAACGTCACATAATGCATGCAGAGACTATGGAGGACGAAATGCTCACTAGAGATAGACTCGATGGGATAATGGATACTTCTTTGACGTTCGCGGAAAGGAAGAGTGTGACAGAGTACTTCAGCTAGGACAGTCAGATCTGTCGATGGTAGATTGATCATTCTAAAGAGAGAGATCAGCAAAGTAGCAAGTCCTGTTGGAGTTCCTTTGTACATGGCGGCTACAGGAGAAACCCCCGCTTTTGCAAGGTGCTTTTAGTATAGGTGTATGCGGCGAAACCTCTTCCGGAGACTGTCAATCTGAAACTGGAAGATGGCTCAGTGGTAGAGCAGCCAGTAAGTCAAGTACGAATGGGTTCCCCCAGTGTGCAACAAATTCTACTCTTTCGGACATCGTCGAGGAAGAGTGCACACCTCGAGAGAAGGGTAACATAAGGAGAAAAAATGAGTGAGTAATAGACTTCTTATAAAAATAGTACGGGCAGAGAGTGAGGAATACGGGCACGTCACTCACAATAGAGTAGAGGAGAGACTCAGCTCCGGACACATAGCCTTCGCTCGTAATAGAGGAATAAGACGACAAAGACATGCAAAGACAGGCACGATGCACTCAAACAAGTAAAACAACGATGGTATCCGAGGGGACACAACCACGAACAACCAGAGGTTATACGTCCGAAACAAATATATGATATCCCCTTTTATACGTCCAAAGAAAGAGATTTGGCATGTGTGAAGTCTGACGTACAGGAAAGCAAGCTGGAGAGCGAGCAAGCGGAGGGAGGACTATTGACGGAGAAATGATTATTAAGAACAGAGGAATTCCCGAAGAAATGTAGAATGCGTCAGAGTGTGGCAAGAGGGGCCACTTTGCCCGTGATTCATCAGTCAAAGAAGAAAGCGGCCGAAAGTTATTCACCATCCTCCCCTCACCAAAACAAAGATAGTGAAGATGAGTGGGAAAGGCAGATGAAGCAGGGGGCAAAAGACTCTCATTCAAAATACCTGAACATCTCACAGGTTGCTTTGTCATTAGAATAATGAAGAAGACAATGAAAAAAAGAACATGTTCTATAAGCGCGACCAGGCGAGATCGGAATATATTGTAAGAACCGGGAAATCAAAAGCGAAAGGCGTCAGTTCTGGTCCCGGTCAGTTGAGCTGGTGGAGCTTCGTCGAGCTAGAGAGAGATCAGTAACCAACCACGGTAAGGGGATGAACCGAGGTCGCTCCCTCCTCGTCACCGCTCCATGGGGTAACCATGTCCTCCAGCAATACCAAGTCCAGTATCAGCAATTGAACCAACCGTTAGCCCCGTCCATCTTCAGCGAGAGTCGACATCGGTGAGCTTTACCAATAACCAATGTCACGTCAGTTTTCTCATGACGATTTAGGGATCGATCTCCTGATGCAGACAGGAACAAAGAACCATGGGAAATATCAGACGTCGGCTTTTTCATGCCTTTTGTCAAAGGCTTACCACATTCGGAATTTCCTTATTTTGCCAGATATATCAGGCGTTGACCGACCTGTGACCCGTCGATCCTATGGACCGATTCACTTTGCTTTGTGGGCCTTGTCCCTCCCTACTCTGTGACGGGCAAGCCGTTGCTTCTTTTTCTTGTTCTTTAGCCAACACGTCAAAGCCTCCATCGTCACGTCATTTTTGAAATTCTTCCGTTGCTATGTCGACTTCTTTTTCATGTTGTGCCTTTTCCCTGGATTTCCTGCCAAAGCCGTCGTATTCATAGTACCATACCGGCGGAAGACTGATTCCGCTGCCAAGCGACGTCCGCATATCTATTCTTCGGAGAAAAAAGAGTCAAGCTATCGACGTCGGATGCGCTAACCTAATAAAAAGGCTCCCCGGTTTCTTTCCGCCAGGAGTTTGTCGAGTAAACTCCCGTCAGTTCCTCAAACTGATATACCACTTTCAGTTGAATTCGTCGAAACGACGATCGATGTTCTCTTGCTTCTCCTATCGACGAGTACTCGTTTTTTCTCGAAGGAGATCTATTGTCAGATGTGAAACGAGTACCTCTTTCTGAGAGTAAGTTACACGAAGGAAACGAAAACTTTCCACCCCTTTCTCATTCCCGTGGTATCCTCCGCTTTTCTAAATGAACTTTCTCGTGACGCCGATGAGCCCTAGTCCAATCTGATCCTACTGGAGAGGACTTTATTACACTTTCTCGGTAGACTCCTTCTTTCGTCGAAGTCGAAATATGGGACCACTTGACGAGGACAACTTTTCCTCGCTACGACAGGCATCTGGATTAGCCTTTTCCAGTCCCTTGGCATCATGTCGAGCTTCTGCGATGTCAAATTACCTCATAGGTAGAGGGTTGTCGCCTCTTCCCTTTCCTTTACTAGCTTTTGGAGAGTTGCCTTTCGTGGTCCTCCAGCGCTTCGGTTTGAACGCAATGGCCTCTTCTTTTGACGCGTCAGGAACCTAGGTCTGTCTGGACTTCTTATCAATCTCTGGTTCTTTCTCGTAACATTGGAATTTCATTTGGTCTGGTTTCGACGTACCGATTGAAGAGAAAAAGACTGGAAAGGCGCTATGACAATATGAAGAAGCACATGACGAAAGAAGAATCTTTCGTCTATATACTCCGTAACTTGTTCCATTATTCTCTCCGAAAGGCCCTTTTGTCGCTTTGCCGAATGAGCGTAACCTATAACCCCTTTATTTGACACAGCCTTTTACGTCGCTTTCCTCTCCTACTGGTCGAGTAAGCTAAACGCTTTCCCTTAGTCTCAGGTGTCAGTCTGGAATTTCTATTTCGGGTTTTCCTATGGCTTTTGCTAGTCCTCTTCGTCGTTTTACAGCATCAGGTTACGAACCACAGACTCCAGGCTTCGTTTTCCCAGTTTCGAAACACCAGATAGTCAATTTGATCTTCGAAGGAAGGCTGGCTTTCTTTCTTCGTGGCATTAGAATAGAATAGTTACCTTCCTCTTGTCACTTAGTCTATGAAAGGAATGTGGCGCGAACTAGACATACAGGAAAAATAGAAAGAAGGGTGTCGGCTTAACTCACTACCAATGTTACCACACCGGAAATGAGGCTGACCACTAAAAGGGAAGATGAATGTAATGCGGTTAACCACTGACGAAATGGAGAGGAAAGAATAAACAGAAGAAACTCTTTTTGAAGACCCAGAAAAAGAGGTTAAACTATGATAATTAGACTGGGCTTTCAGTCAGTCTTTCTCCACTCCAACGGATTTGGCAAATGGCCGTCGAAGGACGTCATAGATAAAACTAAAACAATGGCTTCCTTCCTTTCTTTCACTTCACCTTATCTGCATCGGCGGGCTATCTCATCTTGGAAAAACGTTGGAAGAACGACATACAGGGGCATATACTGGAGAGAGAGAGGAGATTGACGCGCGAGCTGCTAATAAGAGACCGGCGATGGGAGCACTGACCACAATGACTGACGGTGGATGGAACGAAACTCTTCGGTAAGCCCATCCCTCTTCAAAAGTGAAAACAAACGATCAATCAATGTCATTGACGAGTGAAGTCTTTGACACCCCTATCTCGACCATGAGCACCTGAATCTATCTCCGTAGTGCCCGACTGGCTTATAGTAGTGTCCAACTGGCCTCTTCTCTTTCCCCGCTGCTTCTGCTATGGGGGATTCAAAAAACTTTCCGTAGTTTTTTTTGTTACTCACCTTTTTTTCTAGAAGGCTTTTAGAAGCCAAAAGTGCTTTCAAATAGAAGAGTTGCCGATCAACATCACCTAGTGTTATCTCTTTACCAGAGATGACATTATAGTTCCTATTTCAGTAAAGTAGTTAGTCAGTTAGTTGAAGGAAGAGAGTGGATGGTTTATTGGCTTTTCCTTTACATCTGCTGGTTTTTTAGTTGCAAACGTCTTATTCCCCTCAACAAAGAGTCCCATCTGATTGAACTTTGGGGAATACGTCCGTAGCCCACACAATGCTCGAGTTGACCTAGCGCAACATCCCTCCCCATAATTTCTAGTGGAAAAACTGCTGCTGATCTTGGAGTAAAGCTCCACTATAAAAAGTAAAGAACTTCGTCCACTTTACGCGTTAGTTGCGTCGGGACTAGTTGCCAGAACGTTGCCTGTCCAGAGAAATAAGAACTGCTGCTGCTGGGCTAGAGACCCTTCTCAACCATCGTGGAGTTCCTAAAAAGGCATACGCCCGTCGAGACGTCCATCTCGATGGGAGCTCCCCCTCGAAAGGCAAAGGTCCAGGATACAGCGCATATGTCGAATTCCTTACATATGAGCCAGATCGATGAGCCCTCAGTATCAAAAAGAGATGGGGATAGTTGTCTTTTTCAATGGTTCACTAAATATGCCTTCTTCCAATTTCTTTTTTATTGTCTAAGCACTTACACATCTCGGAGGTTTCAAGTTATAGGTTTAGATCCTCTCGTAGAGTTACGAATTTCAAATCAAAATCAAGTGGAGAGACAATCTATAGCCATCACAGGATGCACATCTACGGGCAGTCCCTATCTATATACCGACAGCAGGATCGAATCTTCGGGTTGTTCCGGTTCCACCAGCAGCAGTTCTATATCCAGTGGTGTTCCGACTTCTATCCAATAGGGTAGGATATTAGTGTCCCGTTAATAAGTACACAAAAAGTTACGTCCCCGAAGTCGGGTTTCCCATCGCCTTTCGATCCCTCCGAAGAACGAGCCGGACGCTTTTCGAAATCGAGAGAGAGGTTCTGGTACCTCTTTCATATATCGCAAAAGCAATGGAAGCAGCACTGACTCCAATAACTGGAGCGAAGGTTGCAGCGATAGGGGCAGAGATAGCGGGAGTAGTATAGAGAGTCACGGAAGTCAAAAGTACATCAGTTGTTGCTGCAGTCTTAGATTCAGTTGCTAAGATAGCAAGAAGCATCTTTATAATTCCAGCCCAGGGAGGAATCCCGAACTTCCTATCCCCACAAAAAATTGAGTCTATTATTCAGAGGGAAACACACTACTACTACTGTCACACACTAATGCAGAACGGAAAACTAATACACTCAGGCACACTTAATTATACATATAGGTGGTGGAGAACTACAAGTGGTTGATGGTTTGATCGGCATGTATAAACTGGTAAAACGGATGGGAGAGGATGAGAGGGTGAGAGAGGGTGATGATGCAGAAAAGTAGGCGTTGAGGAGTTTAAGGTATAGTGGAAGCTTGCTTATGTTGGTGTGGATTGCCGATGAATTGTTGATCCTTCGGAAGCCCTTTTATAGACGATCTTCCTTGCATAAGAAGCCTCTTGAGAATCTTGTTGTAGAAGTCTTGTCACGAATCTTCATTATTGATGTCTTGTTGTTGTCAGGAATCTTCATTATTGATATCTTGTCGTTGTCAGGAATCGTACTGTAGAAGTCTTGTCGCGAATCTGCACTGTTGATGTCTTATCTTTGTCAGGAATCTCTTCTGCTGGTGTCTTGTTGTCAGGAGAGCTACTCTTTTTTCTATAACAGTATTTATATTTACAGGAATTTATCAATGAGCAAGTTTCATTTTTGATGCTAACTGGTCGCCTATGTTGTTGAGATTCTGTATGCCTTCACCTCCCATGTGTCGTAGTAGATCTGGTGGTATATATTCTTCTGCCCATTCTGCCATGTCTTGCTGAAGTATTCTGTCTTCTACCATTTTCTTTTGTCTATAGTATTGAATTAAATGTTTGTGGGCTGACCTGATAATTTTTGGGACCTTACAAATAATTTCATTGTCTACATAGACTCTGTAGATTTCAGTTTTTGTAGCAATTATGAATCTATTTGCACTGTATTTTTACCAGTTGAATTCATATGCTATGGTTTTTGCTCTCCAGTGCCTGATCTGTCTTGGAATCTCTCTATCGCAAATTACTTCTCTTACCTCTATATCTGGATGTAGGGGATGGGCTATTCTGTGTGTAATCTATGCACTGTGTTTTGTAGGATACCATACTCCTTTTATGTAGTATTATGCTATTATGGAGTAGAATTCTATTTTGAGCTGTGGCTTCTTGCCTAAAAAAGCTTCTGAAACTGGAAATACTAAAGAATCTGGGAGTAATTTTGCATGATCTGGATGATTAATGATTATTTGTGAAACAAATCCCATATCTAGGAAGTCTTTCCAATTATAGTTTGTTCCATGGAGTTTCTTCGTCTTCATTTGGCCTAATTGTATATTTAGTCTGTAGATGTTATAGACTAACTCACATTGGCATTTTGGTTGTGAGAAGTCCATGATGCTGCAGTTTGAATTGATGTTGATGCACTATCGGTGTTAGCATAATGTATTACTTGGTCTATAGCTACTCCTCTGCATTTTCTTTCTCCTTTTTGAATTTTTTTGAGTATCTGTTGCATGCCTTCAGCTTTTCTATAGAAATTGTCCTGAAATTTTTGGTGAATGTTTCGTCTAACATCTTTTGGAAGAATAGATAATTCATTATTTGTTTTAAAGAATAATCTGGCTTGCATGGCTTATGTATTTCTCATATATTGGAGGCTCTGCCTTCTATCATTTACACTTGATTCTATTTCACTCTTATTTGCGAGACACTCCTTTCTTTCGTTCTCTCGTATCTTTGATGCTCTCATTTTTTTTTGCAAACTTATTATAATTATTTGTGTTTGTTTACAGAGACTTTCAACCAATTTATCTTTTAGTATCTTTAGATTTTTAAGTGCTTCATAATAATTTGACAATCTTTACACTCTGTTGATGATTCTAGATTACTTGAACTCTGTTGACTCTCTTGTGGATTCATAAATTCTTTAAGGCTTTAATCAAATATCAAGAAATTGGAAATATTATTTTTTGCATATTCTATAGCTTATTTAACATATGCATCGTGTTTGGAGAGCACGATGCAGCTGCTGGAAAGCAGTTGACTCGTCATGTCGGACAGTTGATGATATGAGAAATAAAAAGGAATATCGAAAATTCGCGTGGCTGAAGCTAAAGCAGCTACTTTCGAAGTAACAGAAAGAAAAGCAACGACTGGAGTGGGAGAGTCAGAGTCGAAAAGAGGATTCCTCACTATGGACTGTCGGGTTTCCCGGATGTGGATGAAAACTCATTTTCGCCAGGCGCATTCTGGAAGGATTCGTCGGATGACGCAGCTGATTGGATTCATGCAGTCTCCCGATAGGCCACAATTAACGCGAGCAAACATATTAATGACGAGGAACGCATTTTTGCTATGCTAGTAATACTTGTACTTGCTCCGCTATTCTGCCCAAGCCTGGCTAAGACGTGGTAGGGCAGAGTCCGGTCTTTTTTCGGAGTTGTATTGGCCTGGGTGCCCTTTCACCCTAGGCCCTTTTTTCTGCTAGCTTCAGGCTACGACTCAGCATCCAACAGGATTCGAACCTGCAAATTCCCCTTTCGTCAGGCAGATCGCTTTCTCCATTCAGCCATTGAGTCTCTGCACCTATCCCTTTTTCTTCTAGTTTTAAAATAAAAGAAAAACAAGGGTTTTCCTAAAAATAAAGATTTGGCTCAGGATTGCCCATTTTTCGTTCCGGGGTTTCTCTGAATTTGGAAGTTACCACTTAGCAGGTTTCCATACTAAGGCTCAATCCAATCAAGTCCGTAGTGTCTACCAATTTCGCCATATCCCCTTTTTAGATAAAGATCCAGTTGTAATTCCACCCACCTCTTTCATTTATTACTAGCGATTTGGAGGAGATCTCTCGAAAAGTATTTAGTGCTCATTTCGGTCAACTCTCTATTATCTTTCTTTGGCTGAGTGGCATGTACTTCCATGGCGCCCGTTTTTCGAGGAACGTCTTTATCAGAACATTTTTGCTTCTCACTTTGGGCAATTAGCAATAATTTTTCTGTGGACGTCCAGAAATCTGTTTCATGTAGCTTGGCAAGGAAATTTTGAGTCATGGATACAGGACCCTTTACATGTAAGACCTATTGCTCATGCAATTTGGGATCCTCATTTTGGCCAACCCGCTGTAGAAGCCTTTACTCGAGGAGGTGCTATCGGCCCGGTGAATATCGCTTATTCCGGTGTTTATCAGTGGTGGTATACAATCGGATTGCGTACCAATGAGAATCTTTATACTGGAGCTCTTTTTCTATTATTTCTTTCTGCGAGTTGCTTTCCCGAGTGAAAAGGGTATAGTGGAATCTCCGAACGAACACTACGAATCTGTATGCTCGTGCTTTCCGGGAAGGCAGGTCCGGTCAGTCCTTCTCCACTCCGCATCTCGCCTGATCGTCTGCTGAGTGAATAGCTGCGACGTGCTAGTTCGACGTCAGTAATCATTTGATGTGCGGGATCTGTACTGTGACGAGTGACGAAAAGAAGGTTGAAGTACTACGGATATCAGAGCTTTAGTTTGACGTGATTCAAATTAGTGAACTGTACTCGTCCAAGCCGGACCCACGGGCGTCAAATGACGGGCTTCCTCCAGGGAAAGGCGGGAGTAAGGCTAGAGGCAAATTGAGGGCCTAGGCGTAAACGTGAAATAGGCGCCCGGTGGGAAATCCGCTCCCGGGTCGTCGCTTTGCTGCGTCTGGCCCGTCCTTACGATCAACCAACAATTATCGAATTTCAAAAAGAGTCAGTTGCGCCTTCCGCTATCCTCCTACATCCCTCCTTCTCCTGCGTTATTGGTGGAAGGCTGAGGCGTGTGAGGCCCTAGTGTGGGCACCCCTCGACAGTTGTTTGCATTGCACTGGATATCGAGTTTCTTGTTGAGTTTGAACTTCCGGAACTCGTCGAACTAAAGGAGGCATGTCCCTACCAACTTCCGACGCCGATTGATTAGTCAGGGTCAGACAGATCGAGGAGTGGCCCCACCGAACTCGTCGACTGGCAACCACGGAGGCTACAGTCCAGCAATTTGATTATAATTCAATTCGTGACGATCATAAGTAGAAAGTTCATATTCTTCAGTCATTGATAAACAGTTTGTTGGGCAATACTCGACACAGTTACCACAAAATATACAGACCCCGAGGAGCAAAAGGAGGAATCCGCCTGAGGAGGGGCTCGCGTCTGATTAGCTAGTTGGTGAGATATCGTCTGCTTTTTTCCCTTTTTTCGAGGGATTGGGTCCCCTGTCTTCAGTCCTTGCCTACAGAGTGTATCCAGCTACCCGACGCTTCCTTCTTTAGGAGGGCAGCGCGCTTGGGGATGCGGAGGATCCCGTCATCGTATCGCCCAGCTCCCTAACCTAATGCGGCCGGACCGCAGGGAACCTTAGCATGGGGGGACGTCTCTCCTCTATGGGTTGTGTTCTTTCTTTGGCCTGTAGGTGTGTTCCCCGGTTTAGGGTTCTTTTCGTGGGATGGCTCTTTCGTGCGGAACGACTTTCGATTGCCGTAGTAAGACCTTCACTCTGTTGGTTTTTCGGAATACCCATCTGAACAATATTTTTTGGGAACTTGTAGGAATGTGTTCCTATTTATTAATAGGTTTTTGGTTCACACGACCGAGTGCGGCAAGTGCTTGCCAAAAAGCTTCGGGGCTGAACTCTTTTTCTAGGACGTCCAGAAATGAGCCTTTTCGTTGGGTGACTGTCATGAAAAAAAAAAAGAAAACACGGTTATCACTGAAGAATTTCGTCGAAAGACCCCGACGGACAGGACGCCCGTATTGACGAGGAAGAGGTCTTTATCAAAAAGAAGCCGAAAGCAGGAACTCGGAGTCTTTAAATGATAAGTCGTCGGAAGTACACAACAGCAACGGTAACATCCGCCGAAGCTTGACAAATCTTCCGCCGCAGGGTAAACCACTGCCTCTCAGGCCTAGCCGAACGGAATCATTTTTTTGATAGGCGACGGAGGGATTGAATTACAAATGGAGTTGGCCTTGCTAGCTGCTCCACCATCGTCAGTTTAGTTCCCCAGTAGCGAAAGGGGTTTACCTGGCGGAAGTCGTAAGTGGAAGACTCACCTGAAACGACGAAACGGAATACCTAGGTCGCAAGGCGACGGGAGGACGGAACCCCACTTCGACTCACCGACGGATGACGGTGACGTTTCGTCAGCGCGCGTCGAAAAGCGCTGGGATGGGATTCTGTGCGGGAGGCGGGCGACGACGGCCATAGACGTTAGTTCGAACCTCGGGATCGCCTGCCCATGTGCATCCCTCTGAAAATGATGGTTGGAAGCCGCCCCAGTCAAAATAGGCTCGAAAGCACCTTTCCCCGTGACGGTTGCTGGAGTTGCTGAACGCAAGCATCGGCCCTACGAATCGTCCACCCCATAGACGCCTGACAAAACACCAAAGACACCTCGAGGGCAACACTCCGATCACTGTCAAAGCCGGTTTCCCGAACCCTTTCGAGCAAAAAAGATACGTCAGTCGAAGATCTGGCATTTGAAATTTGCATTCCGACAGATGTCCGCAGCGCTTTCAATTCGCCTCTGACCATCAAATTAAATGTGAATAACCCGTCCTCCTCTCTTTGAAACAAGGGGCGCTTCCGGTTCTGTGCGTGCTTCAAAGGAATAATGATAGTAGGGTCGGGATATCCCCGCCCTCCGAACCGGACGTGAGGGTCTCCCCTCATCCGGCTCTCTGCAGGGGAATCTCCACTCACTGCTTCCCCTAATATCCTCCCTTTACCGACATAATGGGGGTTTACAGGAGATCCCGGGTGCCTTCCCAACACGATGAACCAGACCAACCGACAGAGTGTGCTACTTACCAAACTGCTGTAGAGGAGGCCTTCGAATCAAAAGAACACAGTCTGAGATCACCCCAGAAGGAAACCTGAAAGACAAAACAACTCTTTCTGTACGGTCCACCAAACACACAAAAGACCCTAGTGCTCCAACACGTCAGCGAAAGTTTTCAATATCGATTTTTTCGGAGCACGCCCACGACGACTTTTCGGGCGCTCACAACTTCCATGATTCAAATGCGACGATCTGATCTCGTGCCGGGTTTATACACAGAAGCAGCTCTGTTTGTGGCACTATGCCCTACTCATGCAGCGAGGAGAGTGCCGACGGTGGTCTCCAGGGAAGAGAACGGGTCTGACGATGCCACTAAAACGATCCCGGAGACATTTTCGTCACCTTCCGTCGGAAAGGCGAGTAGACTCCCTCGGTTTGGTTGTCTGGTATGTGTCAGGGAATGGGGAATGGAACTCGTCAAGCCATGGGTGAATCTTCTCTAGGGCCTAGCCTTGGGGCTAAAGGGATTACCCCGGATCTACGTCGAGGTATTGACGGTGATTCTCAAATATCGTAGAACAGAATGTGATACGATGAGATAGAATGCAATAGAAACTAAGACAGAGAACGGGTTACCTACCCCTAACGGTCAAAGCCCACACACAAAGAAAGAGCGCGGAGCCCCGGCCCGACCTATAGGTCCGCTAACGTAAAGCGAGGAGTTGAGCCTGAACTGGAGAACCGAAGAGCAGTCATATCAGTTCTACTAAGTTATTTAGTAATTCCTTTTGGATATCGCCTTATTTTAGCCGATCTCAGTATAGGTGTTTTTTTATGGATCTCCATTTCAAGTATTGCTCCTATTGGACTTCTTATGTCAGGATATGGATCGAACAATAAATATTCTTTTTTAGGTGGTCTACGAGCTGCTGCTCAATCTATTAGTTATGAAATACCATTAACTCTATGCATTCCATTCCGGATTTTCTTGTCATCTGGTACCTAAACCGCTTCCATTCAATACTCAATTCAATACATAGCATGCATTAGAGAGGCATATCTAACCCTTCTTCGTTCATTAGTTCTTCAGCGCGGAGTAGAGCAACTTGGTAGCTCGCAAGGCTCATAACCTTGAGGTCACGGGTTCAAATCCTGTCTCCGCAACATTTTTTTGTCAAAAAAAATCCAAATTTGGATTTTTAGGTGCGATACTATTAACTATGTCAGCGAGCTCGTCGACTCGATCGCAGACATTTCTGCAACACCTCTGACGAGAGGAACAAATAGTCAATTTAGAAAGAACGTCATTGTCAGCCTCTTTCAGATATGAATCGAGATGATTCGGCGCAAAATCTCTGCGCAATAATATCCCCACCAGATTCCTCCCATTTTCATACGTTTTGTGTCGACGAGATCGAAAGGGAGTAGAAATTTTTCGATGGAATGAACTACTACCACCTGATTCTCTCATACCGAAGGAACCCTTAGGTTTTTGGGGCATTGGATTCTCACCAATGTTTGCGTTACTCAAGCCGGGTTTTTATCGGTAAAAATGAATCAAATGATTCAAGTGGAGTTTTTTATAACGTGTCAATAAGATAGACCCATGCTGCTAGTTGTTTCATGCCATAAATAAACGTGTACACTCAAAAAATCTGTTGGACAAGCGGATTCACATCTCTTACAACCTACACAGTCCTCGGTTCTTGGCGCGGAAGCAATACTAGGTCCCTACCTCTCTAGAAGTAATAATCCCCACCAATACATATCTATGAACTCTCGACAAATTTCACCCCCCGGAGTGATTTCTTCCAAATGGCCTAGGGACCTTCCTTTCTCGGATCAGAAGGAACCGCTATAATGACCACCACGTGCGTTTCATTTTCTTCGATCTTCTCAATGATTGCTTTTTCCCGGCACATCCAATTCCGATCAACAACGTCGGAGGTATGGCTGAGTGGCGTCGACGGCATTGGTTTGCTAAATCGACATACGTGACAGAGAAAACAAAGGCCGACGACGAGAGGTAGCCCAACGGCTGCCCGCTATTAAAGCACACAGTCGTCGGTTTCTTTTCATCGAGTCCCCCGGAGCTTAAAACATATGTCATACCGACGCTCACTAAAGACCCAAGCTAAAGAGACTTCGCCTCTCTTTAAGCATCAAAACGACTCTCTTTTCATCGTCGTATGCTACCAAATGTCAAAGACCCTCAGTCGTAGGTTTCGCTGCTCAGAGACGGACGACGTTCAATCGCCGAAGACGCAATTGGAAAGGAAGACTGCAGTCATATGCCGGAAGAATGGATCTCATCTCCTCAGTGCTTGCAAGCCTTCACATCGGAGGGTCGTCTACTTTCAGGCTTCCGGAGAAGATATTGAAATCAATTTCCTCCCGCATCACCAGACTCCTCGTGGAGTAACTCATTCCTTTATCAATGGTTGAATCCACAGGAGGGGGCATCATCGGATTCGGCCCAACCCCCGAGCCAATTGTCGGTCGGTTCCGAACCAGCGCGTCCGTAAGCGACTTTCGAAACTTCTAGGAAAAAACTTCGAATTGGGAGGGCGATCCTCCCGGTGAACTGACCGTACCCCAAACCGACACAGGTGAACAAGTAGAGTATACTAGGGCGCGTCGAGAGAACCATGTCGAAGGAACTCGGCAAAATGACCCCGTAACTTCGGGAGAAGGGGTGCTCTCCGGTACATCCATTTTTTTTTTCTAAAGATAAATCTAAATTTTAGAGATTCATCTAAAATTTAGATTTATATTTTAATACAATTGTTATATGACAAGTGGGTCTTTTTATCGGATAACTCCGTCCTCTGGCCCTGGGTCTTAGCTTTTTCACAAAGGGTCCCCCATTTACTTGGGCTTTACTAATGAATGAATCCGCTTCGTTCAAACCCGTATCAAAAAATTCCTATTCCGGAGGAAAGTCAGAATAATCGGCTTGTCGAATAGGTATACAAATCGACTGACGTATGAAGCTGACGTAATGAGCTGGGGGTGATTATGCCTCGTTCCTGACGTTTTTTCGAAGTTCCAGCCGCAGAGGGATGCCAGGGCAATTGATGCCGGCCTAGCAATTGATGCTCCCTCCTGTTCGTGCTCGACCGGGCTACTTTGAAATCTGATGGTGTTTTTCGTAGTAGTCCAAGGGGTTGGTTCACTTTTGGGCATGCTTCGTTTGCTTTGCTCTTCTTTTTCGGACACATTTGGCATGGCGCTAGAACCTTGTTCAGAGATGTTTTTGCTGGTATTGATCCGACCCAGAAATGAGACATTGGAAGAATCTTTTTGGTCTTCCAATATCAATAGGTTGATTGTTTCGCTCCTGTATCTTCCAAAAGGGAAAAAGATTTCTGAGAGTTGTTTCATGGATCCGCAAGAGAGTACTTGGCCCTGTTGAGCTTCGTCGAGCTCGACGCTTCCGCGTCGGAAGGTGTGCCCCTCACTTCTTGCCCCCATACACCTTCCACAAGTGGAAAGAAAGCCTTCGACGTTCTTTGCTTTGATTTGTCGATTGTTGGGCTTTCGTCGGAGCTCATCCACCAACCCCGTCACGGGAACGATGACCGACATAGCACATCTCGAGACTCTCAGCTTGTGATCCGCGGCCTCATTGAGCGCTCTCGCTCCAACTCAACCTTCTCCGCAGACGTATGGGCCTCATCTTGTTTTCCCTTCGATCCAATCCGTCGAGGTAACCCTAGTCTTAGCACGCCTTCTATAACCTTCGCTTCTTAGCTTCCGTTTACGCTTCTCCCGAACTGCTGCGTCAGGTGCTACAGCTTCTCAGCTTTCGCACTGTTCGGGATGGGGCTACTGTTTTAGGTAAGCGACGAGCGGAGGGATTGAAGGAGGAAGGAAGGTTTCATCTATGAGCCACGTCAAATAGATCGGTAGCTATTTCACTTGCTATGAGACGGGAGAACTCCGACTGAACGGAATGGCCTATTCCTACACGATAGGAGGCTACCCTACGGCACCTGACCCTCCCGACGAGCGTCTAGGCCTGGTTGACTGTAGCTCATCTTCCTGGATACACCTGTGCTGTGTCAACTATTTCCACGGAAGGTGGTGAGATGATATCTTGAGCGGTTACGTATCTAGGACCCCTGACGCAAATGGATGCGTCTCTAACTCCATACAGATTACTTCTCAATACAATTTCTCATTCTCAGTCGACGAATAATAATCGAACTGGGGGAGCTTGCCAGGATGGCTTAGTAAGCAAGCAACCTTTCCTGTAGCCGCCAATTCCCAGTTCTTTCTCTTCTTTCTTTTGTAAGTTTAGTGACAGTTCATCAAAACCGAGAGTCCGACGATTGCTAGATCGAGAACGCGACGCGCAGGGGATTGACGTTCGACGAGCGGGTTGTCTCCTCTTCAACATTTCGACTACTTTCGTCGCCCGAAATCTGGTTCTTTTTGGGTTATAGTTGATGGTTGTTTCGTCAATTACATCTCTACTACAGAACCGTCCCTCCGAGTTTCTTCTCATCCAGCTCCTCGCGAATGAAATGAAACGATTCAATAAAAAAAATGAGGAAGCTTTAAAAAGAAAAGAGATTTCTTGTCTCAGTAACTCGAAATAGTTTTGGAAAGTGAAGAAATGAATGTGCGACGGCAACTCTGATCTCTCGCGTCGAACTAGAAGCAACCGAAACAGGGAATTTCTCGGAGCCCAGCCGATCACCTTACGCACGGTATTCGTTCCTTCCTCTCTCATTTACCTGACGAGCTTTACGGAAGGCAATACGAGAAAGCACCTTCTCTTTTATGTCGAGACGTCAGTTTGACAGGAAGTAGGGACCAACATCGGAAGTTTTGAATCTGAATAGGCACTGACGGCTACGTTCTGTTTATTTCGTTGTCAAAGACAAACTGGAAGACGGCTCGGTTATTGTGGGCTGTTTTGGTGCATCGGGCAAGCTTTCTTTTTATTGCCGACGGGCCCTTCGGGCTTCCCTTTGTTTGTTGAGGTTCCTTCGTCGCCGTCGTCACGGCGAACAGGACGGGGAGGTATATCCCGTCCTTCAGAGGCTCTCTTCGTCGTTGTCCTCTTCGTCACATGACAGTTGACCGACTCAACCAACCCATCATTTCTACCGCCAACTTTGACTACATCCACTACCGTCTGAAGCAGATGTAGCTGAGCGAGGCTCGGATTCTGAGACTCGAAAGAACGAGGCACTTGCATCTTTGCAATTTCGTATGACGAGACCCGTCAATCTAGGCTTTCAGGCTCAAAACCACTCATTCCAGGCAATGCAAGAGAAGCCATCGAGAAACTACTAAACATGGTAAATATTTTTGGCATTGGGATGGATATCCCTCCCATTTCGTCGAGTGTCAAATGGTATTTATGTTTAGTAGCATCTTCCGTCGGTTTCTTTGATTGACCGTCGACGTCGCGTCACGAGGAAGATAACTATTCTGGTGAAATGGACAGCCCATTCGATGATCAAATCGGGAAAGAAACTAAAAGAATTATAGAAATAAGTTCAAACGGAAGATAAAAATCTGTTGATAAATGAATTCCAATTTGTTGAACTATTGGCTGACGAAGTGACAACTCCAGATCTAGGCTGGGTGCCACACTCATAGCCAATGATAAAGTCAACTCGCGTGCATATTTCCCGTGCAAAATACATGTCGATTTAGAATATTCTAAATCGACAATAAATGAAAGGCACAAACCGATTACCAGATCCACCTATCATCGCCGGCATAACCATAAAAAAGATCATTAAAAAAGCGTGAGCTGTCATTTTTTCGTCGAGCTCAAAAAAAAACACTCGTCGACGACTGGATATTCAACTCCCGACGTCTATTGCGTACGTCGGCTGCCCATAGACGGAAGAGTTGCTTCGACCATCTTTTGATTGTTAATACGAGATATAAGGACTGCTACTACAAGCAGTACTACACCTTTGATCATGAAATATCGATTGCTTGTTGAACCCTGTGAATCACGTGAAAGTAGGATACTCCAAATTCGGGGCACTTGAACCCGCTTGGATCACAGCTAGACAAATAGAAGCAGGGCGAAGAGCAATGACACGATATGCGCGTCGTGGTGGAAAAATATGGGTACGTATATTTCCAGACAAACCTGTTACAGTAAGACCTACGGAAACACGAGGATGCGCTTCTCAATCCTCCGACTCAAAGTGACGATGTCCCGCACATTGCATGACCTGACGGTTCGAGAAAAGTTGACGTCGAATTCTGTGGGATGGTTGAAGTGACTCCCCAGGATGCATTTCTCGCGGAATGGAGGACAGATGGAGCGTCGCCCGGGCCTGGTCACTGCGACCCCCGTCTGTGAGGAGGCACCCCTTCTCCCGAAGTTACGGGGCTATTTTGCCGAGTTCTGTCAGAGAGAGTTGTCTCGCGCCCCTAGGTATTCTCTACCTACCCACCTGTTTTCTTTGATCGGACCACATCCCGTGATGCTGTACCAAACCGAGTAGCTTTTCCTGCTGCTATTGGATGAGCTGTCTCATCTGCCTCAATTCCTACCGTCTGTGGATGGAGCTGAGCGAGGAGCGGGAGCAAGCTTTCCTCTACGCCCGACTCCCTGGGATGATCTACGACGTGGTCTCGTCGGAAGACGGTAGGAGCATCAGTCTTCTTCGACGACGACGAACGCAGCGCCGACGGTACGGATCACTTTCCGATCCCGGGATCGAATCGTAAGCAGATTTTCGTCATGTTCCTCAGGAACATCAATTCAATATGGTTAGGGATCATTGACGGTACGGCCCGTCAGCCTATTCCTTTCTATGCCAAAAGCGAGAGAAACCCCATCCCTCGCGCAGTAGTTGTTGGAGCCGGGAGAGCGAGAGGAGGGCGCGGGAGAGACGACTGTACTGTAGACGGAGTCGGGAGAAGGAGACAGAGACAAAGATCAGTGCAGGGGGAAAACATCGTGCACTTCCTGCAGATTGCTCGTCGAAAGTGAACCCTCATCGTGGTTTTTGCTGTAAATTCGATCTTTCAAACCTTCCGACCGCGACGAGCCCGTGGTCCTGCGTGGCATTCTCTGTTAATTCTCGAAACGAGCAAGTCCGGGGTCGTCGCTTTTTCCGAGACCCAGGGAATTTCCGGAGTTCCGGCATAGTACAGAAAAGTGAATCGGTACATGAAATTTTAATAAATTTGAAAGAAAGTTTCTGCGCGGCTGCTTGCCATGAGCAGCCCAGGAACTCTCGTATTCTCTATAGCGACCGACGGGAATCCTCCAATCAACCCAATCCTTTTTCAATTGCTTCAGAATTGGGTCATAAGGGCCTCTATGAAATCTTAACCCCATTGGTAAGGCAGAATCACTTTTTTTGTCGGAGCGAAGCATTCTTCCAAGCAAAGTAAACGATACACGTTGATTGCGCGGATAAGCTTTCCCCTCTTTGATCCAATAAAAAATTCGACAAAAGAAGAGAGCCAAAGAACCTACTTCTCTTAACCAGAAATGCGATTGGGAATGAGTGACTTCAGGTGCAGCCAATCAAAAAGGAATCTGTCAATCCATAAACAAGTACTAATGAGGAAATGAAATGTTCCTTTCCTTCTTCCTCCGAGGAAGGCTGTTGTGGTACCCCAGACATACGTAATGCTTTTGCTAGTACGCAAAAATGCATACCATGATTTTTCTTCGGCGCGGAATATAATCCCAAAGTACCCCAAAGACTCAAATATTGTAAATAAAGAAGGTGGTAAGACCCTTGCAGAGTTCCCAAACAGCATAGAGCTTGGGAAGCTCGGGGAAGTACTCCAGACTTCAATCGCGCTGGAATCATACTTCAATAGTGAGGATTCCCGGTTACCAGGTTGGAAGAAGAGGATGAATCGAAATATAGCTGCTACACCATCCGTCGAACTACGTGTTGTCAAGAGGAAAGGGGCTACGCGTGGTAAACGCTCAGTCTTCACCTCCTCTCGATCCAATCCGTCTTCCCTGGCCTCCCCAACACACTCTGGATACGAAAGAAATCTCCCGCCATAGAGAAGAGATCTAAAGTCTAGGTCCCCTCGATCACCCTCCCGTCGAACCTGCCAACCCGCTGTAGAAGCCTTTACTCGAGGAGGTGCTATCAGCCCGGTGAATATCGCTTATTCCGGTGTTTATCAGTGGTGGTATACAATCGGATTATGCGTCATTCATAAATCTTTTCATCCACTGAAGAAAAGGCGGAGTCTTCAGTCTCATGAAATATTTTTTGTCTTTCAGTTGCCCGAAAGTGACAAAGTTGCTTTGACTACTGAACCATGCCTGATCCAGCTACAGGAGAACCAGGAACAGAGAGCTCTCTCCCTTTTTCCGCCCGTGGTCAGCAGCAGCGTCATAGAGCGGGTCACTGGACGCCTTTCCTTCCTATGCGTCGCGTCGCGTTGGATCAGGACGTGACGGCCTAGCCTGAGATACTTCCGACGCCGGCACGGGATTGCTTCATGCGACGATTTCCCAGCAGAAAGTACGTTCCCGTCGGACTGGACCGGAGATTCCAGACCCATGCCCAATCACGGTCAGAAAGCTGCTGGCCCAGTTTTTTCCTGGAAGTTTCGAAAGTCGCTTACGGACGCGCTGGTTCGGAACCGACCGACTCACCGACGATCCTCGCGACTATGGGATTTTCGGAAATTCCCGGTTGCAATGCAAAGCCTGTGGAGAGATCAATTCCTTTCCGTTCCGTGATAGGTCAAACATCTCCTGGTGGGGAAGGGAATGGTTTCATTATCTAAAATGAAGAACATTTCCCACCAAAGGATCAGTCCAATAATACCACTCACTGGTAAATAGCGCAAGACTTCTTCGTGAATCTCCGCAAAGGGGGGCACACTGAGCAAGTACGAGAAATTGGCCCCGCTCCGCTTTCGTCAAAAAAAAGCACGGACTGCTGACTCCTGGAGAGGGCGAGGGGGAGTGAGTTTCCGATTGGAGCTGTGCTTGTTCAGCTTCATCCAAAAAAAAGGGTACCTGACCACAAACGTCAGAAAGGATGGAAGGATTCCTAATCCTTAACTTTTCGAGGAATCCTTCATCAGTGGTTGTGAATGACTGACTTTCTCAATCTTTCGATCTTGGTTCGCGAGGTGCAGGATACCAGGCCGAGAAACCCGGGCAAGCACTCCCCGGAGGTGCCGCATGAAAAAAAAAGGCTCGAATGGTACGATCCCTCCGTCACCCCAGAATGAAAGGGGTGATCTCGTAGTTCTTGGTCTGTGAAGATGCATTGTTAGGTTCTCCATTTTCCCTTCCGTGGTGAAAGACTCTCCCAGCGCTACGGTCAAAACGATTGCGCCCAGCATCGCCTCCCGACGAAATCGCTCGATTACTCAAAAGCAGACGAAAAGGCGGACACGTCAATGGATCTAGTCGGGGTTAGCCCCTTCTCTCTCTCGAGGCTCAGGAGGAGGAGCTGAGATAAAGCTGTAAACCAAATAGGGGGAATTTTCGGAGGGGAAATGCATTTCTGAATCGCTTTGGATTCATACATTCTGCTCGCGGAGTTCTTTAGATCAGTAGATCGAGATATAGATTTTTACCGAGTCTCGCTCATAGACGGAAGAGTAGCGCGCGGGAGCAGCTTGCTTCGCTTAGGTGGATTCACGTAGAACATCGCGCCACCATACGAACGGCTCCGATGGAAGGGATGAGAGTCGAGTTGACGAAGTTATAGACACCTTTCCGTACTTTGTATCTGGAGTACCTCACTTAATTTCCTCTGCAGTCTTAGGCTTTGGTGGTATTTATCACGCGCTCTTTCTTTAGGCAGTGCTACGAGTCTCGACGGGAGAGAAAACGTACGAGCCCGAGTATGATCTCCCCAGTAGTTCATATAGGAGCTATTGTCGTTTCATTCCTATTCATGGTTATGATGTTCAATATTCAAATAGCGCGTCGGAAGGAAGGTTCGTCACTTCCGGCAGGACGTCTTTCTTGTTGAGCCAGGCCCCTTCGTCTTATGTGGGCTCTCACTCCTTTCCGACGCCCGAACGACGATCGGAAGAACTGATCGCTTTCTACAATAACAAAATGGGAATCTACTAGCCATGTTTTCTTTCTGTGAGAATGCCGTAGGACTCCAAGAATTTGTCGAAGCTGAACATGCTCAAAAGATGCCCTAGACGCAATCGCGTATGCTTCTTTTTCATCCCATCGAGTTCCCACCTGTCTACCGCGTCAGAACCTTCCACAGCTCTGAGTGAACTACCGTCTGACACGGAAAAACTGTCAATCGACGGGGTGGCCGGAGTCCTCCTCATTCCTGACTTTGTCGGATCCTTTTTTCCGTAGCATCCATTTAGTATCCCGCTCTGCTTTCTGCTTTCCCCTGGGACTCAGCCTCTCTATGACGGGCTTTTATTTTTAACTAAATATTCAGAGACTTCTTTCACTGACTACTAGGGAAGGGAAACTAAGCTGTAGCTGTAGTTGGCAGTTTGAGTTCTTAGCAGCCCTGGTGAACGGCGGCCGTAACTATAACGGTCCTAAGGTAGCGAAATTCCTTGTCGGGTAAGTTCCGACCCGCACGAAAGGTGTAACGATCTGGGCACTGTCTCGGAGAGAGGCTCGGTGAAATGTGCTCTGTGCGTGAGACCGCGATCCACAAAAGCATGGGACTCACCCGTCGACGTCGGGAATGGAGAAGGGAAACATAGCATGTCACAAGAGCGAGGCGAGGGGGAGAATTCCCTACGGTTTTACGAGAGGGACGCCTCGCGAGCTGGGCTGTCGGAGATGAGGCCTTTTGGCGAAGCCAAGTCAATTTCGGGCCACCAAACGCTGCAACTGATGAGAAGGACGGGGGAAGCGCCGAGTAGCTCGAGCAGGAGTTTTTTAAAAGCTGAGAAAGGGAAACCAAACGTCGGGTGCCGCACAGCGGAAATGACGAAACGGAATACCTAGGTCGCAAGGCGACGGGAGGACGGAACCCCACTTCGACTCACCGACGGATGACGGTCGCGATTTCAGCCAGGTGTCCTCCTTTCTCCATCCGTCGTGCACGAGCGTCGAGTCAATTCGAGAGGTCCGACGTTGAGGAGATGCGCACGCTATCTGACAACCTGTTCGAATTCTAGACCACCGAAACTATCAAACAACTGGCACGCTTCCCATTGAGTCTTCAACTTCTTTTGCTTGCAAGCTTAGAAGTCTTCTTGACACTAACAATTCATCTTGAACCGCATATTCTTCATCATCCACGTCCTCCAATGGTGGCATAGAGTCGGTATCGGACTCGTCGTCGGTTTCGATCTCTCCATTACCCCTTATCACCATGACTCTTTTGTTCGGGTATTGACTTGCTATGTGACCCCTGCCTTGACATTTAAAACACTTAATGTCACGATTTCGAGAAGTGGAAGGGTCAGATTTACCTTGAGTACCATGGTTGGTTGTCTCTTATTTTGGCTTGAATTTATGTTTTTTTGCAGCTGGTTTCTCCTCTTTCTTCACATGACTCGGTTTCCATGGGGAAAAACCTGAATTATGGGATGCACGTGTACTGCCCCTTCTCTTGAGTTGTTGCTCCACCTTGATGGCCATATGCACCATATCCTCTAATTCCACATAATGCTGCATCTCCACCCTATCATGAATTTCGTGATTCAAGCTATTCAAAAACCTAGTCGTCATAGTCTCTCGGTCTTCTTCGATATTAGCCCGGATCATAGCAATCTCCATCTCTTGATGATAATCCTCCACACTCCGGTTACCTTGTCGGAGCGTTTGCAATTTATTGTACAACACTCGGTGATAATGGCTAGGCACAAACCGCTTCCTCATCACTATTTTCATCTCTTCCAACGTCTCTACCGGTCATTCTCTATTTTGCCGCCTGTTCAACACTAACTGATCCCACCACACAATAGCATAGTCAAAAAACTCAATGGCAGCAAGTTTTACCTTCTTCATCTCAGAGTAGTTGTGCCAGTCGAACACTAACTCCACCTTTTTCTCCCTCTCAAGATAAGCCTCGGAGTTATTTCTTCCTTGAAACGCTGGAATTTTCATCTTAATACTATCCAAGTTGTTATCTTCCCGATTCCTATTTTCTCTAAATCGCCCTCCATATTTCCTATTACCAACAACTGAATCCTGATCTTCTTCTTCATCAAAACCAGACCCATAATACTCTCCATCTTCATCTCTCACTCCCCGATGTTGAACTCTTTCCCTCCTACGCACATTAGGAGCGTTTTGTGCTGCTCCAAATTTGTATTCTCTATCCGATCAATCCGCTCATGTACCTGCTCCAATTCTAACCTCATCACACGCCTCATCTCACTCATCATGGCCTCCACGAGCAACTTTGGGTCAGCTATCCCTGTAGCACCTTTGGCGATACTCTTTTCACTGTTATGAGACATGATTGCTGCAAATCAAAGTTAGAAAATAAAAAAAAGACCTCACACACTCCCTCACGTCTTTCACTTAAAGAATGATTCACTCTATTCTACTCGTGTTTCACTTAGTATAATCGGTTCCCTCTTTGCGTCGCGTCGCGTCGTGCTTCTCCCTTGCGACGTGGTCCAGGTATATCAGCTCCACTCGGGCAAGGAAGTACGGATCAGATATAGCTCTACAGCTGGCCTAGCAGCATAAAGCCTATCTGCAAAAGGCCTCCAGGTGATCGGACTCGGCATTCGGAAAAAGCGAGCCGCCCGGTGGTGTGGTACGTAGTGGTTCTCGTACGCGCCCCACTTCGGTTTCTTTGAGAACGTGAGGGAGGGTGCTGACGAATCTCGTCAAAGCGCTGCCGCATTACATGTCTCGACGCGCGCTATTATGAGGAATCGACGAAGAATCTGACGAAAGAGCAGCGAAGGAAAAGCGTGACGAGCAAATAGGAATCCCTGTCAGGATGAAAAGGAAGGGTTGAGAGCAGCAAGATACGGCTCAGCCAAAAAGCCGGGAGCGCTCGACGCAAACGATGCAAACTACGAAGGGTTCTTTCATCGTCCCTCCCTGTATCCCCCAGGGGCGTCACTTTTCCAGTGAATTTCTCTCCTTATGTTGCCTAAATTATCTTGAAAAACCTTCACCATATTAGATCTAATGGGGTACCAAAAAAAGAAATAGGTGTGGGGTACCAAAAAAAGAAATAGGTTCGAAATTCGATCTCCTCTCTATGAATGAGATAAAGACAGAATAATCAGAAGTAGTATAGAGTTTCCTTTTTTTTTAACCGGCTCCCTCTCAAAAGAAGAAAAAGAAAGTGGGAGGGCGGTGACGGTGGGATCCCGTGAAGCGAAGCATATTCTCGGACCCACGGGC
The DNA here is from genome assembly GCA_036321105.1 of Dracaena cambodiana. Taxonomy (NCBI): domain Eukaryota; kingdom Viridiplantae; phylum Streptophyta; class Magnoliopsida; order Asparagales; family Asparagaceae; genus Dracaena; species Dracaena cambodiana. Next base: position 31,992,134 of record JAYEPQ010000012.1, on the reverse strand, counting down.
GCATGAAGATAATATGCGTGCCCAGTCAACTGACGACGACGTAAGGTAACATGCATCCGGAGCAGCGAAAGCGGATCCTCATTTCGAGACGTCGGGCGCGACTGGAAGGGAAGCAACTGGGCTAGACTGCTGATCTTCTGGAGTAGTCTGACCCTGGGAAACATCCCGTAATCGCCGCCGAGAAGAAACATGCTATGCCGAGCGACTGGAATCCTTTGAGATAAGCTGAACAGGCTGACAATCGGCAGAAGATGCTGAGCAAAGCTGCTGGCTTGAAGAGTGAGGCTGATCCGTAACATCAAATGCAGAAGAATGAGGTTAGAGTTGATGAACAGGAGAAGGCCGCAATACATCTCCATCATCATTCTCCCCCGGGGCTGATTAATTAGGTTCAAATACAATGAAAAAAAACATCTCATTTTCGCTTCCTCCGGGCGCCTCCACCCTATTATCAAGCCGTCGGCCATTTCGAGGTTGGGCCATGGATATCATCGGAAAGATCTATCCCAGATCGTCGAAGAGGTCATGCTTTTCTCCTAGTAGCTACGCTGGTGGTCGACCATAAGCGGCTGCTTCACCTCATCCCCGGGAGGGTTGGTTCGGTTCGCTTCACTCCTCCGTGGCTGGTCGGGATCATTCCACAGGGTTGCTCTGACTTTTTTCACTCCCATGTCTAGTTGGAAATCCGGTCTGGTCTGTCTAAGCCAGTACAAACGGCCGCGAGAAAATCCCTCTTTTTTTTTCGACAATAATGAACGACCGCACCGACACGTGGCGCGTACGTAGCCCGTTCGACGGAAGTCATTCTCCCGACGAGGTCAGCGTGCTACCGCAGGCGCTTCGTTGATGGGCCGTGATTGATTTTTTTTATGGAAAAAGATTGATGGCTCTGTGAAAGTGGAGAGGGTTGCTTTTTCTTTTGGAGAGGTCAAGGAATGACAGGTTGACAATGCCAAAATGTTGGCCTGGATTTTCGTCATTTCGTCATTTCAGCGTATCATCTTCCCTCGACGACAAGTGAAGATGACCCCGATTGTCGGATCTTTTTCGTGGTCGGTCTAGGAATCGTCGGACTCTCAGTTTTGATGAACTGTCACTAAACTGACAAAAGAAAGAAGAGAAAGAACTGGGAGTTGGCAACGAAAAGAAATGAATCTGATTTTCGTCGACGGGGCGTCGCGTCGACGCCCATAGGCCTGTGCATGAGGAAATGCGTCGGACTTTCTCAGGCGGGATAAGATGACCGAAAGACTCAAAAAAGTTGCCGAGTCGGTATCGGACTCGTCGTCCTGTTCGAATTCTAGACCACCGAAACTATCAAACAACTGGCACGCTTCCCATTGAGCTAGCTCCATCCTCACGTTGCCATTTAATCAGTCCTCGCTCGGGATAAAGGGTTCTCACGCTTACAGACAGTGCCGACGAGCACACCAATAGACGAGCATGAGTTAGTTAGTGCAGTCAAACCAACTCTCATACGAGCTCCCGGCGGTTCATTCATTTGACCATAGACTAGAGCTACTTTTGATTCTGCAATATTTTCGTCAATGAATGCCTCAGAACCGTCAGTCTTCGTCATTTTGACGGCTTTTTCTATTTTTAGGTGACGAATCACTCACATTTGATTTTTCAGTACTTTCGGGCGCTTCCCTCTGACGGCGTCTTGGCTTATCATTGCATCTTGCTGTCGTCCTAGGCACCAGGTTGAAAACCGTCGTTGAAGCATGAGCAACCATCCCATAGAAGATGAGTACCCCTGGCTCCTTCGGTTTCAACGTTCCTGACAGGTTTGCAATTGGCTATGGAGAGTCGCTGGTTGTGCCCCTGGGGTGAGGTCAAGCAGCGATACCTAGGACGAGCTGACAGGTACTCCTATAGTCATGGGTCAGAACTGGTATTCGAAAATCATTTTTTCCCAGCTTTAGCTAGTCGTGACCAAGAAACCACTGGTTTCGCTTGGTGGGCCGGGAATGCCAGACTTATCAATTTGTCCGGTAAACTACTTGGGGCTCACGTAGCCCATGCCGGATTAATCGTATTCTGGGCCGGAGCAATGAACCTATTTGAAGTGGCTCATTTCGTACCAGAAAAACCCATGTATGAATAGCTAGTTTGCTTGTTCTGAAGAAGGAGCAACTAGTCTGAAGCCTTGTTCTTTCCGATCGTCGATTGCTTTCCGGTCCATTGTTCGATTCTCCGAGCTTCCAGCACAGTCTCCCTCGAGAAGAGAGTTGTGTCCACGCCAATTCCTCCATTTGACGACCTCCTCGCCGCCGACAGACCCCCCCCCGCGAAGCTTTCGGGAAGAGGGGTAGTCTTGTGTGTAAGCATAGCATTTCTGGTCGAACCACCGAACCAGAATGTCGTTTTCTTAGGGCCTCGATTGCTGGGTCCCGGCGTTCGCAGAATCAGTCGGTAAGAACCGAAGACGCACCCCGATTCGGTCAATAATGGGATTCGTCGGCGGCTTCTCCGTAAGTCAAAAGAAAACACTTCAATCAATGAATGATCGGCCATTCCATTTGTGCTTTCAGCAAGTAGGCGACGAAGAATGTTGCACTGAAGCCAGGAGGACCTGAAGCCTTGTTATCCTTCGACGGAGAAAAAAACCAATCTCTGGTTTAGATCGTCGGGGAGAAAGTGAACGGATCTGATGCGCAGATGTTTGAAGGACTAAGCGCAGTTGGAGGAAGGGGTACTCGTCAAAGGCCTGCAGTCAAAAAATGTTCTAGAAAAATTCCTAGAATTAGAAGAACTACTCTTGTTGGATGAATGATAAAAGAATACCCAGAAACAGATATACAAAACCTAAAAAAGCTTCGTATAGAGTGATCCCGGCTCGGTGAGTCCCTTCTTATGTGATGAACTGTTGGCACTAGTCCTACATTTTGTCTCTGTGGACCGAGGAGAAAGGTGGCTCAGCGGGAAGGGGGTTGTACCATGAGAGAAGCGCTACGGTTTCACAAGATTGAACCTTTTTTGTTCAACCGAAGTTAAGGAGTTCCAGAGCACGAGGGAATGGGCTTTCATTCCCGGTACCGCCTCGTCTATGTACTCTACCCGATTGCGTCGAAGATGCGCGCGCGATACGAGAAAGGGCCCCTGGGAGGAACCAATGAAAAGCTAGGGTCGAGCCTCGGAGCCAGCCCAAGCGAAGATCGGCACTCGAAGGCTTGAGGAGCAGCCCGAAAAAGGGAGCTTTTTCTGGAGCGAACTTCGTCTGATGCTTCTTTTCCGGAGGAGAAGGGGGATTCCACAATCCCAGGTTCGTCAATCCTACTATGGTAGTGTGAATGAATAGGGCGCTGCCGATCTCTTTCCTCTTTCACGTCGAAAAGGATGGTCTCTCCTGACGTTGACGTCTTTCTCGAATGATAAGGAGAAAAATAAGATTGGATCAAAAGAAAATGCTATTTTGGAGTTTTATCAACAATTTGCTTGTGTAGGTGGGGATCCGGTATTTTCTAAGTTCTTATGTAAGGAAGGTGTAACGCCCCATTTTCCGGAGAGATACGAAAACGGAGTGCGTTACCGGCGGGCACGTGTAAGTCGACGTGCACGAGGCCTATAAATATGTAAAAGAAGAAATGAATGGAATTGAATACTAGTAATCAACCAGGATCTTGGAAGTTAGTCTACTGCCATATAAAAGAGAAGATATACATGTCTAAGATAAGCAGCAATAAGTACAATACTGATACAAAAGTTAGAAATAAAGTCCCAAAGGAGTGATACATACCAAACCAAAAATACAAAAGCGGAGGCCTATAAATCTATTGCTGCTCGGTCTGCTCTAGAAAGTACGAATCATGCAGTGGCAGATCCTCGCTCACATCTTCAGTACCTGAGCGTGTGGGGGAGCTCAGGGTCAAACCCGGCAAGTAAAATAATAAGAAGTACGGAGCGTGTAATATAAACAAGTAGGTAAGATATGGGTGTGGATATGAAACTATGCGCATGTGTGGAAAATATTAAATGATCAAGTAATGATATTAAGAAAGAATGTACATGCTATCAAGTATGGAGACTAATGGTGAATAAATAGACTTGTATGGTAGAGAGCATGCAATATGTATTAACAAGTAAAATATGAATTGATGTAAAAAGCATATGCACATGCATGGTGAACTAATTGGTGAAGAAATAGATCTGTATCGTATGTGATCGATATCAAGTACGGAGACTAATACATATCAAGTCTAGGTTAATATCATATTTTATCTTATATTTGAATTAAGTGGTGAAGAAATAAACCTGTATCGTATGTGATCGATATCAAGTACGGAGACTAATGCATATCAAGTCTAAGTTAATATCATATTTTAGTTTATATTTGAACTAACTGGTGAAGAAATGACTCGTATCGTGAAAGTACCCGTGCATACCCGGGACCCGGCCAAGATGCTGGCGCTGAACCAGCCGTGCCGCTAAGCACTCAAGCAGATACCGATTACTGAGTAATCGGTCGTCCCATCAACATGGACTAAACAAGAGATGATGGCTCAGTACCACCCGGGCGCCCCCGCGGATGGGCCCCTATTTCGGTTGCGCAACCTATCTTAAACCTTTCACGATACAATATTTGTCCACCCTTTAGTTCTCCCATAACCCAAAATTTCAAGTTATATTACATGCAAATCAATCCGGAATATGATAAACTAATCATGTCAAGATTTATACATATACATGTCTAGTAACAAGCAAGATATAGTCCATGTCAAAATCAAGTTAACAGGCAAGTTAGGATCCATGGCATCATCAAGACATGTGTATATACTAACAAGGAAAATCCGGAATATTTTCATGTATCTTGTACAAATAATTAGTATGTATATGTCGAAGTAAATATGATGGAATGTCAAAATCATATTTTTATATTTAAAATAATCATAGAGAATTTTGTATAAAAATATCACATTTCTAAAATTAAACAAATCAAGATTCTAAGTTAACCATAAACAATTAGAATTAGAAATAAAACATGAGAGGGGATGTGATTTACTTGCCTTGATTGGTTAGAGAAGGTAAGCCTATCTTGAGACTAGAGAACTTCTTCTTCTTTTCTTTTTCTTCTCTTTTCTTATTCTTCTTCTCTTTTCTTCTTCTCTTGAGTTGGAGTAAAAAAATAAAAAGGAGGTGAATAAAAAATGAAAGGGAGAAAATAAATGAAAGGGAAGAAAAAAATATAATAAATGAGGGATATGGGGGATTAGATGATGGTTGTCATGCTTGTCCAAAGGACAAGCATGGTAAAGTAAGGTATGGGTGAATAAAACAAAATAGGTATAGGACAAATGAATACTAATAATAGGTTATTAGAGTTGTTTAAGATTATAATTTCAAATTAAACTAACCCAAAAAAAAGTCAAACTTCATCTTTACAAGTCAAAAAAGAAAGACTAGTAAAAATATGCGTAGGACTCACCGGTGATTAAAATAATATTATTTTAAGTGACTATCTTAAAAATTTCAAGAAAATCACAAAAATATAGAAAAATGAGACAAATACAACACATTTATTTTGGGATTAATCTGATATAAAAAAATGTAAGTTATAATGAAATTAGGTTGTTACATCCTACCCTCCTTACAAAAAAATTTCGTCCTCGAAATTTAATTTTTTTAACTAATTGGAATAATAAGATATCAATCAATTGATATGAATGTGGTTATTGAGAAAATTATTCCAATCAGAATATAGCTGAAAACTAACTAACTTGTCATACTATCTAAACTAGTGGGATAAATAATTAAAGATATATAATGGAAAAAAATATCATAAGTCTCACTTATTAAGATCCTTGCGAATAGCTGCAATAATTGCCTGCAAATCAATTATTGCCACGCCAATAGATAAGACTCATTATAGCGAAAGCATATGATTTTAGTCGAAAATCAACTATGGAGTATCTCATAAATCCACTTGTTATAGTTCTAATGAATGGCTGTAATTGTTGTCGATTGAGAATAAACCTCTATAATTACCACGTCAACTCAATAGGACTCGAACAGCAGAAGTACAAGACTAGGTACATAGAAAATCAAAAGATATATATGGTATGGATAAAAAAATAAGGCAAGATAGAAAATTAACTAATAATAGGACCAAGATAAGATTTCAGATCAAAAAAATTTTTGGACATGTTTATATATGGCAGTAGTCCCTAAGAAATCCTAAATTAACCTAGAGCTCTGATACCACTCTGTAACGCCCCATTTTCCGGAGAGATACGAAAACGGAGTGCGTTACCGGCGGGCACGTGTAAGTCGACGTGCACGAGGCCTATAAATATGTAAAAGAAGAAATGAATGGAATTGAATACTAGTAATCAACCAGGATCTTGGAAGTTAGTCTACTGCTATATAAAAGAGAAGATATACATGTCTAAGATAAGCAGCAATAAGTACAATACTGATACAAAAGTTAGAAATAAAGTCCCAAAGGAGTGATACATACCAAACCAAAAATACAAAAGCGGAGGCCTATAAATCTATTGCTGCTCGGTCTGCTCTAGAAAGTACGAATCATGCAGTGGCAGATCCTCGCTCACATCTTCAGTACCTGAGCGTGTGGGGGAGCTCAGGGTCAAACCCGGCAAGTAAAATAATAAGAAGTACGGAGCGTGTAATATAAACAAGTAGGTAAGATATGGGTGTGGATATGAAACTATGCGCATGTGTGGAAAATATTAAATGATCAAGTAATGATATTAAGAAAGAATGTACATGCTATCAAGTATGGAGACTAATGGTGAATAAATAGACTTGTATGGTAGAGAGCATGCAATATGTATTAACAAGTAAAATATGAATTGATGTAAAAAGCATATGCACATGCATGGTGAACTAATTGGTGAAGAAATAGATCTGTATCGTATGTGATCGATATCAAGTACGGAGACTAATACATATCAAGTCTAGGTTAATATCATATTTTATCTTATATTTGAATTAAGTGGTGAAGAAATAAACCTGTATCGTATGTGATCGATATCAAGTACGGAGACTAATGCATATCAAGTCTAAGTTAATATCATATTTTAGTTTATATTTGAACTAACTGGTGAAGAAATGACTCGTATCGTGAAAGTACCCGTGCATACCCGGGACCCGGCCAAGATGCTGGCGCTGAACCAGCCGTGCCGCTAAGCACTCAAGCAGATACCGATTACTGAGTAATCGGTCGTCCCATCAACATGGACTAAACAAGAGATGATGGCTCAGTACCACCCGGGCGCCCCCGCGGATGGGCCCCTATTTCGGTTGCGCAACCTATCCTAAACCTTTCACGATACAATATTTGTCCACCCTTTAGTTCTCCCATAACCCAAAATTTCAAGTTATATTACATGCAAATCAATCCGGAATATGATAAACTAATCATGTCAAGATTTATACATATACATGTCTAGTAACAAGCAAGATATAGTCCATGTCAAAATCAAGTTAACAGGCAAGTTAGGATCCATGGCATCATCAAGACATGTGTATATACTAACAAGGAAAATCCGGAATATTTTCATGTATCTTGTACAAATAATTAGTATGTATATGTCGAAGTAAATATGATGGAATGTCAAAATCATATTTTTATATTTAAAATAATCATAGAGAATTTTGTATAAAAATATCACATTTCTAAAATTAAACAAATCAAGATTCTAAGTTAACCATAAACAATTAGAATTAGAAATAAAACATGAGAGGGGATGTGATTTACTTGCCTTGATTGGTTAGAGAAGGTAAGCCTATCTTGAGACTAGAGAACTTCTTCTTCTTTTCTTTTTCTTCTCTTTTCTTATTCTTCTTCTCTTTTCTTCTTCTCTTGAGTTGGAGTAAAAAAATAAAAAGGAGGTGAATAAAAAATGAAAGGGAGAAAATAAATGAAAGGGAAGAAAAAAATATAATAAATGAGGGATATGGGGGATTAGATGATGGTTGTCATGCTTGTCCAAAGGACAAGCATGGTAAAGTAAGGTATGGGTGAATAAAACAAAATAGGTATAGGACAAATGAATACTAATAATAGGTTATTAGAGTTGTTTAAGATTATAATTTCAAATTAAACTAACCCAAAAAAAAGTCAAACTTCATCTTTACAAGTCAAAAAAGAAAGACTAGTAAAAATATGCGTAGGACTCACCGGTGATTAAAATAATATTATTTTAAGTGACTATCTTAAAAATTTCAAGAAAATCACAAAAATATAGAAAAATGAGACAAATACAACACATTTATTTTGGGATTAATCTGATATAAAAAAATGTAAGTTATAATGAAATTAGGTTGTTACATCCTACCCTCCTTACAAAAAAATTTCGTCCTCGAAATTTAATTTTTTTAACTAATTGGAATAATAAGATATCAATCAATTGATATGAATGTGGTTATTGAGAAAATTATTCCAATCAGAATATAGCTGAAAACTAACTAACTTGTCATACTATCTAAACTAGTGGGATAAATAATTAAAGATATATAATGGAAAAAAATATCATAAGTCTCACTTATTAAGATCCTTGCGAATAGCTGCAATAATTGCCTGCAAATCAATTATTGCCACGCCAATAGATAAGACTCATTATAGCGAAAGCATATGATTTTAGTCGAAAATCAACTATGGAGTATCTCATAAATCCACTTGTTATAGTTCTAATGAATGGCTGTAATTGTTGTCGATTGAGAATAAACCTCTATAATTACCACGTCAACTCAATAGGACTCGAACAGCAGAAGTACAAGACTAGGTACATAGAAAATCAAAAGATATATATGGTATGGATAAAAAAATAAGGCAAGATAGAAAATTAACTAATAATAGGACCAAGATAAGATTTCAGATCAAAAAAAATTTTGGACATGTTTATATATGGCAGTAGTCCCTAAGAAATCCTAAATTAACCTAGAGCTCTGATACCACTCTGTAACGCCCCATTTTCCGGAGAGATACGAAAACGGAGTGCGTTACCGGCGGGCACGTGTAAGTCGACGTGCACGAGGCCTATAAATATGTAAAAGAAGAAATGAATGGAATTGAATACTAGTAATCAACCAGGATCTTGGAAGTTAGTCTACTGCTATATAAAAGAGAAGATATACATGTCTAAGATAAGCAGCAATAAGTACAATACTGATACAAAAGTTAGAAATAAAGTCCCAAAGGAGTGATACATACCAAACCAAAAATACAAAAGCGGAGGCCTATAAATCTATTGCTGCTCGGTCTGCTCTAGAAAGTACGAATCATGCAGTGGCAGATCCTCGCTCACATCTTCAGTACCTGAGCGTGTGGGGGAGCTCAGGGTCAAACCCGGCAAGTAAAATAATAAGAAGTACGGAGCGTGTAATATAAACAAGTAGGTAAGATATGGGTGTGGATATGAAACTATGCGCATGTGTGGAAAATATTAAATGATCAAGTAATGATATTAAGAAAGAATGTACATGCTATCAAGTATGGAGACTAATGGTGAATAAATAGACTTGTATGGTAGAGAGCATGCAATATGTATTAACAAGTAAAATATGAATTGATGTAAAAAGCATATGCACATGCATGGTGAACTAATTGGTGAAGAAATAGATCTGTATCGTATGTGATCGATATCAAGTACGGAGACTAATACATATCAAGTCTAGGTTAATATCATATTTTATCTTATATTTGAATTAAGTGGTGAAGAAATAAACCTGTATCGTATGTGATCGATATCAAGTACGGAGACTAATGCATATCAAGTCTAAGTTAATATCATATTTTAGTTTATATTTGAACTAACTGGTGAAGAAATGACTCGTATCGTGAAAGTACCCGTGCATACCCGGGACCCGGCCAAGATGCTGGCGCTGAACCAGCCGTGCCGCTAAGCACTCAAGCAGATACCGATTACTGAGTAATCGGTCGTCCCATCAACATGGACTAAACAAGAGATGATGGCTCAGTACCACCCGGGCGCCCCCGCGGATGGGCCCCTATTTCGGTTGCGCAACCTATCCTAAACCTTTCACGATACAATATTTGTCCACCCTTTAGTTCTCCCATAACCCAAAATTTCAAGTTATATTACATGCAAATCAATCCGGAATATGATAAACTAATCATGTCAAGATTTATACATATACATGTCTAGTAACAAGCAAGATATAGTCCATGTCAAAATCAAGTTAACAGGCAAGTTAGGATCCATGGCATCATCAAGACATGTGTATATACTAACAAGGAAAATCCGGAATATTTTCATGTATCTTGTACAAATAATTAGTATGTATATGTCGAAGTAAATATGATGGAATGTCAAAATCATATTTTTATATTTAAAATAATCATAGAGAATTTTGTATAAAAATATCACATTTCTAAAATTAAACAAATCAAGATTCTAAGTTAACCATAAACAATTAGAATTAGAAATAAAACATGAGAGGGGATGTGATTTACTTGCCTTGATTGGTTAGAGAAGGTAAGCCTATCTTGAGACTAGAGAACTTCTTCTTCTTTTCTTTTTCTTCTCTTTTCTTATTCTTCTTCTCTTTTCTTCTTCTCTTGAGTTGGAGTAAAAAAATAAAAAGGAGGTGAATAAAAAATGAAAGGGAGAAAATAAATGAAAGGGAAGAAAAAAATATAATAAATGAGGGATATGGGGGATTAGATGATGGTTGTCATGCTTGTCCAAAGGACAAGCATGGTAAAGTAAGGTATGGGTGAATAAAACAAAATAGGTATAGGACAAATGAATACTAATAATAGGTTATTAGAGTTGTTTAAGATTATAATTTCAAATTAAACTAACCCAAAAAAAAGTCAAACTTCATCTTTACAAGTCAAAAAAGAAAGACTAGTAAAAATATGCGTAGGACTCACCGGTGATTAAAATAATATTATTTTAAGTGACTATCTTAAAAATTTCAAGAAAATCACAAAAATATAGAAAAATGAGACAAATACAACACATTTATTTTGGGATTAATCTGATATAAAAAAATGTAAGTTATAATGAAATTAGGTTGTTACATCCTACCCTCCTTACAAAAAAATTTCGTCCTCGAAATTTAATTTTTTTAACTAATTGGAATAATAAGATATCAATCAATTGATATGAATGTGGTTATTGAGAAAATTATTCCAATCAGAATATAGCTGAAAACTAACTAACTTGTCATACTATCTAAACTAGTGGGATAAATAATTAAAGATATATAATGGAAAAAAATATCATAAGTCTCACTTATTAAGATCCTTGCGAATAGCTGCAATAATTGCCTGCAAATCAATTATTGCCACGCCAATAGATAAGACTCATTATAGCGAAAGCATATGATTTTAGTCGAAAATCAACTATGGAGTATCTCATAAATCCACTTGTTATAGTTCTAATGAATGGCTGTAATTGTTGTCGATTGAGAATAAACCTCTATAATTACCACGTCAACTCAATAGGACTCGAACAGCAGAAGTACAAGACTAGGTACATAGAAAATCAAAAGATATATATGGTATGGATAAAAAAATAAGGCAAGATAGAAAATTAACTAATAATAGGACCAAGATAAGATTTCAGATCAAAAAAAATTTTGGACATGTTTATATATGGCAGTAGTCCCTAAGAAATCCTAAATTAACCTAGAGCTCTGATACCACTCTGTAACGCCCCATTTTCCGGAGAGATACGAAAACGGAGTGCGTTACCGGCGGGCACGTGTAAGTCGACGTGCACGAGGCCTATAAATATGTAAAAGAAGAAATGAATGGAATTGAATACTAGTAATCAACCAGGATCTTGGAAGTTAGTCTACTGCTATATAAAAGAGAAGATATACATGTCTAAGATAAGCAGCAATAAGTACAATACTGATACAAAAGTTAGAAATAAAGTCCCAAAGGAGTGATACATACCAAACCAAAAATACAAAAGCGGAGGCCTATAAATCTATTGCTGCTCGGTCTGCTCTAGAAAGTACGAATCATGCAGTGGCAGATCCTCGCTCACATCTTCAGTACCTGAGCGTGTGGGGGAGCTCAGGGTCAAACCCGGCAAGTAAAATAATAAGAAGTACGGAGCGTGTAATATAAACAAGTAGGTAAGATATGGGTGTGGATATGAAACTATGCGCATGTGTGGAAAATATTAAATGATCAAGTAATGATATTAAGAAAGAATGTACATGCTATCAAGTATGGAGACTAATGGTGAATAAATAGACTTGTATGGTAGAGAGCATGCAATATGTATTAACAAGTAAAATATGAATTGATGTAAAAAGCATATGCACATGCATGGTGAACTAATTGGTGAAGAAATAGATCTGTATCGTATGTGATCGATATCAAGTACGGAGACTAATACATATCAAGTCTAGGTTAATATCATATTTTATCTTATATTTGAATTAAGTGGTGAAGAAATAAACCTGTATCGTATGTGATCGATATCAAGTACGGAGACTAATGCATATCAAGTCTAAGTTAATATCATATTTTAGTTTATATTTGAACTAACTGGTGAAGAAATGACTCGTATCGTGAAAGTACCCGTGCATACCCGGGACCCGGCCAAGATGCTGGCGCTGAACCAGCCGTGCCGCTAAGCACTCAAGCAGATACCGATTACTGAGTAATCGGTCGTCCCATCAACATGGACTAAACAAGAGATGATGGCTCAGTACCACCCGGGCGCCCCCGCGGATGGGCCCCTATTTCGGTTGCGCAACCTATCCTAAACCTTTCACGATACAATATTTGTCCACCCTTTAGTTCTCCCATAACCCAAAATTTCAAGTTATATTACATGCAAATCAATCCGGAATATGATAAACTAATCATGTCAAGATTTATACATATACATGTCTAGTAACAAGCAAGATATAGTCCATGTCAAAATCAAGTTAACAGGCAAGTTAGGATCCATGGCATCATCAAGACATGTGTATATACTAACAAGGAAAATCCGGAATATTTTCATGTATCTTGTACAAATAATTAGTATGTATATGTCGAAGTAAATATGATGGAATGTCAAAATCATATTTTTATATTTAAAATAATCATAGAGAATTTTGTATAAAAATATCACATTTCTAAAATTAAACAAATCAAGATTCTAAGTTAACCATAAACAATTAGAATTAGAAATAAAACATGAGAGGGGATGTGATTTACTTGCCTTGATTGGTTAGAGAAGGTAAGCCTATCTTGAGACTAGAGAACTTCTTCTTCTTTTCTTTTTCTTCTCTTTTCTTATTCTTCTTCTCTTTTCTTCTTCTCTTGAGTTGGAGTAAAAAAATAAAAAGGAGGTGAATAAAAAATGAAAGGGAGAAAATAAATGAAAGGGAAGAAAAAAATATAATAAATGAGGGATATGGGGGATTAGATGATGGTTGTCATGCTTGTCCAAAGGACAAGCATGGTAAAGTAAGGTATGGGTGAATAAAACAAAATAGGTATAGGACAAATGAATACTAATAATAGGTTATTAGAGTTGTTTAAGATTATAATTTCAAATTAAACTAACCCAAAAAAAAGTCAAACTTCATCTTTACAAGTCAAAAAAGAAAGACTAGTAAAAATATGCGTAGGACTCACCGGTGATTAAAATAATATTATTTTAAGTGACTATCTTAAAAATTTCAAGAAAATCACAAAAATATAGAAAAATGAGACAAATACAACACATTTATTTTGGGATTAATCTGATATAAAAAAATGTAAGTTATAATGAAATTAGGTTGTTACATCCTACCCTCCTTACAAAAAAATTTCGTCCTCGAAATTTAATTTTTTTAACTAATTGGAATAATAAGATATCAATCAATTGATATGAATGTGGTTATTGAGAAAATTATTCCAATCAGAATATAGCTGAAAACTAACTAACTTGTCATACTATCTAAACTAGTGGGATAAATAATTAAAGATATATAATGGAAAAAAATATCATAAGTCTCACTTATTAAGATCCTTGCGAATAGCTGCAATAATTGCCTGCAAATCAATTATTGCCACGCCAATAGATAAGACTCATTATAGCGAAAGCATATGATTTTAGTCGAAAATCAACTATGGAGTATCTCATAAATCCACTTGTTATAGTTCTAATGAATGGCTGTAATTGTTGTCGATTGAGAATAAACCTCTATAATTACCACGTCAACTCAATAGGACTCGAACAGCAGAAGTACAAGACTAGGTACATAGAAAATCAAAAGATATATATGGTATGGATAAAAAAATAAGGCAAGATAGAAAATTAACTAATAATAGGACCAAGATAAGATTTCAGATCAAAAAAAATTTTGGACATGTTTATATATGGCAGTAGTCCCTAAGAAATCCTAAATTAACCTAGAGCTCTGATACCACTCTGTAACGCCCCATTTTCCGGAGAGATACGAAAACGGAGTGCGTTACCGGCGGGCACGTGTAAGTCGACGTGCACGAGGCCTATAAATATGTAAAAGAAGAAATGAATGGAATTGAATACTAGTAATCAACCAGGATCTTGGAAGTTAGTCTACTGCTATATAAAAGAGAAGATATACATGTCTAAGATAAGCAGCAATAAGTACAATACTGATACAAAAGTTAGAAATAAAGTCCCAAAGGAGTGATACATACCAAACCAAAAATACAAAAGCGGAGGCCTATAAATCTATTGCTGCTCGGTCTGCTCTAGAAAGTACGAATCATGCAGTGGCAGATCCTCGCTCACATCTTCAGTACCTGAGCGTGTGGGGGAGCTCAGGGTCAAACCCGGCAAGTAAAATAATAAGAAGTACGGAGCGTGTAATATAAACAAGTAGGTAAGATATGGGTGTGGATATGAAACTATGCGCATGTGTGGAAAATATTAAATGATCAAGTAATGATATTAAGAAAGAATGTACATGCTATCAAGTATGGAGACTAATGGTGAATAAATAGACTTGTATGGTAGAGAGCATGCAATATGTATTAACAAGTAAAATATGAATTGATGTAAAAAGCATATGCACATGCATGGTGAACTAATTGGTGAAGAAATAGATCTGTATCGTATGTGATCGATATCAAGTACGGAGACTAATACATATCAAGTCTAGGTTAATATCATATTTTATCTTATATTTGAATTAAGTGGTGAAGAAATAAACCTGTATCGTATGTGATCGATATCAAGTACGGAGACTAATGCATATCAAGTCTAAGTTAATATCATATTTTAGTTTATATTTGAACTAACTGGTGAAGAAATGACTCGTATCGTGAAAGTACCCGTGCATACCCGGGACCCGGCCAAGATGCTGGCGCTGAACCAGCCGTGCCGCTAAGCACTCAAGCAGATACCGATTACTGAGTAATCGGTCGTCCCATCAACATGGACTAAACAAGAGATGATGGCTCAGTACCACCCGGGCGCCCCCGCGGATGGGCCCCTATTTCGGTTGCGCAACCTATCCTAAACCTTTCACGATACAATATTTGTCCACCCTTTAGTTCTCCCATAACCCAAAATTTCAAGTTATATTACATGCAAATCAATCCGGAATATGATAAACTAATCATGTCAAGATTTATACATATACATGTCTAGTAACAAGCAAGATATAGTCCATGTCAAAATCAAGTTAACAGGCAAGTTAGGATCCATGGCATCATCAAGACATGTGTATATACTAACAAGGAAAATCCGGAATATTTTCATGTATCTTGTACAAATAATTAGTATGTATATGTCGAAGTAAATATGATGGAATGTCAAAATCATATTTTTATATTTAAAATAATCATAGAGAATTTTGTATAAAAATATCACATTTCTAAAATTAAACAAATCAAGATTCTAAGTTAACCATAAACAATTAGAATTAGAAATAAAACATGAGAGGGGATGTGATTTACTTGCCTTGATTGGTTAGAGAAGGTAAGCCTATCTTGAGACTAGAGAACTTCTTCTTCTTTTCTTTTTCTTCTCTTTTCTTATTCTTCTTCTCTTTTCTTCTTCTCTTGAGTTGGAGTAAAAAAATAAAAAGGAGGTGAATAAAAAATGAAAGGGAGAAAATAAATGAAAGGGAAGAAAAAAATATAATAAATGAGGGATATGGGGGATTAGATGATGGTTGTCATGCTTGTCCAAAGGACAAGCATGGTAAAGTAAGGTATGGGTGAATAAAACAAAATAGGTATAGGACAAATGAATACTAATAATAGGTTATTAGAGTTGTTTAAGATTATAATTTCAAATTAAACTAACCCAAAAAAAAGTCAAACTTCATCTTTACAAGTCAAAAAAGAAAGACTAGTAAAAATATGCGTAGGACTCACCGGTGATTAAAATAATATTATTTTAAGTGACTATCTTAAAAATTTCAAGAAAATCACAAAAATATAGAAAAATGAGACAAATACAACACATTTATTTTGGGATTAATCTGATATAAAAAAATGTAAGTTATAATGAAATTAGGTTGTTACAGAAGGCAAAGCAGCTTTGGCGTGTACTGAATGAAAGGACGTCTTCCGAGATGGGCCCAATAGGTGAGTGCAGGAGATGGTGTAGAACGGGGGAGAATCCAACTGACAAATGGCAAGATCTTCAGTCTTCGACCTTATCCCAAATGCCAATTGAAGCGGCGATGCGGAATCTACTGTCTACCACAGCCAGAAGAGTGAATGGCATCAACAAAACGACGGGGTTTGCCTCTGACGCAACTTCCTATGGATTCCTTTTCGAGATTAGAGCGTCTGAAGAGGGTGGGAGATATCTTTGACCAAGCAAGACGCAGAATTTTCTACCGCTTCCTTACCTTCGGCTGGCATTGAGGAGTAGTGTGCTCCAATCGTTTATGGGACTAGACTTTCGCTAAATTAAGGAAAAGGCAATTCACACGTCAGACGTCTTCCAATCAGGCTTCGGACAAGCGCCATAACTTGGCTAGGTAGCTGACCTTGTTAGTCCGTTCTTTCAAGAAAGAGAACATAACCTCCTATCTTTTCTTTCACCTCGGGGGAAATACGATCGGGGGGGGCTAATTCGAATCCCTCGGGTAAAATAAGAACAGCAGGCAAATAGCTGATAGTTGTCTGTGCCCGACGGTCATCTCATCGACATCGGATTGTCAAAATCGGGTAGCAAGAAGATGCATTGGCTGATAACAAGTAGATCATATCCATCGCGCTTTCCAGGCCCGCCCGGACTAGACCGCAGCGACGCTTCCTATTGGCCTGTCACCTATCATTCCCCTCCTGTTCTGAGTAGTTGGACAGAGACTCGCTCTTCTCGTCCACTTTACCAGAAGAAAAGTAGTCTTCCTCATGCGAGCTGACAACTACAGGGGAAGCGGCTTTATAATCAACTCGTCACCTCGAAACTGCCAATTGAGGAAGGGTTGTTCCGGCTTTCGAGCCAACGACGTGCCGGCAAAAATCGAATCGAATCGAATCAAAGAACGTTGAAAAAGCCGGTTCGATCAAAGAGTGCAGCTGGCTAAGCCGCATCTTCTGCTTGGGATTGGGAGGGAGTGCGTCGAAAGTGACTGTCTTCACTTAGTCCAAAGAGAGGGACAAATCGTCTTCCGTCACTACTGTGGGTTCCACACCAAGGAATAGCAAAAGGGGTTAAAGTGAGAGCATGAGTCTCTTCGATTCTGGCTCGTCGTTTAGGCCGGTGAGTGACATTTCTGCTCATTGCAGTCACCTCCGGGGTTCTTCGCACCTGAGTAGTACCAGGACCCGTCGTGCCCCGGACTGCACTTCCCGCCCTATGACCCAAAACAAAAAATGAGCCTTGCGACGAGGAGGCAAACTCTGAATACTAGATATGACCCCAAAATTACAGGGGCCAAGGTCGGCCAGTGAGACGATGGGGGATAAGCTTCATCGTCGAGAGGGAAACAGCCGAACGAAATTCAGAATTTCCCAACCCCCGACAAATTCCCTAAACCTGTTTTGGCGGCTTCCACCGTCTCGCTCGACCCGACGGGGACGCCAAGGGTCTACCCCCGTCTCGCTCGCCCCTCACCTCCTACATGAGGATGATCCGCGGAGTCATCTGACATTCGTTGGGCTTCTCTCTGCGAGAGCCAGCGTCCCGGCGTTTTTGTGCAATAAACCCCTCCGGCCGAAGACTAGTGATAGGTGGTCCCGCGGAGCTTTAATAGTAATAAATAATAATAGTTCGTATTAAATAATGGTTCATATTAAATTCATAACTAATAGCCAAAATCCGGTAGTTTCTTGAATCTCTATACATTATTTCTATTTCTGTTATGTGAGCCCGCTTAGCTCAGGGGTTAGAGCATCAACTGAAGTAATGAGCCTCCCATATCGGGCGGCTCATTACTTCAACTAGTCTAGTCCCCGTGTTCTTCGAATGGATCTCTTAATTGTTGAGAGGGTTGGCCAAAAGCAGTATATAAGGCGTACCCGTCATGTCGGACAGTTGATGATATCAAAGAATGAAGGTAGCAAGGCGCAGTCGACGCCCTAGGAGGACAATTTCGACTATTCTCTCTAGACTGGATTAAAAAGATAAAACTGACTTTACATTGGATGGTTCGGTGTTTTGATGATCCCTACTTTATTGACCGCAACTTCTGTATTTATTATCGCCTTCATTGCCGCTCCCCCCGAAGTCATCGAATCTTCCATGGCACCTGTCGGAGCAGTAGGGGCCGCTCCGGACGACAACAGTGAAGCTGGCCTTTTCTTTTAGGTCCTGCAATCGAACGAAATTGGCCGATCTCCGACGGATTCAACTAGCATTTTCACATGAGAGGGAGGGGGAGTCCGCTTGAGTCTTTAGCCTGACTATATTGCCTCTCTCCTGTAGTAGCACTCTATTCTCCCCGTACTGATGAGTAAGAAACTCGCTTCGACGCTCCCTCCGTCGACGGAATCCGAATTCCGGTTCACCTTTCCTGACGTTTCGTGGGGTACTAAAAACAGAAATAGGTTCGAAATTCGATCTCCTCTCTATGAATGAGATAAAGACAGAATAATCAGAAGTAGTATAGAGTTTCCTTTTTTTTTAACACACTCAATTTCATGTTCAAAAAGGAAGAGATTGAGCCAAGCTGACTTAGTCGTCCAAAGGCAATGGACCGTTCGTCAAGGCAAAAGAGAAGATGTCAGGGCGGGAGGTCTTCGAACCGTCGTGACTTCCAATAAGGAAAGTCGGTTTCCTTCTGGCCGAGCACGCTACAACTACTACTGCTACGGATGAGAGACTTTCACTCTATTCTGCCGTTGATGTGCTTCTTGCCTCCGAACCGCCATAACAGTTGGACGTCAGAGAGGAAGCGGTGCCCCCACTCCGACGCTCATCATGAGTCCGAAAGAGCAAATGAAAGAATAGATAATCGTATGAGTGTTACCTCAGTTGATGATGATTGGATGAACACATAGGCTGAAAGTCACAAACCAAACCATATGTGTGTGTGTTAAAATACACTGGGGCTCCTAGCTTAAAGGTAGCTTGTCTCGCCCAGGAGGTGAGAAGAGTTGAGAACAGACGTGGCGAACGGGTGCGTAACGCGTGGGAATCTGCCGAACAGTTGACCAGGAGATTGGATCTAGCCATAAGAAGAATGCTTGGTATAAATAACTCACTTCTTGGTCTTCGACCCCCTCAGTCACTACGAGCGCCCCCCGATCAGTGCAATGGGATGTGTCTATTTATCTCCGCTATCCAATTACAACCCATCTTTGCTCAATGGGTACAAAACACCCATGCTTTAGCACCTGGCGTAACAGCTCCTGGTGCAACAACAAGTACCAGCTTAACTTGGGGAAGTGGTGAGTTAGTAGCAGTAGGCGGCCAAATAGCCGCTTCAGATGCCGGTATAGAAGATTCCCATCCAGACCCTGTCGTCGGACCTGTCTTCAGTCCTTGCCTACAGAGTGTATCCAACTACCTGACGCTTCCTTCTTTTCGACAAGACGTCTCCTTTTGTCTTCGATCGTCGTAGTTGATCTCTTCGAACCTACATTTGGTTTAGGTGCATCGACGAATCCCCTTCCTCGGGACCGGCTCGCATACCTTTGCCCATAGAGAAGACTGGGGACGAAAGCGAAGTAGTTCCTGACCTCGGGCACAGAATCTATATCCCTTTGTTTCACCATCTCCCGTTCCGAGTGGATAGAACCCTGATGGAAATGCAGTCGATCGAACCTTAGAAAAGATGCACGAGCTGGGATCGAACCCGCACCTCCGACGTCAATGAATGCCTCGGAACCGTTAGTCTTCATCATTTTGACAGCTTTTTCTATTTTTAGGTGACGAATCACTCACATTTGATTTTTCAGTACTTTCGGGCGCTTCCCTCTGACGGCGGAAAGGGTATTTATCGTGCTGCTATTGACTACCTCGCAAGCATCACTCTCACCCCGGACGTCGGTGCGGAGCCCCTTTCACCACGGGCTGTCGACACATCCCTTTCAGAATGTCCTAACGGAAATCGGCATCTGGGACTTCCGCTTTTTCGACGACCGCTATTCCTGCCAGGGAATGAATGACGGCCTTTTCTTTTCCTATCTCTCGTTCGTCGAGCGCAGGATGCTGTTTTTTGACTGGTTTTGCGAAAGGGGGTGGGAAAGCTGCTTTCATTCTTTGGAAAAGCCCGGTTCTCTTTGTCTTCGAGCTTTCATTCCTCAATCCACGTCATTCGTTCTTTCATATACCTCCCCACCAATAGATAGAGACAAATGGGAATAACCGAACCACGTCTACAAAATGCCAGTACCAGGCAGCTGGCCTCCACGCATGAAATGTTGGCATGCATGTTCCGACATCCATCGTCTATAGTGCTTGCTTTTTCCGATCATTCAATACACACGGAGAAGAGGGAAAGATTTCGAGAGTTTCTTTCGTTTCTTCCTGTCCTCTCCGTTTCGTCAGTGGTTAACCGCATTACATTCCTCTTCCCTTTTAGGGGTCAGCCTCATTTCCGGTGCGGTAACACGCCGGTACCTTTCGTGAGGAAGAGAGAATCTATCTCTCTAGATAATACTGATCTGTCAGTTACAACATCTGTACCGTCCCGGAATGACCTATCGTCACGTAATCTACAAGCTCAAATGCATTGCGAGATCGGAATATATCGTCGAATGACTTACTGTCCTTACGTCACTTTAATGACTTGATTACGGGAGTTCGGAAATTGCCCAGAATCTTTGCATTCATTATAATGACGTTGAGCTCTTCACAATGCGTCAGTCTATGATTCTCTCCCCAGTCCTGAACTCTCTCCCCAATCGTTTAGTCGTTTACCTCATCCCCTCCCCTATTCCGAGACTGGAGTTCGACGCTCCTACTTCGAAGTAAGCCAACAAACTACAAAGAAAAAGAAAGAGCAACATACTACAGCCTGGTTACCTCCGGAGAGAGACCCCATGATTCTACCAGCCATCTCTCCGAAGGAGACGGCGTCAAACCCCGACAATGAGTTGATTCTAGTCCGATCATACTGAGAAACAGAAGAATTCCGTACGGGTACAACTCTTATTTGAACGAAGTGCAAAAAATGCGATCTTTTTTGTCGGAGAGAACAAACGCGGAGACCTTTCCTATCTATTATTTTGGAAATTTATAATTCTTCCGTTTTACTGGATGGAATTTCAATGAGTTAGGTTCATAAGAACTATGAAGCCTTAGTTTTGTTTTTCAATAAAAAAAAATGATTTAAAACTCGGATTTATAGACCGTTCTGGTAGTTCGACTGTGAAATTTCTTTGTTTCGGTATTTCCGGAATATGAGTGTGTGGTTTATAAATCATAAAATTACCACAAATGGAATGAGAAGTGGGTCCATGTAAATGATCGAGACCTCACAAACAACAACGCTCCTTACCCATATGGAGTTCGGGACCCAAAGGCAATCGTTGAGTGAACTGTATCATTCGTCTCCGTTGACCTAAGCCGCACCATTAACTTTTCAAAGAAGTCATAGGCGTATGTCAAGTCAAAGCCGAAACCAGCTAGCAGAACGGGGAAGTCGTAGCAGAAAACAATCTATACCTCCAAAACGGAATCTCATCACAAAAAGGGTGACGACTGGCCTTCTATTTTAGACCCGTTCAGGGCCTGCAAGACTTCCAGAGTAAGCAATCGGAGTGTTGGTGAATTTTCCCGAAGATTTTATTGATTGTTTCATAAAGACCCTTATGCCCGCGACCTAATCGACCCCCCGGAGGAGTATGTGCTTCTAAAAGATCTTTGATACTATGCCCAATCCCGAAGTTAGTTCTATACATGGGTATGACGCTGTGAATGATGGCCTATTTGCCGACGTGGGCTCGTCGGAAGACGGAAGGAGCATCTTTAACCTGTAATTTGCTGTCTTGTTTATGAGGTCTTCGTCATTTCCTGGATGGTGTTCGTCAGTCGTGTTTTTTTCTGTTGGCGATCCTCTTTTCCTGAAGTTATGGAGAATTTTCGCTCGATGAGCCTGAAGTCCAGATGTGCATCGACAATGGACGGGACAAAGGGTCGCGATCCCGCGAGGGTGAGCTAACTCCAAAAACCCGTCCTCAGTTCGGATTGCAGGCTGCAACTTGCCTGCATGAAGCCGGAATCGCTAGTAATTACCGGTCAGCCATACGGCGGCCTCCCTCCTGCTAATCCGGCCTCGAACCGTCTCTTTCCCACCCTTCCATAAGGGACTTCTGACATTCTTGCGATTCCCGGCCCGGTGCGAAGCGTGGTTATGTACATGTTCCGATTCGCTGGTGAAACCCTGGAACGAAGAATGGGCAATCCTGAGCCAAATCTTTATTTTTAAGAAAACCCTTGTTTTTCTTTTATTTTAAAACTAGAAGAAAAAGGGATAGGTGCAGAGACTCAATGGAAGCTGTTCTAACGAATGGAGTTGACTACTGATCATCGCTTTGGTAAGCTATTGCCTCACCAACTAGCTAATCAGACGCGAGCCCCTCCTCGGGCGACGTTGGAGAGGAGATAGAGCACGTAGAGAACGACCTGCGCGACCGCCGGAGACTCTGGAAAGCCTTTTGGAGACACCTGCGCCCGACGAACCCTGCCGTCGTAGGAGACCGCATGCGTGTCGTATTCTATGGTTACGATTCTACCAGATATGTCTTTTTCATTCCGTCGAAAATCGATTTTACGGTATAGACGCTTATGACCTAGATTACCTAGTAGAAAAGATTTCAAAATCATCACCAACTCCCATCCCAAAGCGTGCCTGCTTTCAGACGCTCAGCTCGTGCTTCTTTCGAGGAATCCCTTCATCGTGACACTCGCCCAACCTAAATAATTAGATAGGATAGCTTGTACTTTGTCAACTGATAGCGAAAGAACAAAATAAGGATAAATGCCAATCCCTATTATAGGTAAAAAGATACAGATTGAAACAAATAGTTCTCTTGGTCCAGAATCCACAAAATTGGAGTTTGGAACATTGAAAGTTTGTATGAGGCAGCCTGTGGTGCAGGTTTGTGAGAGCCGACGTACAGGTTTGATGGGGATTGGTCTTCCTATTTATTCGACAGCCTCCTGACGTGCTCGTGGGCGTAATTGGTCACATTTTATTCATGAAATGGGTTGGCTTGGTATTATTCTGGATATGGCAAAATTATTCGATTCAGTCTTTTTTCTCCTCTTCTAGATGTGGCTATCCTTCTTCATCGGCATCTTATTCTAGTTGGTCCTTTCGTCCGCCCATGTCTGTCTCCGAGTCAACTCGCAAACGGCGTAGGAGCGATTCCATCGGGAATTTCCGTAGCTACGGAGCAATTGCGACGGGATAGCAAGAATAGCCCTTTGACTTTGATCTCCTGCTTTGAGCCGCTTCCAGTAATGGGAGGACTTGCCTTTGCCTGTCACTCTATGAATGACGGAAATTCCCTGGTTTGAACTATTGATTTACGTAATTGGAAGTAACCAATTAGCTATGGGCTTTGGCTTATGTAGATCAAAAATGATGGATGGGATTGTGGCACTCCATTCGCCGCCAATGCGGAAGTATGCCGCCGAAAAGAATGGAACGCTGCTTCGCTCTGCTGGATGCGTCCAGTGCCAAAGTCACTGAATGAGTAAGTCGCCAATCCCTAAAACGGACTATGTAATGTACTTTATCCGCTGGGTTACGGGTACTGGTGGGGTCCCTAAGGAACCCCCGAGACGGGCTGCCGTCCGATGGGTACACGAAAGTGACGAAGTTGCTTTGACTACTGAACCATGCCTGTCTGTTGGAGATAATTATAGTATATAAATATACTATTTTAGTATTTGTATTTAATTACTTTATTCTAGTTAGTGCATTTTGTTTTTAGGGAGAAACGGAGGCCTATCAAGATCCCTCTTACTAACTGGAATAAAAGAATTTAGTAGAGCTGTTCCGCCTAAAATGGGCTGGGGTTATGAACTTATAATCATGGAATCGACTCGATCATCAGATTATAAGTTCATTCCATACCGGACCAGACCGGAATAAGGTTATGTACATTCTTATTATGAGAAGGGGTCATTTGAGCGAATTCATTAGAGGAATGTTTCCAATAAAAACGGTTTGTTGTTGCATATCTCTACTGGTTTTCCAAATTAATCCAACCATCTGAAGACATCTCGCATTTTTGTCGTGGTTAGGCTGTGACGATTTTCAAGCAAAACAGATCAACAGCCTATTTTCCTCTCTTGTTTTCACACCTGTCTGTAAGACCGACGGGAGCACTCGCATCTCTCTCTTGTGAGGCGTGAACCCGGCCAATTCTGTTCCACTTAATCCCTTTTTCATGGCCACATATCTTTACGGCTAAGGAATGGGGACGCGGCCAGGCCTATCGTTCCGTATGTCTATGTACCCTTCCTTCCCCCGTGCAGGAAGAAGGAGGAATCCAATACCAAAACCTGCTTGCGTCAGAGGATCAAACTGTTCCTTCGATAGTCGACGTTCCGGCGCTCTCTCTTCACCGACGGTTACACAAATCACCGCACCGGAAATGAGGCTGACCCCTAAAAGGGAAGAGGAATGTAATGCGGTTAACCACTGACGAAACGGAGAGGACAGGAAGAAATGAAAGAAACTCTTTTTGAAGACTAAATTTTAGAGATTCATCTAAAATTTAGATTTATCTTTTAATACAATTGTTATATGACAAGTGGGTCTTTTTATCGGATAACTCCGTCCTCTGGCCCTGGGCTCGACGGACTCCCATGATGTCCCCATTCTCTGCAATACAGTGAATGGGGACTGCCCATTTCTCCCGCATGAGTCGGTGGCCGACGACGTCGCTCATGGATGAAACGCCCTAAAAGGTAGGTAGGCGGGCTTTTTCCATGCCGTCACCGTAGCCTTCCTGATGAAGAAGGTATGACGCCCTACTGACGTGGAGGGCTAGCCGTCGAGTTCCCAATATTCCTGACCTTCTCTTTCTTTCCCGCCTCACCCGGTCCTATGGAAAGTCCATCGATTCCCAGTCTCCAGTGAAAATCAAAAATATTTATCCATTTTAAATCCTCTTCCAATTGAATTAATGGATCATCCAATTGGAAATGGGCCTAGTATTTCCTGCGATTGCAATGGCTTCTTTATTTCTTCATGTCCAAAAAAATAAGATTGTCTAGATCCGATGGGACCAAATTTCATCAATTTATTTCAACACTGAATCATAATACAGATATTTATTTAGTGTAATATGGGACAATATGTGGATTTTTCCGAACACAAATGAAAGTGCGAGGAACCTATCATCATGAATCCACTGATTTCTGCCGCTTCCATTATTGCTGCTGGATTGGCCGTAGGGCTTGCTTCTATTGGACCTGGAGTTGGTCAAGGTCTGCTCGATCGCCGAAAGGACGAGTCCCGGTCGTTCACGCGTACAAAAATGCCTTCGTCGCGACGAAGCATATTCATCTCGATCTGCAACTCTCGAAGGATCGATTATGGAAAAACCAGTTTCCCGGTCTCTCTTCTTTCGAGACGTCACCGCTCTGAGCTCGAACCCGAAGAAGGAAGTCTTTCTTTCGAAGGAAGGCCTTCCCGAAAACGGAGAGAGAGACCGGCCACTCCCTTCTCAGGGAACCGTACGTGAGACTTCCGCATCATACGGCTCCGTCCCGAGCTTCCGTCGTCGGCCCTCCCTTCCAACTTCCAACGCCGATTGATTAGTCAGGGTCAGACAGATCGAGGAGTGGCCCCATTGGTCCATTGAGGCCGGCAGCCTCAAAACCGACGACGAGTTGTTGGAATGCAGTAGAAAAATAATTGTGGGGGAAGTTTACAACGCTGGTCGGGCCACGAATCCAGATCGAGCGGATGTTTCGCATTATCATCAGATAAATATGGGAATTTCCATTTCTTTTCCTAGTTCTTTCCCTAGTACTGATTGATAAGGGAAAGACATATGTCGATTGGTACAATCGGTAGTATTGCTATATTCAGTATTTTTTGTTTGAATATTTGATTTTTTATACTTAATCCTTTCTTTTTCCATCGCCCTAAAGGGACGAGTGCCTAAAAACCCTCCATCTTCAGATTGAGCCCTCTTTGCCCGACGAGTTTCTTTTGTGAGACTCCCTTCGCGGATCTTCCCTCTTATCCAATCAACCAACTGTCCCAGGCCGGGCGGCCTGAAATAGCGTTCCCGGAAAAAGCTTTCGCCGCCCCGGGATCGACTGTCTCCTTTTGACGACCAACGAGACTACTTGGTGAGGAAGGAATCTTGCACAGACTCAGACTGTGAATGGATCGCGTGGACTAGAACTCAGACACTTTTGAATTATATGACCATGTATGGTTATATTACAGGATCGAATCTTCGGAAGTGGAAGGAGCTAAACTGACAGACAGGCATTCCACCAAACCAAAGGCGAGTGAGTATTTCGGCGAGGCGATCAATAGTGAATGCCAACTGAAATTTATAGTAAGAGGAAACTCCGTCGACTTTAGAAATCGTGAGGGTTCAACCTGTCCAAGCCAAGGAGCTTACTCCAAAAAGTCCTGACAAATGATGATTGAGACGAGATTCGGCATTTTTGAACCACGGAGGAGTCGAGCCGATACGAAGCAGCAGAGAGATCTATCTTCGAAAGTCACAGAATTAGACCCTTTCATCCGTGATAGATACGCAGAAAGGTTTTTCCGGTCGATTTGAGATGATAGGGCGACGAAAGCTTTGCGACGCAAGCGACGACAGATTTCGACAGATGTTGGCACCTTTCCAACGAAATCTCCCGGAAAGGGAAAAGGGCGAAAACATGATTCGTCCAATCATTCCCTCCCTCAGAGCTGATTCGCAGAGCATTGGACGAAATCGCCACGGGAATCCAGCGTTGTAAACTTTCCCCACAATTATTTTTCTACTGCATTCCAACAACTCGTCGTCGGTTTTGAGGCTGCTCCAACACCTCTGCTCTATCCCACACGCGAGATCTGGGAACTCACAAGGGCACTGGCGCCGTCGCTTCCTGTCTGATCTCCGTCCCTCGACCCTCGAGTCACGTCGCATTTGTTGAATTTCAAGTATTCTATTTTACGGATAAGATACGGAGACTCACTTCACATTTGGAATTACATAAAAGAGATTTTTTATCACAAAGGGGCCTACGGAAAATTCTGGGAAAACGTTAACGGCTACTGGATTATTTGTCAAATAAAAATAGAGTACATTATAAGAAATTAATTGGTCAATTAGGTATTCGGGAGTCAAAAACCTGTCCTAAAGACCCTTCTGTATTATGCTCGACATTCTGACTCCTGGAGCGGAGCGTAGGTAAACTTCGATTTCGAGTCGTCGTGGCCAACGCTCTCCTCTCCCTTCGATCGAGTGTCTTACGAACCCCCGTCACTTAAGTTAGAAGCCTTTGAACTAGTCTCATCATTTTCGGCTGAACGAGTCAATTCCAGGAATCAATATTGGAATTGGAAGGCTTTTAGCTTTCCTTTCGTCAATCGGATTTAAATACTGTGTAGCAGTCCGATTCAGCTTTGGCTGAACCCATCCGAATTGGTCATCAATCCGAACAAGTCGCCGAAGAACTCTCTTCCGATCCGCTTTATCGACGGAATACATAGAAGTCTTCGCTTGTATTCCTGACCAGAGGACTCGACCCGCCGACGCGTCAAGCGTCAGTAGTTGTGTAGGCGGAATCGACGATATCCAAAAATCAATAGCATAGTGAAATAAAGTTATCGTGGGTGGCGTGGCCTTCCCACTCTCCCTCCAAAAGGAAGCAGCCTCAGTGAGCTCTTCCGTTTGAAATGAAAAAAAAAACCCTTTGCAACTGCTCAAAATTTAGGAAATTCAGAAGATTCCATTGCCCTATATGAAAGAGTGTCGTTGGCCCGTGCGCACGGATGCAACCTATCTCCTGAATTGCCGAAACTGGATGCTTCCGTCCCTAATCAGATTTGTCGACTTGTCAGAATGAAAAGGACCTCGCTACTCGCATGTCGATTACTCGACGTGGCTCGCTTTATCACTCCGCCGGGGTCTCACTCGAAAAGTATAGCCGTCGTACTGATTGAGCCGCCCATCTATTGGAGAGTGGTTACCGTCGGGTACACAATGTTCTCTTTCGCCTTCTGAGGAAAAGAAAGCGGCAGAGACATGCACATATTCGGGATTCTGATCCCGAACAAAAACCAGAGGCAGGAACTGGTGGATTCCCTCCAATCTCATCATTTGTCTGGAGCGACAATCCTCACAACAAAAGTCACTTTTGCTGAAAGGCTCAGTTCCGTCGGAGAAATGTTTCAGTTGCTCAAAGGAAAAAGGAGAGCGGCGGAATAGCAAGAATCGCTTCATTCATAAATCGAGCAGGGAGGTAAGGAAAACGATGCGAAATGGCTTGGTCAAAAGTAGAGATATGAAAGAAATTCCGAATCCGCTTTGTCTACGAACAAGGAAGCTATAAGTAATGCAACTATGAATCTCATGGAGAGTTCGATCCTGGCTTAGGATGAACGCTAGCGGCATGCTTAACACATGCAAGTCGGACGGGAAGTGGTGTTTCCAGTGGCGTTCGTTTGGAAATTTCCCGAAAAGCTAATTATAGGTTCTTCTTTCCATCGGAACAATAGGGCCGAATTGCAACAAACCACCCCTTCCTCTCCATGTATAAAGACGAAAGAGCACATTGATGGATAGAGAAGCGATGTGACGCCTGCAGACGGATGACCTGAGAACTCGGAGGTATCGAGATCTCGGCTCCTCGGAATGGTTGGAGAGAGCCAGAGCCCGGAGTGCAGATAGCTGCTGAGTGATGTCCTCCCGGACGAGTGAAAGCTGCTATCAAATGGGAAGGGGGTATCTCGTAATGACGGGAATTCCTTCGGTCGTCAAGGGGAATACATCTCCGGCTTTCTTTGTGAAAGTAAAGGAGGGCCCCGTCGAAGGAGCAAAAGAAGACGACAATGTACTCCGTTGATTGGACAGCGACTCGATTTAGCCTCATAATGGCGCGTTCGAATCCCTCCTCGCCCACAACCGGCCCAAAAGGGAAGGACCGTCAATTACTCCACCAAACGGAGGCGTCGAAGGGGTGCTGCAATCACACAACAGCAACAGTCCCTGCCATAAGCCCTGCTACGATTGCATCTGATAGGAAAATCCACCATGAGCCTCCGATTTTTTTTTTCGGATCCATGGACATACACATCGGCGTTCTCATGCCCGATTTCACCTCCGCGTCGCCACTAGGCAGTTCTCTTTGATCCTGATCGGCCGACCTTTCCGATCCCGAGACGACCCCCCTCTTCCTGATAGAGCTAGTCCCCGACGACCGACGGGAGCTGATGAAGGAAATGCTTCTCGACAGAGTCAGTTTCGACGAAAAAGGACTGATGATGGAAGGAAGCGAGTGAAAAGAAGCAGAATACGTCGGAGTGAGTTAAAAAGCGTAATAGAGAGAGCTAGCTCTCCCTGAAAAGGAGGTGATCCAGCCGCACCTTCCAGTACGGCTACCTTGTTACGACTTCACTCCAGTCACTAGCCCCGCCTTCGGCATCCCCCTCCTTGTGGTTAAGGTAACGACTTCGGGCATGGCCAGCTCCCATAGTGTGACGGGCCCGCAGAGGGTCCCCAGGTATGAGGATCGGACGGGGAGCAGGAGGGGGGTCAGTCTCTCGACCACGGGTTCGTGTCCTGAGTAATTAAAGGGAATGAGCGGATGGCGGAGGGACGCAACGTGACTCGAGGGTCGAGGGACGAAGATCAGGCAGGAAGCGACGGCGCCAGTGGAGTCGTCCTCGGAGGGACTTCCCGAATGACCGTACCGGGGAATTCTACCATACTCCGTGCAGCTATGGTTGTTGTGCCGGAAAAAAGCGATAGGCGCTCCGCAGTCACGCATTCGAGCACGAGCCTTTCTTCTCCCTGTAAATCTCGGGACGGAATGACGTGTCAGACCCTCAACAAAAGAATGGATTGACGGTGGGTTTCGAATGTCGGAAACATTTTCTCTTTCTTTACTTGCCCGCTATCCTAGGTATCGGCCAGCGGTCTCGGTCGTCTTGTTCGGACATTTTCCAATTGGGGCGAAACCTCTTCCGAAGACTGTCAATCTGAAGCTGGAAGATGGCTCGGTGGTAGAGCAGCCAGTGACGTCGCTGGATGATTGGATTGATTCGCAACTCACCCGACGATGGAGGATCGCCCTCACTTTTGGTGTGTAGTTCTCAATTCCTTCTGTCGGTTGGATGACCAACCTCTTTTTATTAAAAAATTAAGTTATTACCAAACAAAGAAAAATTCAAATTGTAATGGATAAGATCAATTCGGAAGCACCTTTTATATTTGAGCAGACGGAATTTCATTGGTCTAATTTTTGTCTTCCCGATGTATATTTACCATCCAAATAATGAAAAAAATATTGCAGAATCAAAAGTAGCTCTAGTCTATGGTCAAATGAATGAACCGCCGAGAGCTCGTATGAGAGTTGGTTTGACTGCACTAACCATGGCGGAATACTTCCGGGATGTTAATGAACAAGACGTGCTTCTATTCATCGACAATATCTTTCGTTTTGTCCAAGCGGGATCAGAAGTATCCGCCTTATTAGGGAGAATGCCCTCTGCAGTGGGTTATCAACCCACCCTTAGTACAGAAATGGTTCTTTGCAAGCATCGTCAGACCCGTTCTCTTCCCTGGAGACCACCGTCGGCACTCTCCTCGCTGCATGAGTAGGGCATGGCTTGGTACTAATCCATAACGATCAAAGTCGAATCGTGAGCCTATTAATGAAGCAAATTCAATGAAACAAAAACTGGTACCATAGAGAAGAGGCCATAAACTGGAAAGTCTTGACGTCGACGTCGACGATCAGTTGAAAGAGTCTTTTGCCGATCGCCTCCCTTCGTGCTTCTCTCTCGAAATCAAATCGCAGGAGCGGCTAGTCGGAGCAGCATCCAACTGAAACTAGGGGAATCGAACCTCTACAGCAGTGGTTCGAAGACTGTTCCAACCACTGCTGGATGTGATTCCAAGAGCCGAACGAGAATGAATACCACACAGAAGAGTCAAGACCGGGATTTTCCGTCGAATCGAATCCTTTTACGTAGCTGATATTATATTCCCAGACGTGCCTTTACCAGAATGCCTTCGGGTTTGACGTGGACAGAGCATACCTTTTTTTTTTATTTATTTAGCATTTCTGGGTAAGAAGGGGTAGAGGAAATGCCTCGAGCCAATGTCCGAGTACGAGGCGCTACGACGCTAAAGTAATCCATGCCATACTCCCAGGAAAAGCTCGAACGACCTTCAACAAAAGGGTAAGATGGGTAGGTGGGGCCTCTCAACCAAGACATTGCGGTTGTCGAGTGGGGGACTATCTCCTCGGAGGCGACGGTCAACTCCAGCTTCAATCGCTCCGAGGATGACTGGAAGAGACCGTATCTGAGTGACGATCGTCGTTTACGAACCACCAGCTTTGAACGAGGATCGAGTGAGGAGCATCTTTAAACAGGGCCTAGCACATCAAATCCTTTCTCTTCCCCTCTTTCGTCTATCCTGACGATCGGCGTCGGAATCGACAGCCATGGAAAGGAGGGGCAGGATTGAGGGTTTGAGGCCGTCTCCATTATTCCCGTCTCTTTCCCATATACTGTTCGCGTCCCTCCCTGTATCCCCCGGGGGCCTCACTTTTCCAGTGAATTTCTCTCCTTATGTTGCCTAAATTATCTTGAAAAACCTTCACCCGGACTCTTTCCGGAACACTTTGCTGAGGAGAGAGAACTATCAGATGACTCAATCCCAACAGAAAGGTGCAAAAGTCCAACTAAACCCACCTGGAATGACTTACAGAGGAATAAGGAAGCTCACCATCGACATTGACGAAGAGGAGATTCTCACCGTCAAATGAATCGAACAGTCCCCCCGGGACCCCAGACGGGGGAACAGAACACCAACTTCCTTCGGTCGCCGTTCTAGGGACGGAGTCGAAGATCAATCCCCATGAGGCACTATGACGTCCTTGCTTGCCCGAGCCCGGGAATCTTTTGATCTGGAACAGAAGCAGACATTGGGTATGACGAGTTCAGAAAGTCGGGGTACTCTCAATCATCCGAATCTCCCCCGACGAAAGGAAGGAACTTTCGCGAATATCTTGCGTCGAGAGCCCAGCAAACTGCAATAGGCTCGAAAGCTTCCGGTGGAGCGGTGAAATGCGTAGAGATCGGGAAGAACACCAACGGCGAAGCACTCTGCTGGGCCGACCTCTCTCCCCATGGCCTTTCGCCTCTAAAAGCGACGCGTCCTTCCTTCTCAATGCCCGAGCATCCATCCAATGCATTCTTTTCGATAGCTTTCGCATGAGCGGTAGACTGAACACCCTCCCATCGGTTCAAATCCGATAAAGGGCTTTTTCATGAAAATGAAGTCTTAGTCTTCTTTTTTCAGCGGATAATACAGATAGTGTTAATATTAAAAAAAAAAGTAAGTGGACCTGACCCCTTGAATCATGACTATATCAGCTATTCTGATATTTAAATTTAATTTAAATATCAGAATATTCGGTCGCTACATACGGATCGGAAAAATACAATATAAAAATTGCTAAATCCGGAATGATTGGGCGTAAAGCGTCTGTAGGTGGCTTTTCAAGTCCGCCGTCAAATCCCAGGGCTCAACCCTGGACAGGCGGTGGAAACTACCAAGCTTGCGGGTTTATTTATTTCTAGACAAACACTATTTCTTTTTTCCTCATTCTTTGCATTGAAATAACAGATTCAAATAAAAATGATATGATTCAAGCTCAGACCCTTTTGAATGTAGCAGATAACAGCGGTAGCTTCGAGACGACTCGGCATTTTCGTCGATCACTTTCGGGGATTGACGTGATAGGGTAGGGAGCAGTGGTGTCCGACGAAGAACGCTTCGACGGTAAAGAGAAAGGGGAAATTGCTTTCCATTTATTCGACATCGTCTATCTCCACGCTGGACGGCTGTCGGAGAGGTTCATCGAGCTCCACCCCGTGACGCTTGCCAATATTATGCCTTGAAGAGGACTCGAACCTCCACGCTCTTTAGCACGAGATTTTGAGTCTCGTAAAGTAGTCAAAAGTCGACGTCGTCCCCGCGAAGCTTTCGGCCATTCCGGAGCTCCCCCGGCACATAGTCCTCCATGAAAAAAAAATTGCCTTTTTCCGGGCCTCTGCTGACGGGACGGTAGGTTACGAAAAATCTTTGCGTTCCGGCTGTCAGTTCAAGCGGTAGTCCAGTCGGAGGGCAGACAGAAGAGCGGGAAGTCGCTCGGAGGGAGGGAAGGGAATTGCACAGGAATGCTAGACTCAACTGATTGTGCCTCCCCGCTTTGTTTATTTGATTCCGGAAAAGAGAGGATTAGCTAGAGCTGTCTTTTCCGAAATTTAATTATTTTTTTAAAACATATATTTTAAAAAAAATATAATCCAATACGCACATAAGGATAGTTGATGTTTATTAAACCTGACGCAACAAGCGGAGGCTGACCTCGTCGGGAGAATGACTCCCGTCGAACGGGCTACGTACGCGCCACGTGTCGTTGCGGTCGTTCATTATTGTCGAAAAAAGAGGGATTTTCCCGCGGCCGTCGTAGTGGTAAGGCTGATCTGAGAGGTTATACACATCATTTTCTCGAACCTCCTACGCGCCCTGGCTGTCGGGTACACAAAAAAATAAAGTGAATTAGAATTCTAATAAAATATGTTCCGAGTTTTTGAGAACCATTTGAATCAAGGAATCACCTTTTCTCGAAAAACTCCGGATCCCGAGAAGTTTTGAAGATGGTGCATGGAAGAATCCTGTTTACATTACTTCGAATGGAATCTCCTCTCGCCTCACGTCGACTGAAATGACTTCTTTTTTACAAAGCTGAAATGACCCATGACCCACGGTATACTTACCGACTGAAATCGAAGGTTCCTCCCATCCATCCCCCTTCCTCCCATCCTATTTATTTAGAATAAATATTTTTTTATTCTAAATAAACAAATAAATAAAAATATTTGTTTATTTAGAAACCTTCGATTTAGAAACCACAGGAGCTCGAAGAGCGAGCACAAAAGAACGGCATCTCTCGGTAGGATTGCCTTATCCCTTTGGTATCCCATTGGCTTACCCCGATTTCAGTCTCGGTCTCTCGTTCTGATAGACTTGCCTGCGCATCTATTTTGGGTTGATACACGTCATGGAAAAGTGGCGGGAATTTGCAGCGGAGATCCCGTCGAGCACAATCGACGGCCCATCTATGTATGTATTCACGATTGAACCAGACAACATAGAAGGAGCCATGGAACAAACCCCACACGCTGCCACCATGTGAGAGTCGGTGCGTAATGGATGTACGCCTGTCTTCGAAAACTCCATTCCTCTTTACCAGGATTCTGGAACCATTCCGTCGATTGATTGAAACCTCCCGTCGCCTGCTTTTATTCGTCGTGCTTGCTTGTGCTCCCTTTTTTTTTTGGCGCTTGCCTGGATCGCTATCGTCACGGGAAGGGGGGATGTTTTCTATTGGAGCTCCCCTTATTCCTAAGCTAAATGACGAAGGAAGGTGGGGCGATCTGCTTCGATGAAAATTGCCCATACCGAACGGAAGCCCCCTTTTCTTACGCAAGGGAGAACTAGGCATAAAAGGATCAACCGCACATGCAGTCAATCTGGGACTGACTTTGACTTCAACGGGAGGGGAACTGATTCTCCCATTCTCTCAGGGTATGCCGTGTTCAGAGAGCCAGCCTTTTTTTTTCTTTTTCTGGAAAAAAGGGAGCCTTTTTGCCCTTCGACTGTCTCGAATCCGGTACTATTCGAACTACATCGGACGTCGATCCTGACGAAAATCGTTGGGGTTATGTATCGTCGATGCCCACTCGAGGTTTTCCGACTGAAAGGGCCAACATCGAGACCGACAATCGACGACTTCCGCCCAATGTCGCGCCGGGGACGGCTCCTCGTTCAATTCTTTCGAAGTAATTGGATCCTTTTCTTCGTTCGAGAATCTCTTCCCTTCTTCCACCCTGCCCCGAAGAGTGTAACTAAACAATCTTCGAGAGGGTGGTCTACGTATCGGTGATACGGGCAGTATTCCGGATCGTCCTTTCGATCCACCTCGTTGAGTCTTTCTTTTTGGTTCTGGGCGCGAAAGCTATGAACTTAGAAGGGGAGAAGAAATGACCTTAAATCTTTGTGTACTGACTCCTAATCGAATTATTTGGGATTCGGAAGTGAAAGAAATCCTTTTATCCACTAATAGTGGCCAAATTGGCGTATTACCAAATTCGCGAGACTCTGCTTGGTAAACGGGTCGATTATTCGGGGCGTTCCGTCATTGTTGTGGATCCTTTGCTTTTATTACATCAATGTGGATTACCTCGAGAAATAGCAATAGAGCTTTTCCAGTGGTATGGCAATCTATATCTCCGGCTGAGGGGGAGTGACTTCTGTCCAATCGGTGTAGCATCGGGCTCAGAGACTATGCGCTCGCAAAAGACTGAATTGGCCTGCAGGCCAGGAGGCTAGATAGCCGGAAGGTTGTCCAGCTTTAAAACAGAGAGGTTCGAACTCACGTTTAGTGAGAGGAGGACCAACATAGAACGTCATGGGAACCCAAACAAACCTCAACTAGACGTTTTCCCACGTAGGTTACCGAGCAGGAGCTGAGCCATGGTATTGTCATCGCGGATCCAGTAGTCGCGAAGTCATATCGTCGAGGTTATGGAGGAGTGTAAGGTGACCATATCAAAAGAAAAGTCCCTCATCTCTAACGTGAGTGCTCTAGAATTTGCTAAGAGATTGTTGGCCGGGTTGAAGCAACGTCGCGCATGAAAATTTCCTGAAAGAAAGCCTCCATTTTGCTTTTCTATGCTGGAAACATGGATTCTTCGTTCGCCTCGTCGGAGTCCTCACGCTCCTCGATCCGAGTCTCGTTTGATGAAATGAAGCGTCACGATTCTTTCTGTGAGAAGCTCAGTTCTGCTTTGACGCCTGACGTGTATGTATATTGGACCTTTTGAGACAATTATAGGTCCTAGGGGCAGTTCTGATTGGTCAATAAAAATACATTTCAACGGAATTCTTTTTTTGTTTTTCTTTAGATTAGTTAATCTATTTTGAAAGGTAAAAAGGGGTAGAGTAAACCTGTTTTTTTTTCCCTCGAAAAGAATGTCCCCTTCCTCCTCATGTAGAAAGGGAATAAATAAATCAATCAAATTACGAGAAGCTTCATAAAGTGCTTCCTTAGGAGTTAAACTTCCATTCGTCCATATTTCTAGAAAAAGGATTTCTTGTTTTTCATTTCCATAAGAATGAATACTATGATTTGCATTTCGAACAGGCATGGATACAGCATATTTCACAGCTGGTTCAACTTGAGCAAGAACTGCTTCGGGTCAAAGAACTATCTTCCCTTTCGACAACAACTAAATCGCGATGCCACTTGGCTTGGGGCCGTTCCCTAAAGAATGTCTTTCCCTGGAGCCAGAGGGAAGTAAACCCTTCCACATAGGAATCTGTCTTTGCTGCGTCGAAAGCTGTCCTTATTCCATTCCACTTCCGTCGTCCCGAACTAGGATCCGATGAATTTCTCAATTCATTTCTCTATTTTTCGCGAAAGGGAAGAGGGGGAGCCGAATCGAATCCCCGGTGCGGGGGAGGGGCTTTTTTTTCTTTTGTTTCGCCCAACCGGAGAGCGGACAGCTAATGCGTTCCACTTATTGAACATGGTCTATGACCGGTCCGTGACCCCTGGATGCCGAAGGCGTCCTTGGGGCGATCTCGTAGTTCCTACGGGGTGGAGACGATGGGGTCGGTCCATGGATTTTCCCGGGATGTGATATGGTTCCGAAGGATGAACCAGATATGGACAGTTCCAATAAGATTTCATTCTTGAGGGTTCCATCATCTGGGATCCCTAGGGAAGAGGATCAAGTTGGCCCTTGCGAATAGCTTGATGCACTATCTCCCTTTACGGAGCCAACAACCTTTGTTTGATGTAATTTCCTATAGCGAAAATCTTTCTCTTACCAGCTCAAACGAGCCTTTCTAGCCGCATCTGAATCGGCATCCCTATCCATATCGTCTATGCGCAGGGGCATCCGACATCCGAATCTGTCGAATCAATTGGAGAATCCCCATGCGACGATTACCGATCGAACCAATGAAACGGAGGTTATTCCTCGACGCGGCGATTGTACTGACTGCTCCAACCGCCATTCTATTCCCTCCCGCAATTTCCAATTCCCGACCGGGGAGAGATGAATGGAGATATCTTTTCTTTTCACGGAATTCTTTTTCTTGCTCTTGACGCACCTAATTTTCTTTAATAGTTGACACCTATCCGAAGAAGAAAGTGAATAAAGCTATGACTCGTCGAGCAACCCGTCGATAGTTCCGATAGATTGAGCTTTTGACGTCGTACGCTCTTTCTTCGTCATAGCAATTGCCCCCGTCGTGGCATTTCAAAAGAGACGGGTCGTCGGAACCGAGGCCGCTACGATCATGCTCTCCGATTCCTCGCATGTCGGAGATCTTACGAACTCAAATAAAAGCAGCCATCGTCTTCGTTTGCGTCTGCTGATACTCTGCGCTTTCCCTCGTCAGCGTCAAATTCCAGTGCTCAGAACCCTTCTGGCATTGAGCACAGCTGTTCAGCCTCCCATTTTCCATAACCCCCGTCGGGCACTAATCTCTGTCCCCCGACTCCGTCGACAGCAGCTAACTCCGCTCCGTACTCCCTCCTTCGGTTTCATTCGTCAGGTTAGGGACGAAAGCCGACGGGAGGCGGCTTCCTGATCTACGAGCGACGGTGGTTGTGACTCGTACAGCAATCGAAGCATCGAGACCGGCTCCCTCGAAAAAAGGTGGAAAATCTTCCGGATTTGACGACGATTGCTGAATATGAGGCTCGTCATTATTGGCCTCGATGTGGCGGTCCAGAGGGGTGTTCAGTTCCTCGTAACCAGCCCTTACCGACCGCGATCAGCCTTTACCATCCCGACCAAGGAGAACAGGAACAGAAGACTCTTTCTTTTAGGCTGTATAGTTTCGATAGTCAGAGCCTATCCAACGACGGCCTGGAAGAAGGAACCGAGAAGGAGGTATCAGCAACAACTGGTTTTATTACGGGGCAGCTCATGATGTTCATATCGATCTATTATGCGCCTCTGCATCTAGCATTGGGTAGACCTCATACAATAACTGTCCTAGTTCTACCGTATCTTTTGTTTCATTTCCCGATCATTATTTTCTTACCCCCAGAGGTAAAGGAAAGGTCCTTCCCTTTTGGGCCGGTTGTGGGCGAGGAGGGATTCGAACCCCCGACACCGTGGTTCGTAGCCACGTGCTCTAATCCTCTGAGCTACAGGCCCCACCCCGTCTCTACTGGATCTGTTCCCAGGAGTACCCTCAAAAAGGAACCTCTCCTCAGCCATTTCGTTTCGCAATTATCAGGGGCGCGCTCTACCACTGAGCTGATAGCCCCTCGTGCGGGCCTCCCACTCGGAGGCCTGCTATGCCAAAAGCGAGAGAAACCCGAGTAGGGGTCGCGAGAGAGCAGAGCGTACCGCCCTACCATAGTCGCGAGGATCGTCGGTGAGTCGGTCGGTTCCGAACCAGTGCGTCCGTAAGCGACTTTCGAAACTTCCAGGAAAAAACTTCGAATTGGGAGGGCCCCCCAAATGCCCGTGCGGAACTTTACTCCAAGACAACTCCCCAACATCGTCAGCCTGCCTTTTATGAATCGTCAGAGCTGACATGCACCTCAGAGTGGAATAGATTCAATCTATTCCTATCCCGATAGCATCTAGGGTTATAATTACTATGAAAAACAAAAACAATATTTGGTTTTCAACGGGCTGTGGGGACGGAAAATATATTGCTGGGCCAGCGCGTCTACGGCATTCGCAAAATCCCCACTTTTATCAGCCTTTTCGTGGAGATCCTTGGAATTGTGCTATAGAAAGTCCACACGTCGAGGATTCCGAATGGACCGCTTCCCCCAAGACATGGGGGCCATCTTCCCTCCAATGACCATATCTGAGTCTGAGTAATAGCTTCAACAAAGCTCCGTTCCTTCACTAAAGTCTTTGTCTAGAACGGAATAGAAAAGTGAGCCTGGTCTGACTCAATCGTCTTCCGACGTCGGGAAGAAGTGCCCCAGTGGAAGCCGTTTCACTTCGGTACTTCCGATCATATATTTTATTTGAGTTGTCATCTTCGAGTTGAAGTTCGGATGTTCTTGTCCGACGCTCGTCGGCCGATCGAGGCGCTTTCCGGAAAAACCCATCGTGTTCATCACAGACAATTGAAAGGTGACGGTAATCGGCAGCCGATTAGACACAGGTGATAAATAAGAGAATACTAAAGATTCGAGCCATAGAATTTCTCAATTCTGACACAAGGTACTTATTATTAGATCGAATCGAATAATTTTGCCGTATCCAGAATAATACCAAGCCAACCCATTTCATGAATAAAATGTGACCAATTAACCAACCAACAAAATTACTTGTTACAAATAACATTTTGTTGTTGCATCGAAACATATAAATGTTGACTAATCTGGCTAACGTTGAACTTGGTAAAATGAAATGGTTGAATAATTGAAAAATTAGATTATTCAGGAATACACATAGAATGCTGAGATTACGCATTGAATTTCTGGTAGTAGATCCATAATAAAAAAAGTTTTTGTGATTGTTCCAGAAGAAATGAAACAAAAGATACGGTAGAACTAGGACAGTTATTGTATGAGGTCTACCCAATGCTAGATGCAGAGGCGCATAATAGATCGATATGAACATTATGAGCTGCCCCGTAATAAAACCAGTTGTTGCTGATACCTCCTTCTCGGTTCCTTCTTCCATAACCCGAGCTCGGAGCCGGGATCACTAACTAATACTAATATAATAGAAAAGAACTGTCTTTTCTATATACTTTCCTCGATTTCGTTGCTACCGCGGGCCTTACGCAATCGATCAGATCATATAGATATCCCTTCAACACAACATAGGTCATCGAAAGGATCTCGGACGACTCACCAAAGCACGAAAGCCAGGATCTTTCAGAAAATGGATTCCTATTTGAAGAGTGCGGGAAGGGATATAACTCAGCGGTAGAGTGTCACCTTGACGTGGTGGAAGTCATCAGTTCGAGCATGATTATCCCTAAACCCAATGTGAGTTTTTCTATTTTGACTTGCTCCCCCGCAGCGATCGAACGAGAATGGATAAGAGACTTGTGGGATTGACGTGATAGGGTAGGGATGGCGCGTCGTGACTAAGCCGCTAGGGAGACGGAGACCCACCCGAATCCGGGGAAGGATCCGTAGACAGCACTGTGGATGGAGTACCGGTAACGTCAAATGTTTAATGAATGCAGGAACGGAACAATTTGCAGTGGTGAAAGCCCCTACCTATGAAAGAAGTGACGGGGGACTGGTAATCCTACTCTCTGTCTTGCTACCTATGACTGCTTTGTCGACTCTGTTGACGGAGTACCGCTCACTGCACGGCTGACGAGAGGGCAGTAGTAGTACACGCACCTCCGATCCCGACACTCCCGCATCTGTCCTTTCAGGTAACACCATGTTACCGAGAAAGGGCTTCCGGAGGACCTGTCACGACAAAAACAATCGCCGACGCTCAGACCCCCGGCGCAGCCCGTCGTCTATCAAAAAGAAAGAGAGGGCTCGCGCGCTGAGAGAGCAAGCAACCCTTTCAAACAGAGACTCTAAATAACAACATCAGAGAAGGGCGGCAGAGATTCCCGAACGACGCTCTCCAACGGGGGATATGGAATAGGTGTAGGCTTTGGAAAGAGAGGATCTGAAATGGATGTCGAACGAGGGCGTTCTTCTCTCCCGATCACTCAGACAAGCGTCACCTGGAATTCTTTCCCTGGCGTCGGACAGTTTCCCCCAGAATATGAAACGCCTCTTCATTCAACCTCGTTTTTGGCCTCTTGACGGAGTACTGTCGGTGCTGATGTGGGTAGGATGATCTTGTCCTTACCACTAGCTGACGTGATAGATGAGGATGGCTTTGGTTGGGCTGACGTCTGCTGTTGATAGAGTGGTGGTTGCGGACGTCTACAAAGATCTGGTAGTGCCCCACGTCAGGGGAGTCCGTTTTTTCGATGAGCGGAATAGAAGCGTCAGAGGAGAGCGCGGGAGTGCACACTTCCCCGTGGCTGAGAGTAAGCAATCCATCCCCCTTCATTCAACATATTTGTGGTTGAGTCATTAACTCTGGATCGGGAATCAGTCGTCATTCTCTTTTGCATTATGAATCACCTGCGTTCTTCTTCGTGTCCGTCCGTATCGCAAAGCTGGTCAACACCAGCTGTAATGGAGGAAAATAGGGGGCGTAGTCCGAGGATTGTAGTAGGCCCTCCATGCCTCGTCGAGTCTTTCGGAGGCGGAGGCCTGGAGTACCGTACCACGACGTTCTCGGATTCCTACTGCAAAAAAAAAATGCCGGTAGATTCATGTTGTCAATAGTCTGTCACGTCGTCTCGATCCTCAAAGGAAATGGGCGCTACCATAGTAAAAAAAAGTCTCTCGACGAAAGAGAGAGCAGTCGCCACCTTCAATTCCGGTAGC
The DNA here is from genome assembly GCA_036321105.1 of Dracaena cambodiana. Classification (NCBI taxonomy): domain Eukaryota; kingdom Viridiplantae; phylum Streptophyta; class Magnoliopsida; order Asparagales; family Asparagaceae; genus Dracaena; species Dracaena cambodiana. Next base: position 31,950,126 of record JAYEPQ010000012.1, on the reverse strand, counting down.
TCTAAAGCTTACCGTCGAGCCGTCGATCGATATTGAAGTTCCGCAAGCTGTACTTCCTGATACTGTATTTGAAGCAGTTGTTCGAATTGCTTATGATATGCAACTGAAACAAGTTCTTGCTAATGGTAAAAAAGGGGCTTTGAATATAGGGGCTGTTCTTATTTTACCCGAGGGATTCGAATTAGCCCCCCCCGATCGTATTTCCCCCGAGGT
>JAYEPQ010000012.1:31897413-31944913 GCA_036321105.1 Dracaena cambodiana | reverse complement strand
GTAGTCGTCGATATCTTCCCATGGATCCCACGTTGGCTCCAAGACGTTGGTCTCTAACTAGAAAAGTAAATGCTTGAGCTTGAGAAGCTTCTGGTCCGGTGGGTCCGTAAAACTCCAGGCTCGTTCTTCGGAGGGATCGAAAGGCGATGGGAGACCCGGCTCCGGGGACGTACCTTTTTGTATACCTACAACGGGACTGGTACGGTCGTAATAGATCGACGTCGAATGCTGGAGCAAGAAGACGCATTCGACGTTCCATTTCAGGGAAGGACGACGTACCAACCCACTTGTCCGACTGTTGCTAAGCAGTTTTTGGATATCAAACGGACCTCCCCAGATGGTAATCTTAATGTGGAGCTGTCCCTGGGAATACCAGTCCGTTCCTTCCCTCTGTAGCAGGATTTCCTCGGATTCCTCAACGTCGTTTCGCCCGCAGCTTCGGCATATACGCTCTTCAGGCACTTGAACCCGCTTGGATCACAGCTAGACAAATAGAAGCAGGGCGAAGAGTAATGACACGATATGCAAAAAAGTCCCATGCGTCGGTTGGACCAACCCAACCGGAAAAAACAAGGAAAACTATAACCGAAATCCTTTTTATCTGGCATTAATTTGGAACCACGCGCATCGTCGCTCTCGACAATTCGACAAGTCAAGGAGAAGGCATGGTACCTCGACCCGGAATCATACTGACTTATTTCGATTTTGACTCTATTTCCCGGCAGTGCATTTTTGTTTGATCAACTTAACTCTTTAGCTGAATCAGAAACCCTCCACGTGAGGACTTTTATCCGTTGCTTTTGAGAGAATTTGCCCCGTCACCATCAGGTCTAGGCTTGCTACAGGTACTGCTACTGGCTCTGTACTGACTTGGTAATTTAAAGCAGGCGAATCGAAGTTCTCTTCCGGTCAACTGTCCACCCAGTCAAGTGCAAAAAACACAGTGGAATCACGCAACGCACGCTGCTGGTGTGCTTCCTGCCCACGAGGAAAGAAAGAAGAGCGACGACGGTTCAGATTTGACTGTTTGCAGCATGGGAGCTGATTACCCGACGAAATCCCTGGGAAAAAAGAAAAGATATCTCGGTAACGAAAACCATAGGAGGCTGTATTGGCGAGATCCAACGGTGAACAGCTGCCCAAAAGAAAAACCGCCTGGAAGTCCGAGGACCTTTAGTACCGTACCCTACCCCCGAACCAGCAACCTTCGCGCCGACGCGACGACCGCCCTTGTCCCTTTCCTTTTTCCATTCAGCCTACTTCGTCAGCTTTGTTCCGTCAGTCTAAGGCAAAGCGTCGACGTGGTTCGCCTATCGTCGCAATTCCCGTCGACCCTATCGACGGGCTGTTTCGAGCGACGCTTTCGCTTTTTCTCCCGGCTTTCAATGAGCGACGCTTTCGCTTTAGCTTCCGACGGGAATTGCGACCCTATGACGTTTCCGTCATTGAAGTAGCCTTTCCTCGCCCTACCGTCGGAAAGACGAAAGAAGTGACGAGGAAATTGTCCTACTGAAGTACCGACAGGTGCGCTCCGCCCTTTCACTCTAGAGATGTTTTTTGCTACTGAAGGAAGTAGGGCTCCTATTGACTAGACGGTTCTTCGGTTTCCTTTAGACTCCGATGGGGATATGAAGCCCCTACTACTGTCGATTCAAAAGGCGAACAGCCCGGAACTATTATATGTCCAAGGTCCAATATTGAAATCATTTCAGAGGTTTTCCCTTACTTTGTCCGTGTCAACAAACAATTCGAAATACCTTGACTTTTTCAGAACAGGTCCGAGTCAAATAGCAATGATTCGAAGCACTTCTTTTTACATTACACTATTTCGTCAGACGCCGGCCCACGGGATAAAGCCTGTGTTTCCGTTTTGTTTAAGACTTTCCCGTCGAAATCCGAGCTGGATTCCGTCAACGTCGCGTTGATTCACGGAAACCGTCTTCCCATCCACCGTCGACGGTCAGATCGAAGCAAAGCGTTTTCCTCCCTCTTCCTATCGGAAAACGACGAACCTGCCATCCCACCTCTCTCTATTGGGCTCCACTTGTACGCTACCCTTCCTCCTTCTTTCCTCAACAGAGACTCGTCGCTTCTGAAGAGCGGCTGTAATGGAGATCCGGAGATGCTAATTGATTCTTCCAGTGACATGAATTACACAAGCAGAGAGGAAATCGGCACGTACCTCACTACCTCCCGACGCTGCCTAGTCACACAATGCAGTCGGATCCCGAAACGAGGATGGACCAGGCTTAGCCTGAATAGACCAAGCTCGCAAAACACGTGAGACGTGCTTCGAAAGGTGTCCGCAGGTGCGCGGAGCCGGAGCCCGGCATGTTCGCCCGCTGGGCCGAGTGTTCGCCCACTTCAGAGCCTTCGTACCCATCAGAAGTTGTTGGACCAGAGAGACTTTGTCGAGGTTCCGGTAAAAATCCGTACTTGTCGGAAGGAACTCTTTCGAAGGCTGTTCGAAAGCAGAGAACCATGGGAATCCTATAACTGTCAAAAGTGAGTGACTGTTCATCGGAACTGTTATAGTCTGAATACTCATAAGGTTGGGTCGACGCCCGCCTCCAACATCCGAATATCATTTAGGAGTAGATGGTGTAGAAATATGATCTCCACCAGATCCAGAACCACCGTCGAAAATGAGAAGCGACGAGCTATGGGTGGCTTATTTTGATCACCTCATCCCCGGGAGGGTCGGTTCGGTTCGCTTCACTCCTCCGTGGCTGGTCGGGATCATTCCACAGGGCATCGTCGTGGGACCTCGGGAGTCTAGATCGGCTCGACGTACCGACGGAGAGGAGATGGGTTCTCAGTCGTATTTATCTAGAGCCAAAGCAATCGACGCAAGGGTTTTTGATCCCTCTGACCCCGTTCTTGATCCAATGTAGAGACAAGGTATGTTCGTTATACCCTTCATGACTCGTTTAGGAATAACCAATTCGTGGGGTGGTTGGAGTATTTCAGGAGGAACTGTAACGAATTCAAGTATTTGGAGTTATGAACGCGTAGCAGGTACGACGGAAATTCTCTGAGCTCGGTCAAATACAGAGACAATGTCGAAATGAGCGTACCGAGAACGAACGAAAGAAACGTCGACCTGGAAAACGTTCCAATTCACTATAGAGAGGAAAAATGAAATTCTTTCCTGCCACATCCATTCCTCCGCTTGGTACGGTCGAAAAGCCAAAAGTGAAAGGAGCCTACGTATTCTGAAACACGGAAAAAAATCATTGGCTTATCAAATTATCTATCGAGCCGTGAAAAAGATTCAACAAAAGACGTCGACGTGACCAGTTCAGTCATAGTTATTCGTTCGTCTGAGTCGGTTTAGTTACAATCTCAGTCCACGGTGATCCCGATTCATGGATCTCTCGGTTCGAGAAATAAGAGGATCAAACCATTTCTTCTGACTCTTTTTGAAGACACGGCCCAGACTCCTACGGGAGGCAGCAGTGGGGAATTTTTCGCAATGGGCGAAAGCCTGACGGAGCAATGCCGAAAGATACCAGAGCAATCTTGTATCAAACTACTTGTCTCCTTGTAGTTGGGTCTCCAAGTTTTTGGAATGCTCCAAATTCCACTTGAGCATCCAAATCTGGATCAATACCAGCAAAAACATCTCTGAACAAGGTTCTAGCGCCATGCCAAATGTGTCCGAAAAAGAAGAGCAAAGCAAACGAAGCATGCCCAAAAGTGAACCAACCCCTTGGACTACTACGAAAAACACCATCGGATTTCAACTCTCCAATAATCGAGTAAGACATAAATATTTTTCCCTTGTGGTTGTCGAATTCGTCCCGAAGTCTCTTTACTCGATTATTGGAGAGTTCCGTTAAGAAAGCCCGGGAAGGAAATATTGAAAAATCCTCGACGCGTCGGAAATGAGGCTTTTCATCGGGAGGAAAAAAAAATCGTTATCGACAAAAGGATCTCATTCGACGAACTCGAATTAGCACTTTGCGTCAGTTGAAAGGCTGACGGTCTGACTATCGAATCAAAGATTGATTGAGAGGCGAGAAAAGTCTATCATTTCTTCTGTCTCCCATTCTGACCATGAATAGATTACATCGACGAAACCAAGAAAAAGAAAGACTTTTCAGGTCCGAGTCATGAAAGTCAGAATATGAGAAAGACTCCTCCGCTTGATGTCTATATAGACGATCTGACTCTTTGTCAATTCCGAGTAAGAATTCTCCTAGACGTTTGTGATAGCGGTTAGTGGAACGTGCAAGATAGGGCCAGCTAGGAGCTCCGCTTTACTTTAACTGTCCTGTAGGCGGTTCAATCGCTCATTCGTCCATGAATACCGTCCGACGAATACTGTCCTCGGGATTCTTTCCTGAGTGAATTTCTATGTCCTATGTCGATCTAAAAAGAAGCCCTGTGAAAGCCATCTGTAATAGGGAGCTATACGGTCCATTAACCGTCGCGTCAATTGGCCGTCATTTATGTGCTCTAGTCGAAGTAGCAAGCGACGCAAGCCAGCCTAGAAGAGGGAGACTTCTAATTGTTCCAAACTAGAAGAAGTAGCATTAATCAAATTGGCTTTTTCTCGTTCTATCTCAGAGTATCCGTTCATTCGATACTCATCTGCTTCCATTTCCACTTTCCGTAAATGAGCCCGGGCTCTTTCGAGCTGTTCAATGGCCCCAGAAAGACCCCTATTGTTTGGAGGGGAATGTCGGCGCCCCATCTTTTGACTGTTGTCAACAGAGATTTTCCATGTTCGATTCTACTCTATGTTAGAACATTTCTGTGAATGCTATTCCGATCTAAGTGGTCCTATTCTGTGTCCCGTGCTAGGAAGCATTACTCCTCTTTTCGACGTCCTGCTTATGGAGCGTCGAGGGTATATGATTTCCGCTCGACGCAACTAAACAATCCCGCGCGTGCGCACGTGTTCTCACCCCGCCCTTGCGAAACCCGGTTGACTCGGGACCTTTCCCTGCCTTCGCGAGTGGAAAGCGGACTTCCGCCCTGAGGCGCTTCATCCGACGCAGCGGACGACCTTTCACCTGTTTCCGGCACAGTCGTTTAACAATAGCTTCGTTTTCCATGAGAGTTCGTTTTTCCGCGTGGATCAATGTCCTCCGGATCTGCTGACCTCAGTCTTTCCGGACCGAAGTGGTGGGTACTGGTAAGTTGCTGTTCTTCCACTGTGTGCTGACCCCTATTCATGACGGATTCCATGCGGAAGGAATTCTTCTTCATGGCGAGTTCCTTTTCCGTACCGAATAGTCCGTTTATTCCTCCCTCCCATCATCGCTTCGCCACGTCATGCGGTCCGCTCGAAACGACTATCGATAGCTTTCGTCGAGTTGACGGCGCTTTCCGGAAAAACCCTCTTCTTTGCGACTCGAAAGAGGATAGAGCTTCCCCCTCTCACCGTCATCTTTTCTGTATCGTCATGGAGGGGTTCTCGATTCGTCATGAAGGCGAGAACGATGCCATCGGTCTCATCAGACCATGTTCCCAATGATGCCAATCCGGTCACACACAACATCGTTTGCTGATGACTGTCCCCCCTAGAAGTTGACGAAGCGGGTGCGTCTTGCTTTCTTCCCAAGCCAGGAAGGGTTCCTGAAGAAGCCAGCGAAAAAAGCGGCTGGACTTGATAAGTAGGGGAGTAAGCCCGTTGCAACCTAGACGCGGAGGTTCGGAAAGTAGCACGTGCCAGCATTCACTGGTGGAAGGACTGGCAGCAGCGAGAGCATCATAGTTGACATGGTCGGAGCGACCCTCCTTTTGAAAGGAGCTTCGTTTGCTTCCGAAGCCGGGTCGACTATCGCTGATCCTAAATTTCATTTCCTAAATAATGGTTCATATTAAACTCATAACTAATAGCCAAAATCCGGTAGTTTCTTGAATCTCTATATATTATTTCTATTTCTGTTATGTGAGCCCGCTTAGCTCAGGGGTTAGAGCATCGCATTTGTAATGCGATGGTCATCGGTTCGATTCCGATAGTCGGCTTTTTCTCTATCGATTTTTCCATGATTGCTAATCTCTCCTCTCCCTTTCCTCAAACGTTGAGTCACTAATCTATTATGTCGTGGTAACTAAAGAATCTCTTTCTAGTTGCTCTGGAGATTCTCTGGAAGAAATACGAGGTTCTGCTTCTGGTGGCAACATGCTATTGGGTGGTGGTCCCGCTTAAGCATGGCACGAGGACCGTCAGCAATACCTTTCCGGAAAGTAATCTCTCATCAAAAGAAAGTCTTATGTACGTCTTTCATCTGCGCCTTTGCTTCTGAAGCTTGCTTTCCTGCTTCTTCCTTTGGCAATTGGTCCAATCTGTTTAGCAGTTCCGTTGCTAGGCCTGACGGTCGTTTACCGCTCCGTGGGCTACTCAATCCGAGTGACGTAGGGAATCCCACATGACGCATGTCCAAAGGGCTGAGCTCCTGCTTCTTTTGATTGAACCTACCCGGACCTAACACACTCCGTATGTCGAAGCCGTCTGTTGCGTACTGACGGCACATAGACTCTTTCTTCGGCGGGAGAACGCACTTTCTGCGTCACCCAAAAGAGCATTCTAGAGAGCAAATCCGTAGAAGGTCGTTACCTCGGAATCATGTCACCGACGAGCTTCGACAAAAGCATCTGTAGGACAACTGTCGACTCCCGTCGGGTCCCGACTCCTTTCGTATACTCCCCTCCGGAATCACGCTCTGTAGGATTTGAACCTACGACATCGGGTTTTGGAGACCCGCGTTCTACCGAACTGAACTAAGAGTGCTTTTTTATGAAAGGAGATACGATTAAAAGAAGCGACGGCCTGCCCGTCACAGAGTAGGGAGGGACAAGGCCCACAAAGCGAAGTGAATCGGTCCATAGGATCGACGGGTCACAGGTCGGTCAACGCCTGATATTTCAGGCAAAATAGGGATTAGATCCCGAGTTATTGCGAAACAAAAGAAGATTAGATTATGAAAATCAATATTCTCGCACTTATTGCTACTGCACTGTTCATTCTAGTTCCAATCAGAAAATGTTTTTCATTCTTGAACAAAAAACATACTCAAACACCAGAAAAGGTATTTGGTAAAATCCGAGTCGTCAGGTAAGATTGTTTATTTTATTAATTCGAATAATAGATCCGACGAAGGTAAAGAGAAGAACTCCTAGGGATCTCTTCTCATAGCGCAGCGACGGAGAGCTTCTGACTATAGCTCGAGAAGCTCGCGTAAGGGTAGCGGGGTGGAGACGATGGGGTCGGTCCATGGATTTTCCTTCCTTTTGCCACATTTCGCTCAAAGCAATTGAGGAATGAAAGCTCGAAGAATTGCGAAACCCGGTTGACTCGGGACCTTTCCCTTGAAGTAGTCATACCCAATATCTTGTTTTTATAAGATATTGGGTATAGTTCTCTCCCGCCAATGCCTACTTCCACTGAGATTGACTTTAGAAAGGAGAGGATCCGTCAGGAATGAAAGGACATCGCTTTACAACTCAACAACTACAGCTCCCCCCTGAACTCAGAACTATGAGCTACATTGATTTTAGTAAAAGGTGCTTTAGATGCTCGTGGTTCCAAATTAATGCCAGATAAAAAGGATTTCGGTTATAGTTTTCCTTGCGACGGACCAGGACGTGGGGGTACTTGTGATATTTCTGCTTTTGCGTGAATCCTCAAAATGGAAGGGCGGGAGGAGCGACGGTGCCGCCCCCAGACAGGCTCCCTTAGTACTATGCACAGAAGGGAGGAGCCGTATGAGATGAAAATCTCACGTACGGTTCTGGAGCGGAGATTTTTTTAATAAAATGAACGACCGTAACGGATGTCGGCTCAATCCGAAGGAAATTATGCGGAAGCTTTACAGAATTATTATGAAGCTACGCGACCAGAAATTGATCCCTTCCCACTTCCGGTACGAGGGATCATCCGATGGGGGTTACGGAGCTTTCCAAGTCAAATAAAAAATGGACCTCGGCTCTTCCATAAAGAGCAGAGTAGACAGTACACGTAATGGTCCGCCGCTTTACCCCGATTAAACGGGTCGGACGCCAGCTGACGGCCTTCTACCGTAGTGGACCCACAGGCCAATGTTAATCTCTCAGGGCAGGCTCTCTTTCATCCGTCTTTGAGCCTTCACCAACGAGGGATTCGACAGAGGAACCTCTTTTCTTTGAGAAAGAGATTTTCATTCGATACTCCGGGTCCCGAGTGAACTCGGCTAACCGGGACGCCCCCCATGGGAGAACGACGTTCTCTCTCTCTCTCTGGAGAGTTGGCGGTATTGCGAATCCCCTAGTTCATGAAAATGGGCACCGAGCCTCTCTCCGAGACAGTGCCCAGATCGTTACGCCTTTCGTGTGGGTCGGAACTTACCCGACAAGGAATTTCGCTACCTTAGGACCGTTATAGTTACGGCCGCCGTTCACCGGGGCTTCGGTCGTTGGCTCCTCTGTCATCAGGTCACCAACTTCCTTGACCTTCCGTCATCTCTTGCTACGCATGGTCCTGATCAAATGGGGCAGGGCAAAAGCGTGCGTGAATGGTGGGCCCACCCCTCCCTTTTCCATTCCATCAATGTGGCCCGAGGAAGACCAATCAAAAAAAAGACTAGCTTTCCCGGACAATGTATATTGTGAAATGGTGGCGCTATAACAAATCCAGAGTACCTTAACTGGTGTGCCGATGGTTCGTCGTATTGCTCGCCTTCCCTCCCTGAGAAAAAAGAAAGAGAAACCTATAAGAGAGAGAAAGACCGAAGAGAAACTCGTAAACTCAATGGCAATCCCAAGCGAGCAGGGTCTCTTCCGACAACAGGCGCCCCTGACGTGCGTTCTTTTGATCCTAAAGAAGGGACGGGGCATCTCTCTCCTTTTTTGGGGGAAGAGAGAGGGAAGAAGCGGACGTCTACAAAGATCTGGTGGCGAATTGTGAAAGAGCACAGGGACATGTCGCTAGGGTGGGTGTGGAAGCGTGAACCTAATTTGTGTTGGGTTGGTAAATAGGAATAGTACATTTTCGTTGAGCTCCTACTGAAGCTGCTAGAGCTAGAGCCGTCGCCCTTGGAGTTCACAACCAAATGTGTCTCCGCATCCAACCACCACGCAATGTGGGCAAGGAAAAGTGAGTGGATCGCCATATCGAAGCACTTCTTTCTCTACCCGAGTTTACGTCGAATGCCTTTGCTCGTTTACTTTTCACTATAGTATTTATATCTCAAGTATTTATATCTCGCCCTGCGCGCGTAGTGGGAATAGCCCCTTCCATTGCCTGAAAGCCAATAGACGAGTGCCTCGAAGCAAGCTGCTCGTGAGAAACGGGAGTCCCACTGAAGTGCCTTTGAGATCCTTTTTCCAGGCTCGACGTACTCTGACCCATGAGACCTATTGACGGAAGACCACCCCCCCGGACCGCCCGGATCCCACAAGTGAATAGAAAGTTAGATCTACATTGGATCTCACCTGAATCGCCCAATCTATCCTCCGACAACGGTACCGCAAAAGCATGCAATGCTCCGCTGCTGACCTGATGAAAGAGCCATCGGTGACCCGCGGGAAGGAGGGTAATCGTCAATCGGTGTCAGATCTCTTCTTTGGACTTTCAAAAGATTGATCCCACTCTCCCGATCATGGATTAGCGCGAGTAGCGGAACGAGCTATATTTACGTCATTATCAGAGGCCCTTCACGCTGCTTGACCGAGAACGGAGCGTTCAGGTCTCATCTCGGAAGACGAGGGAAAGGTTTCAAGATTTAGCGGGAAGGCCTTCCTTCGAAAGAAAGACTTCCTTCTTCGGGTTCGAGCTCAGAGCGGTGACGTCTCGAAAGAAGAGAGACCGGGAAACTGGTTTTTCCAGAATCATCTCCTGAGATCGAGATATTCTATTGGACATAGAATGCCAATCTTTAAAATGTAAAAAAAAGGAGTAATCGGCTGTGACACGTTCACTAAAAAAAAATCCTTTTGTAGCTAATCATTTATCGAGAAAAATGGAAAAACTCAATTTTCGTCGACTGAAATCATAGGGCGTAGCGAGCGCCGTCAGGGATGACGTCCTAAAGCAGAAGAGGAAGACATTCCTCCTCCCCTGACTTTTCTTCCCCTACCTACTAAACCGAATCTGACTTACCTACGTCCGCCGGAACAATCCTCTTCGGCGGTGGACCATTATAACACGCTGGCAGATCATGTTCATGCTTCCATCCCTAACCCTAGGGCTGAGTTACCATCGCGTGTGTCTGCGTTGACTTCTAGGGTTTCTCAAACGGGGTTTTTTCTTCGAAGTGCTACACACCACTGCATGGGTCTTTCTCTCTCTGCTCTCATTGCCCCCGTCATTTGTAAAGTGCCACTCTTTACTGACGCGTCGGTCTGGGCCTTTCTGAGTTAGGGAAGTATCTTTCTCTCTCTTGGTCTAGGTGGCTGGACATTTTCTTTTTCCTGCAAGAGATCTTGAGGGAAAAGTTTTGCTAAATTTATCCCATCAGCTATTTCATATGTGACTACGGGTCGAACCAAAACAAAATACTCACTGCTCCTATGTCTCAGCGGTACCCTTGCCCCAGGAACCACTACGGAGCAAAGGCCCCTGTGATCTACCGCTTCTCCGTCGGAGTTTCCCGTCGATGGTGGTGGTGTTTGAAGGAACTCAACATTCTGAGAGAAAGTCGATCGAGTAGAGAGCACGGAGAGCAAGGAAGCCTTCCGGCGTCGACTGAAAACGACTTTCTCGAGGCCAGCGCTGTCCCCTACGGCTTGTCTGCAATGCAATAGAGAACGAATGCGAGAAATTGGCTGCCCCGCCCCTTCCTTTCTATGTAAGCTGGTACGGTACGGCAACCCCGCCCCTTCCTTTCCTGGAAGAATTTTTCCAATTGCTGGGCTGGTTATTCAGAGCCAGCAATTGGCTGCCGGATTTTGTCCCGTCCGTAGCGCTTCGGAAGTCACTGTGGCCTTTTTGCTTTTATCGTTTTTTTTTCGAGTTGGTTAAAAATGGGTTCAAAAAAACAAGGTCGTTTTCGGGGAGACCCGAAAGGTAGTTCTGCTTCCCTTCCCCGTCTCAGAGGTAGAAGAGGTGGGAATTGGACATTCACTCCTTTCCTTCCTTCGCGGTTCGCTTGGCCTGTTACTCGAAATTCGCAATTGTTCTATTTCCTGATGTTAGCAATGTACAGTGGGCAAATAGGATTATTTTCTTCCGCCGTTCTTAACCGAGACTCAGGTTAAGCTCCGCCAGTCAGAACTCTCGATGACGGCGCCTTTCATTTCTGTGCTGACGTATCCAATTTCAATGCGCTATCACTACCAAAATGCAATTGACGTATTCTAGTCTTCCGTGAAGGAATGAATTCGACGAGTGAACGCATTACGAACAAAAAAAACAAATTAAATAACAAACAAAAATAGGAAAGAGAAAATTAAAGAGGCCTGTAACGATCAACATAAAGAAAGACGAATGAGCTAACTTGATATTTTTGGCCAAGAAGCTTATCAATATCCCGCCGAAGATCGATTCCCGCAGTCCCCCTCGACGTCAGCTGTTGTTCGCTCCGCACGAACGGACCGATCAACGGAAATTATGTGAGTGACGTTGATCACACCAGCTATTGAGAGAAAAAGGATTAAACCTTTTAAATTAAATTTAAGAAATAAAGTTTTTTTGATCTTGATCGGAATATTAAAAAACCGAAAGATCCCTAAAAGGATTTTTTTTTAGTGAACGTGTCACAGCCGATTACTCCTTTTTTTTACATTTTAAAGATTGGCATTCTATGTCCAATAGAATATCTGGTCGTTGCTGTTTTCTCTTCGTCTCCCGACGGTTCTCCATTCTCTCCGATCGTCGAACTTGACTGATTCGAACCCCACCAGCCCGGAATAGACGAAAAGGGCAAAACCATACCATACCGACCGTCACTCGGGCTTCGGTTGTCTGTCTTTTAGGCCGAAGAGGGAAGGTCAAAGTTTTCACCTGATGGGGTGCCTATTCAGATTCAAAACTTCCGATGTTGGTCCCTACTTCCTGTCAAACTGACGTCTCGACATTCTCAATGTCAGAAATGACGGACTACCGACGTCGGCCCCTGACAGTTCCGGTGAGGAATCACTCGTCGATCTGATCTATTGGGGCCGACAACTTCGCCGAGCTGACGGGAATCCCTTTCCACCGCCGTCGGCAGGCTTTGACCTGCTCTCCTTCGCTTACCGGAGAGCAGATTCGTCTATTTCGCGGTTGATCGCACCAACAGGAGAAGAGGTCTTCCAACCAGCTTCAATTGGCATCCTTTTTTGGAGAGACTGATCCGGCAGGTTGGAGAGGCATCTGTCTATAGATATCCCGAAATGACGGAAGACATCTTTCCAGTGGGGAGGGCCAATCTTCTCTTTTGATGTGAAATTGAGAAGTTTGAGGTTTGATCTCTATAAATCTCAGCAAAGCGCTTTCTTTTAAAGAGGCATCTGGTTCCATCTTTCTTTCTTCCGTTAACCCACCCTTTTCTAAGAAGGATTTTAGTAATTCGGGATCTATACTACTTGGAATGGCTCTCTCATATTGAGAAATTTTGTCTAGTGGCATTCGATCACAGAAGCCCTTGACAGCTGCATAACAAAGAAGCCTAAAGAAAAAGCTCTCCGGGCACACATGGGCAGATACTCTCCAATAGAACTGTAAGCGCACCGTCGGTACGGATATGGAGCCAGTGAGCTTTCGAACCCCACTCAAGTCTTCTAGCCTCGTGAGCAGGCTAGTCGAGAGAGAAGAAGCTTCTCGCCTGACGTGAACTACGAGAGTCAGTCTCTCATTTAGGAGATCAGCTCGACGCTTTAGACGACTCTCGCCGAAGACCCCTCTAGCCGAGAATAATTTGTTACCCGGGGACGCGAGTTCCGGAGCGCACGGCTTCACTCGATTCAGTATTTCAATAGAACAAACAAGCCCACGGAGAGCGTCATTCCGTGGCCCTTCCACTGTCGGTGTAGTTGACCCTACCGAGAGACTCGACGGCGTCGTAAAGGAATCCCGTCGCGGTGTCGACGGAAAAAGAGTCTGGAGGTTCATTCCCCCCTTCCGACGAATCAGTCAGCTGCATCGTATCAATCAAGGGTTCGGGTGAGGCGGGAAAGAAAAGCTTGTATGAGAGTTGGTTTGACTGCACTAACCATGGCGGAATACTTCCGGGCTAGTATCCATCGTTTACGGCTAGGACTACTGGGGTATCTAATCCCATTTGCTCCCCTAACTTTCGTCTCTCAGTGTCAGTGTCGGCCCAGCAGAGTGCTTTCGCCGTTGGTGTTCTTCTCGATCTCTACGCCTGCATCAACAACAGGATCCGCTGCATCAGCAAAGGAGCGTCGGTTCGGGTGATGAAAGCCGTCTTTTTCGCTCTTCTCCGACGTTTTCCCCCACATACTTCGATCCGACATCGAAGAAGGGAAGAGATTCTCGAACGAAGAAAAGGATCCAATTACTTCGAAAGAATTGAACGAGGAGCCGTATGAGGTGAAAATCTCATGTACGGTTCTGTAGAGTGACAGTAAGGGTGACTTATCTGTCAACTTTTCCACTATCACCCCCAAAAAACCAAACTCTGCCTTACGTAAAGTTGCCAGAGTACGATTAACCTCTAGATTTGAAATCACTGCTGGAGCACCAGTCATAAATTGACTTTCGTCAAAACCAGCTCGAAAGAAAGATGAAAAGGAAAGCAGAAACGGTTCATGAACGACGGTCCGACGAAAGGTTTGTCTTGTTTTGTACATAACCGGTACTGGAAATTACAAAAAAGGATGACTACTCCCTTCCGGGATACCGGAGAGTAAAGTGAAACTCGAATCGACGTCGGGCCATTTCATTCGCTGCACGAGAAAAGTGAGGCACCTCGAAAAAGGAACTCACCGACGGGCGTCACGGCGCCGTCAGACTCGACGAAAAGGCGTGAGACGAAGGAAAGAGACCGAACGTCATGGACATACCCCCTCACACGCCGTTCCGGCTTTTACCTGACGGTCAAAGTGGGAAACCGTAGGCAACCTGTAACGCCCCAACTCCAGTAGTGTGGAAAGCTGGAACGTTCGGCGTCGAATGATAACTCGACGAGCCTCAAACAAAATATTACAGTCACCATTTGCAATTTAATATGAATAACATGCAGAAACTAAATGAAATTTTTCTTTATCAAAACAAAGCGATAATAATTTCCCTCAAAATAAAATTAACAAATGTCACCACAGTTAAATTATTTCAAAATAAAAGAAAAGGACTGTCTCGCATAAACTTAAATAAAGTGTCATCAGCTTTTATTACATTTTTTTTTTTAAAAGAAATCAGTTAACCAAAGGAAGTAATCACTCCTGCAGATCCGCTTGTTCCTGGAAGTACAACATATCCTGTTCTGCCACTGGTGGATATACCTCTTGATAGAGGCCTGCATCTGGTCATGCATAACCAGGATCGTCAGCAAAGCGACCCAATATTCAATAATTAAAGAACAACAAAAAAAATAATGAATGATAATATCTCAATGTCAGGAACAATCATGCAAATGAAGGGCGGAAGATTTTACGTATTTATACTTATCATCACTATTACTTTAATCGATGTCTTTTAAATTTTTACAATTAATTGTCTTTTAGTTATGGTATTTGAAAATTCAAGAAAATATGAATGTAGCTGGGCTGAACGCATCCCCGTCTACCCCCGGGAAAACGGAACAGTAATTGATCGGAGCCTATCCCGATCCTCCCAAAAATGGGAAACAGTGGCACAGTAATTTGATCGGAGCCTATCCCTATCCTCCCACAAGTGGGAAACAGTGGCACAGTACGTTACGTTCAGCCATCTAATTCATACAAACCTAAATTTTCCCCCAAATCCCCAGTGTATATCAAGTTCGGTGTTAATTATCAATTTCAATATAATTTATGATCTCAGTAAATTTCAGTTCAGTATGTAGATTGGTGATAATAATTAGAGTTCAGTGAACAGTAACAATATCAGTGACAATATAACATTGCGGTAATTTAATTATCTATCACCAATCTTATACAATAACAATTTGCATTTATACGGTGTCTTGTCGGGCTTTATTTCCAATATGATGTATAATAAAGTGATTTACAATATAGGAAAAATGGGGCTCACTACTAAATATGTGTGCATTTAGAATTTCCTAAAGTTTTCCTGCAATGTTGAGGTAGTTCTAGATGCGCACCCAATACTATATAATTAAGGTGAATTACAACATAGGGAAAGGATGCTCACTAGCAGAGATGTGCGCATTTAGAACTCCCAAGAGTTTCCTGCACTACAACCAGGTAGTTCTACCTGCACACCACAACCTGTTTAGTAAAGTGATTTACAACATAGGGGAAATGGTGCTCACTAGTGAAATAGGTGCGCACTTAGAATTTCCCAAAAGTTGCCTGCAAGGTTGCAGGTAGTCTAAATGCGCACCACATACTAGATAGTAAAGTGGTTTACAACATAGGGAAAATGGTGCTCACTAGTGAAATGGTGCGCACTTAGAATTTCCCAAAAGTTGCCTGCAAGGTTGCAGGCAGTCTAAATGCGCACCACATACTAGATAGTAAAGTGGTTTACAACATAGGGAAAGTGGTTCTCACTAGTGAAATAGGTGTGCACTCAGAATTTCCTAAAAGTTGATTGCAGGTAGTCTAAATGCGCACCACATACTAGATAATAAAGTGGTTTACAACATAGGGGAAATGGTGCTCACTAGTGAAATAGGTGCGCACTTAGAATTTCCTAAAGCTTCATTAATATTGCAACCCAACAGGGAAAGGAAGGAGAGATGCAGCAGCAGACGCCGAAGCAAAAAGGAGAAGGAGAAGAAGCAAGGAAAAGAAGAAAAATTCAATCACCCAAAGAAAAAGAGAAAGAAAAAAAGAAAAAAAAAGAGGAGTCTTCAATCCAACAAGGCGGTGGCAGAGATTGATAAGGCCGAGATCGTCGACGGTCACCTGCACTCGTCTCGGCCGAATCGCCTCGCCGACTCTAACCCAAAGCTTCGACCGACGAGGGCAGCAGCAGAGATCAATGGAGTCGAGGTCATCGGCGGCCACCGGCGCTGGCCTCGACTGAATCGCCTCGCCGACTCGACCGACGAGAGCAGTAGCAGAAGCAAAGAAAGAAGAAGAATCAGAAGAAGAAGCAGCCACCATGAAGACCTACTCTGCCTTGCCCCCGAAGTTCTCTATGACCACGGTTGTATATCACGTTCATAATCGTGACTTAAAAATTAAAATTCTGATTCCCAAAGGTTCATTAACATTTGATGAGGCAGTACAGAGGGATTTTTGCTAAATATCTTTATCCTCCATATTACTGGGTGGTGAGATAGTAACTAGCTGCAGCCACTAGCTATGGGAAAAATTCCTTCCTGTTGCTGTGGCTTTTGTTGTTGCTATGCATCAAATTTTAGTAATAGCCTGCTGTAATTTTGTGGGCAACTAATGTAACTATTTGTTAATATGGCAGAGGAGGGGGAAAACGAAGACTTAACTTACCTAAATGAGAGGCGATGAATCTAAATGACGTTATAATTCAGCTAAATCTAAAATATTTAGCCATTATGTATCTGTTTGCTAACCCTCTAAATAGATGCCCAACTCCAAGCCAAGGAAATTAAGGAGAAAAGGCTGAGAGTCCATCTTATGAAGCCAATATGTTGGTAAGCAACGCTATCATTGGTTAGCAGAAGTTAACGGAATGATTATATAGACCAGAACTAATTGGTTGAACTGCTAACGCCTATTTCATATTTGTATTACTGTAGACATAAGAGAAAATGAAAAACAGTAAAATTGACAATGCTAGCATCTTCTCAATATTACCTTACAGTAAGAAAAATCACATGTTTGGTCAAACTGAGTTCAATATTGGGTATAAAATATATATAACACAACTCCTATTTTTAAATATTATAAGGTAAACTAAGCTACTGCACACTGCAATTCGTTGTGTATAAAACATTGGTGCTAAGGGTTTTCTATCCAAGATTAAACCTATAATTAAATAAAACAGAAGGTATATAAAAAATAGATGTAGCATGTTAAAGTGAGTAAAAGAACTCACTTTTTAATTGAGTCGCCTCCCCCTTTCCTTTTCTTTTCTGACCTGCGTTCCTCTTCTTCTTCCTGTACGTCCTGAGATTTCCAGCGTTCCAGAAGAGAAGAGAGGTGAGAACAGATTTTTAGATCCTTATTTATCTTTAGGTTAGGATATAACCTATTTGGTTGAGATCCAACAAACGAATCTTTTTCGGATGAGATTGATATCCCTCCAACTGTTTAGATTTCCCTCCAACAACCCCATTATATATATTTTATATTTAAATTATTATTTATTTTTTTATTTTTTTATTTTTTTCCAGATTTTTAATTTTAATTCAGTTTATTTTTATTTATTTTATTTTTTTTGAAGTGAAATGAACACAATGGAAAGTGGCCGTTACATTCTACCCCCCTTAAGAAAAATTTCGTCCTCGAAATTTCTTTAAACTTAAATGATGTAGAGAGGTTATACCTTTATTTAAATAGGTGTGGAAAACGCTCCCGAATGTCTTCCTCTCGCTCCCATGTTGCTTCCCGATTAGAATGTCGATTCCAAGAAATCAACACAAGTGGAATTACTTTGTTCTTCAAAGTCTTCTCCATTCGGTCAAGTATGGAGACTGGTTCCTCTGGATATGAGAGGTCTGGTCCAACCTCCAATTCTGAATAGTCCACGATATGCTTTTTATCATGAACATATCATTTTAATTGCGAGACGTGGAAAACGTTATGTACTTGCTCCAGAGTAGACGGTAGTGCCAGGCGATAGGAGACTTTGCCTATCCGTTCCAAGATTTGGAAGGGTCCGATAAACCTTGGGCTTAACTTCCCACGATTGCCAAAGCGAATGACTCCACGTGTGGTCGACACCTTCAAGAAAACTGAGTCCCCAACTTGAAATTCCAGAAACCGCCGTCGTTGGTCTGCCCAGTTCTTTTGTCGATCTTGGGCTGCTCTCAGATATTGCCGTATTAAGTTAATTTTATCTACTGCCTGGGTGATTATCTCTGGTCCAAGCAGTTTTCTTTTTCCAATATCATCCCAATATAATGGAGATCTACATTTCCTTCCATACAGAGCCTCAAATGGTGCCATCTTGATACTTGCTTGATAGCTATTATTGTAGGCGAATTCCACTAGATGCAGGTAATCCTCCCATGAGCCCCCGAAGTCAAGCATACAGGCTCTCAACATATCCTCCAATGTCTGGATAGTCCTTTCTGATTGGCCATCTATTTCTGGATGATATGCTGTGCTGAACTCTAATTTTGACCCCAGACTATCTTGCAATTTCTTCCAAAACTGAGAAGTGAACCGACATCTCGATCCGATACAATACTGACTGGCACACCATGTAATTTTACCACTTCACGCATATACTTCTCTGCCAATATTTCGGTAGACTGTCCTACACGAAATGGTATGAAATGCGTTACTTTGGTAAGGCGGTCCACAATCACCCAGATTGCATTATTACCCTTGGGACTACGTGGCAATGCGGTAACAAAATCCATAGTAACTCTTTCCCATTTCCATTCAGGTATGGGTAGAGGTTGAAGGAGTCCCGGCATTCTTTGATGCTCTGCTTTAACTTGTTGACAAGTCAAGCATTTGGATACAAACTTGGCGATTTCACGCTTCATTCCATGCCACCAGAAATATTGCTTCATGTCTTGATACATTTTTGTTCCTCCGGGATGGATTGAATAGGCTGAACTATGAGCCTCTGATAATACTTCCTGCCGAATTTCTCCTTTGGGCACACACAACCTGTTGCCAAATCGAAGAGACCCATCTGTGTGAATACATAAATCTGTTCTCCGTCCTTCTTCTACTTGTCTTCGAAATCTTTGCAACTTAGAATCATCTTTCTGAGCTTCTTTAATTTTCTCTACCAATGAAGGTTGAAGTTGCAAAGCCAGCATTTGAGCCTCAGCACCGGGTAAGAAAATTTCTAATTCTAACTTTATAATCTCTTCAAATAGCTCTTTTTGCTGAGTTAGAACCATTGCCATTGGCTTTCTGCTTAAAGCATCTGGTACCACATTGATCTTACCCGGATGGTACTGCAAGTTGATGTCATAATCTGCCATCAATTCAAGCCACCTTCTCTATCTCATATTAAGTTCTTTCTATATGAAGATATACTTAAGGCTCTTATGGTCTGTATAAATCTCTACTCTACTACCCAACAAGTAGTGTCTCCAAATCTTCAATGCAAAAATCACAGCTGCAAGCCCCAAATCATGTGTGGGATAGTTTTTCTCATGTGGCCTCAATTGTCTAGAAGCATAAGCTATGACCCGGCCCCGTTGCATCAACACACAACCTAGCCCTTTGCCGGACGCATCACTGTACACAACCATTCCTTCGGTCCCTTCCGGAACGGCTAATACTGGTGTTGTTGTGAGCCTCCTTTTCAACTCATTGAAAGCTGCATCACATTCAACTGTCCAACCGTACTTCTCTCCTTTCCTCAGGAGTTTGGTCAGAGGCCACGCAATCTTAGAAAAGTCCTGAATGAACTTTCGATACTAACCTGCCAATCCCAGAAAGCTCCTCACTTCTGAAACATTTTTCGGAATCGGCCAATCCTTCACTGCTGAAACCTTTCCAGGATCAACAGAGATTCCTTCTTGAGAAATAATGTGTCCCAAAAATGAAACACTCTTCAGCCAAAATTCACATTTGCCTTCCCATACAATTTCTCTTTCCTTAGCGTCTCCAAGACTATCCTTAAATGCTTAGTGTGATCCTCTTGGGTCTTAGAATACACCAATATGTCATCTATGAACACCACAACGAATTTATCCAAATATGGAAGAAAAATTCGATTCATTAAGTTCATAAAAATTGCAGGTGCATTTGTTACTCCGAATGGCATCACTAAGAATTCAAAATGCCCATATCGAGTTCGGAATGCTGTTTTAGGAATGTCTGACTCCTTCACTTTCACTTGGTGATATCCAGACTTAAGGTCCAACTTGGAAAATACCTTAGCACCGCCAAGTTGATCAAACAAATCATCAATTCTCGGTAGTGGATACCGATTCTTGATAGTGAACCTATTCAATCCTCTATAATCAATGCATAATCTTTTGCCTCCATCTTTCTTCCCAGTCAAGAGTACTGGTGCACCCCAAGGGGAAGTACTTGGTCTAATAAAACCTTTAGCTTCCAACTTGTCTAATTGTACCTTAACTTCCTTTAGCTCTGCTGGACCCATTCGATAAGGTGCTTGAGAGATTGGTGTGGTGCCAGGAAGAAGCTCGATGGCGAACTCCATTGTCCTGTCTGGTGGTAGTCCTGAGAAATCCTCGAAGATATCTAAGAACTCCGACACCACTGGAATATCCGCCGGTATGGCATCCATTTGGATTATTACTCCCTCCCTAGGTTGAGCTCTGAATTCTGCTGGCTCCTTGGTACTGCTGCCCCCGATGAATTCGAACTCCAGGTGATTCGGTATCTTGAAGACCACGCTCCTCCTCCGACAATCAATAATTGCATGGAAGGTACTTAACCAATCCATTCCCAGTATCACATCAAATCCGTGAGTATCAATAACCAGGAAATTAGCATAAAATTCCCTTTTACAAATCACTACAGGACACATTCTACACATTTGGGTAGAATCAATACTCCCATTACCCGTACTTATTCTCCATCTAATGTTCAGGTTTTCACAAGGTATGGCATGTCGTGTCACAAATGTAGAAGAAATAAAGCAATGTGATGCTCCTGAGTCAAATAAAACGGATGCAGGTACATGATATACTAGAATCATACCTGTCACCACATCATCTGACCTCTCCGCTTGCTCCGTAGTTAGATTATATGCTTGCCCACGTCCTTTATCTACTGTCATATTCTTCTTGGCCTGCTCGTAAACTTTATTTTGAGGTGGAAGTGGTCGCCTATTCTGACTGCTGATTTGATCCTTGGGTGGTTGTTGTTGTTGGGGTGCTGGAAGACGAGGCATTGGCCCCCTGTTGCTCCTTCGTGGGCAATCTCCGATCCTGTGTTCACTTGATCCACATGCTAGACATAAGTTGTTGGCATACCGACACTCCTTGACAGTGTGTCCTGGCTTCTGGCAATGTGTGCAAGTGACCTTCTGTTGCGAAGAAGTAACTAGCCGTTTCTCCGCATTCCTAGCTAAAGTTCCACCCAACATTTGACTGGCCGACCTCTTGGGCGCAGAAGATTGAATCCTCCTCTCCTTATTTATTACTTGCTCTACATCCTTAGCTGCATCAATAACCTCAGCATAGGTCTCTATTCTGGAGGTTACTAAATATTTCTGGATATCTATCCTCAATCCCTGTTGGAAGCAATGAGCACGATCTGCCTCATTTGATACCATGTATGGCGCAAATCGACTCAGACGGACAAACTCTGATGCATACCCTCTACTGTCATCCCGGCCTGCCTCAAGTTGATGAATTGGTGCTCCATTTCCCTCCTGGCTGTTCTCGGAAAGAACCTCGCAAGGAAGCTCGTTGTGAAAGTTTCCCACGAGATTGGTTGGGATAGTCTGCTCTCCTCTGTTTGCCACCAAGCCCTTGCAATATTCGTCAATTGGATTTTGACGACATTCACTTTGTCAGCTTCAGGAATCCGAGCGGCCCTTAATAAGTCTTCCATCTGCATGAGCCACTGTTCAGCCTCCAAGGCTCCTACTGTTCCTGAGAAAGTTGCTGGATGAAGGCGTCTGAAATCCGATATCCCTCCTGGACGCTGGTCCCTCGGTTCCGCCACACGATCTAGGGTTGCCATCACTCCCGCTCGAAAGGCTTCGGCCTGCTGTTGTTGCGCGTCGACCATCTTGCTAAGCAGTCCCAACATTTCATTAGTATCAACGGAGTTTGAGGTCGAACCGGAATTTCCCCCATTCCTATTAGTCTGACGGGCCATCCCTCTGAGGAACAATATAACGTAAGTATCACTTAAATAAACATAATAAAAGTAAATAGATATATGTAGAAAATCATATTTATGCATATATGTGTATAGTCGTATCGAACCTTAAATAGTTTAGTAAATTTAAACTATTATACTTATTTATTTATTTGCCGACTGTAATGATATTCAAGTTTGTTCAAATCACTTGAACAGACTTAAAGAAGCCTGGGCTCTGATACCACCTGTAACGCCCCAACTCTAGTAGTGTGGAAAGCTGGAACGTTCGGCGTCGAATGATAACTCGACGAGCATCAAACAAAATATTACAGTCACCATTTGCAATTTAATATGAATAACATGCAGAAACTAAATGAAATTTTTCTTTATCAAAACAAAGCGATAATAATTTCCCTCAAAATAAAATTAACAAATGTCACCACAGTTAAATTATTTCAAAATAAAAGAAAAGGACTGTCTCGCATAAACTTAAATAAAGTGTCATCAGCACTTATTACATTTTTTTTTTAAAAGAAATCAGTTAACCAAAGGAAGTAATCACTCCTGCAGATCTGCTTGTTCCTGGAAGTACAACATATCCTGTTCTGTCACTGGTGGATCTACCTCTTGATAGAGGCCTGCATCTGGTCATGCATAACCAGGATCGTCAGCAAAGCGACCCAATATTCAATAATTAAAGAACAACAAAAAAAATAATGAATGATAATATCTCAATGTCAGGAACAATCATGCAAATGAAGGGCGGAAGATTTTACGTATTTATACTTATCATCACTATTACTTTAATCGATGTCTTTTAAATTTTTACAATTAATGTCTTTTAGTTATGGTATTTGAAAATTCAAGAAAATATGAATGTAGCTGGGTTGAACGCATCCCCGTCTACCCCCAGAAAAACGGAACAGTAATTGATCGGAGCCTATTCCGATCCTCCCAAAAATGGGAAACAGTGGCGCAGTAATTTGGTCGGAGCCTATCCCGATCCTCCCACAAGTGGGAAACAGTGGCACAGTACAGTTACGTTCAGCCATCTAATTCATACAAACCTAAATTTTCCCCTAAATCCCCAGTGTATATCAAGTTCGGTGTTAATTATCAATTTCAATATAATTTATGATCTCAGTAAATTTCAGTTCAGTATGTAGATTGGTGATAATAATTAGAGTTCAGTGAACAGTAACAATATCAGTGACAATATTACGTTGCGGTAATTTAATTATCTATCACCAATCTTATACAATAATAATTTGCATTTATACGGTGTCTTTTCGGGCTTTATTTCCAATATGATGTATAATAAAGTGATTTACAAAATAGGAAAAATGGGGCTCACTACTAAATATGTGTGCATTTAGAATTTCCTAAAGTTTTCCTGCAATGTTGAGGTAGTTCTAGATGCGCACCCAATACTATATAATTAAGGTGAATTACAACATAGGGAAAGGATGCTCACTAGCAGAGATGTGCGCATTTAGAACTCCCAAGAGTTTCCTCGTACCATCTCATCCTTAACATCAAAGGGGTTGTTGATCCTCGTACCATCCTCTCCACAAATATAGACAATCTTGCTCCGATTATAGTAATTCTTTATGGACTTAAAGAAAAAGCTAGAGTTCTGGTCTCTAAGATTCAGCCATTGGACACGGGATTTCTGACGCTTCACTCTCCGAGGGTTAGGATCGACCAACGGGAGAGGTGACGGGAACTCCTTCTCTATCCTACAGATCTGAAGCTCGCAACGTATCAATGGGTTGAAAAAAGGGTCAGACGGGCCAGTTGATCCTGAGTTGGCGTCTTTCGTCGGATGCAATCTCAATAGAGAGTCTTTAAATCCGCCGGAAGCTGTCAACAATGGGATGCGGGAAAAAGTGAGCCACCGGTTCAGGTACGACGATCCCCTCATTACCGCCTGGACTCTCCAACATCCAACCCGTAATCGCAACGACGGCTTAGAAATAGTCTTTATACTGGAATGTTGGGAGGAATGACGATTGGTCAGCGCGCAGAGCAATTGGTGGGAGGACAGAAAGCGGTGGAACGCGTCGGCCTACAGGTCGAGCACGACGTATGCGAGGGTCTCACTCCTCTATTTCAGTCCCACTTGTCTCCGAGATTTACTCCCCCGCCGTCTACCGTCACTCTCTCTCCGGATAGGGGAACCAACCCAAGAGAAATGAGGTTCAGAACGAGCGTAGAATTCTGAAATTCCAGGGTTCCGTCGACGCGCTTGCGGTAGAAGGTAGATAAGTAGAGCCAAATCCTATTCACCTGACGCCGACGCACGACCGGGGGGGGGGGGGAGAAAGGATAAAAGGGGTGGCAAGCAAGTGAATGTGATACCGCCCTTCATCTTGACACTGAATCGTCGGACGATAAAGCAAGGTATGCGCTATTTGAAGAAATCGGTCTGGCTGGAAAGATCGTGTCTATTGGACCAGATGATGAACCCCTACGGTACGTCGGGAGTAGATAAGGAGCGCATTTCAGTATGCTTTCGACAGGAGTAAAAGAAAGTGAGACCCAAGAAAGAAGAAGAAAATGAACGAATAGCAATATCAGAAGCTTAGCTTTGTTTACGATCGGAAGACGAATGAGATCAGAAAGGCTTTCCCATATTTATCTGATGATAAATGCGAAACAAAAGAAAAAAAAAGCCCCTCGCCTCTGAAAAGAGATGACCTTCCCCCTTTTTGACTTCTCTTTCTAAATTCTTTTTTTTTTCTTTTCTATTGGTCCATAACCTAGGGAAATTACCTAGGGAAATTCATGAGTTCGATTCGACGAGCCCATACGTCGGAGCACGAATTCATACGTGACGATGCCCAGTTGGATCACGGAGTCGTAGATGGACAAGCTCACCTAGGAGGAGCCAATCTAGAGGACTATGTGCCGGGGGAGCTCCGGAATGGCCGTCTTCTCCTTATACGAAATAGCGGCTACCAAACCTCTCACTTCAACACCTTCCCTTCATGAATTGATTCACGAGACTGCCTTCACTGCCCTACCTCTTTTCTTTCTTCTCCGAATTGGAGAACGAAGAGCCGAGATCTCGTAAAGGAAAAATGATCCCGCTCATTTTTTCGGTTGGACCTGTGTGAATCAGTTCAGTGAGGGAGCCTCAGTTCTCCCTACGTGCCGAGCGTCTATAATCCCCAAACTAGGAGACAAGTGGACCCTCTCAACTCACTTTCCACTGATAAAGAAAGGCTCCTGGACTTGGTTAGCTCAGCCCCAATTAGGAATCCCCAAGGAATTCCAAGAACTCTTGGTATACGCTCGTTCCAACCTTCAACTCTCCTTTCAAGGTTCATTGATATTGAACCAATCGAACGCACTTCTAAGATTTGTTCCACTTTTGGAAGACCTTGCGCTGAATGGAGAAAGCGATCCGCCTGACGAAAGGGGAATTTGCAGGTTCGAATCCTGTTGGATGCTGAGTCGTAGCCAGCTCAATTGCTGCGGAAGTCTTACGTCGACTCTTTTTTTCCTTTTCGTCATGAGCTCTCGATCAGGTGAGTCTCCGTTCGTACGGCAAGTAACAAACCTATACTCTTACGGCACCCACGATTCCCAGTAGTAAGTCGTCGACGTCGATTCGAGTTTCACTTTACTCTCCGGTATCCCGGAAGGGAGTAGTCATCCTTTTTTGTAATTTCCAGTACCGGTTATGTACAAAACAAGACAAACCTTTCGTCGCACCGTCGTTCATGAACCGTTTCTGCTTTCCTTTTCATCTTTCTTTCGAGCTGGTTTTGACGAAAGTCAATTTATGACTGGTGCTCCAGCAGTGATTTCAAATCTAGAGGTTAATTGTACTCTGGCAACTTTACGTAAGGCAGAGTTTGGTTTTTTGGGGGTGATAGTGGAAAAGTTGACAGATAAGTCACCCTTACTGTCACTCTACAGAACCGTACATGAGATTTTCACCTCATACGGCTCCTCGTTCAATTCTTTCGAAGTAATTGGATCCTTTTCTTCGTTCGAGAATCTCTTCCCTTCTTCGATGTCGTATCGAAGTATGTGGGGGAAAACGTCGGAGAAGAGCGAAAAAGACGGCTTTCATCACCCGAACCGACGCTCCTTTGCTGATGCAGCGGATCTTGTTGTTGATGCAGTCGTAGAGATCGAGAAGAACACCAACGGCGAAAGCACTCTGCTGGGCCGACACTGACACTGAGAGACGAAAGCTAGGGGAGCAAATGGGATTAGATACCCCAGTAGTCCTAGCCGTAAACGATGGATACTAGCCCGGAAGTATTCCGCCATGGTTAGTGCAGTCAAACCAACTCTCATACAAGCTTTTCTTTCCTGCCTCACCCGAACCCTCGATTGATACGATGCAGCTGACTGATTGGTCGGAAGGGGGGAATGAACCTCCAGACTCTTTTTCCGTCGACGCCGCGACGGGATTCCTTTCCGACGCCGTCGAGTCTCTCGGTAGGGTCAACTACACCAACAGTGGAAGGGCCACGGAATGACGCTCTCCGTGGGCTTGTTTGTTCTATTGAAATACCGAATCGAGTGAAGCCGTGCGCTCCGGAACTCGCGTCCCCGGGTAACAAATTATTCTCGGCTAGAGGGGTCTTCGGCGAGAGTCGTCTAAAGCATCGAGCTGATCTCCTAAATGAGAGACTGACTCTCATAGTTCACGTTAGGCGAGAAGCTTCTTCTCTCTCGACTAGCCTGCTCACGAGGCTAGAAAACTCGAGTGGGGTTCGAAAGCTCACTGGCTCCATATCCGTACCGACGGTGCGCTTACAGTTCTATTGGAGAGTATCTGCCCATGTGTGCCCGGAGAGCTTTTTCTTTAGGCTTCTTTGTTATGCAGCTGTCAAGGGCTTCTGTGATCGAATGCCACTAGACAAAATTTCTCAATATGAGAGAGCCATTCCAAGTAGTATAGATCCCGAATTACTAAAATCCTTCTTAGAAAAGGGTGGGTTAACGGAAGAAAGAAAGATGGAACCAGATGCCTCTTTAAAAGAAAGCGCTTTGCTGAGATTTATAGAGATCAAACCTCAAACTTCTCAATTTCACATCAAAAGAGAAGATTGGCCCTCCCCACTGGAAAGATGTCTTCCGTCATTTCGGGATATCTATAGACAGATGCCTCTCCAACCCGCCGGATCAGTCTCTCCAGAAAAGGATGCCTCACAATTGAAGCTGGTTGGAAGACCTCTTCTCCTGTTGGTGCGATCAACCGCGAAATAGACGAATCTGCTCTCCGGTAAGCGAAGGAGAGCAGGTCAAAGCCTGCCGACGGCGGTGGAAAGGGATTCCCGTCGGCTCGGCGAAGTTGTCGGCCCCAATAGATCAGATCGACGAGTGATTCCTCACCGGAACTGTCAGGGGCCGACGTCGGTAGTCCGTCATTTCTGACATTGAGAATGTCGAGACGTCAGTTTGACAGGAAGTAGGGACCAACATCGGAAGTTTTGAATCTGAATAGGCACCCCATCAGGTGAAAACTTTGACCTTCCCTCTTCGGCCTAAAAGACAGACAACCGAAGCTCGAGTGACGGTCGGTATGGTATGGTTTTGCCCTTTTCGTCTATTCCGGGCTGGTGGGGTTCGAATCAGTCAACTTCGACGATCGGAGAGAATGGAGAACCGTCGGGAGACGAAGAGAAAACAGCAACGACCAGATATTCTATTTGACATAGAATGCCAATCTTTAAAATGTAAAAAAAAGGAGTAATCGGCTGTGACACGTTCACTAAAAAAAAAATCCTTTTAGGGATCTTTCGGTTTTTTAATATTCCGATCAAGATCAAAAAAACTTTATTTCTTAAATTTAATTTAAAAGGTTTAATCCTTTTTCTCTCAATAGCTGGTGTGATCGACGTCACTCACATAATTTCCGTTGATCGGTCCGTTCGCGCGGAGCGAACAAAAGCTGACGTCGAGGGGGACTGCGGGAATCGATCTTCGGCGGGATATTGATAAGCTTCTTGGCCAAAAATATCAAGTTAGCTCATTCGTCTTTCTTTATGTTGATCGTTACAGGCTTCTTTAATTTTCTCTTTCCTATTTTCATTTGTTATTTAATTTGTTTTTTTGTTCGTAATGCGTTCACTCGTCGAATTCATTCCTTCACGGAAGACTAGAATACGTCAATTGCATTTTGGTAGTGATAGCGCATTGAAATTGGATACGTCAGCACAGAAATGAAAGGCGCCGTCATCGAGAGTTCTGACTGGCGGAGCTTAACCTGAGTCTCGCTTAAGAACGGCGGAAGAAAATAATCCTATTTGCCCACTGTACATTGCTAACATCAGGAAATAGAACAATCGTGAATTTCGAGTAACAGGCCAAGCGAACCGCGAAGGAAGGAAAGGAGTGAATGTCCAATTCCCACCTCTTCTACCTCTGAGACGGGGAAGGGAAGCAGAACTACCTTTCGGGTCTCCCCGAAAACGACCTTGTTTTTTTGAACCCATTTTTAACCAACTCGAAAAAAAAAAGATAAAAGCAAAAAGGCCACAGTGACTTCCGAAGCGCTACGGACGGGACGAAATCCAACAGCCAATTGCTGGCTCTGAATAACCAGCCCAGCAATTGGAAAAATTCTTCCAGGAAAGGAAGGGGCGGGGTTGCCGTACCATACCAGCTTACATAGAAAGGACTCAAAAAATATGAAAACAAACCCGGGTGATTATTCCTCCTGACGAAACCAAAACAGAAAGTCAGACTCGAATGTCGACTACCAGACTGACGTCCCGACAGTCTTTACAACCAACTTCAATTGTGAGGCATCCTTTTCTGGAGAGACTGATCGGGGCGGGTTGGAGAGGCATCTGTCTATAGATATCCCGAAATGATGGAAGACATCTTTCCAGTGGGGAGGGCCAATCTTCTCTTTTGATGTGAAATTGAGAAGTTTGAGGTTTGATCTCTATAAATCTCAGCAATGGGCTGCACCCAAACCATTCGTCGGCTTTACAACTGCAGCGCCTACGGTTGTTGATGAGCTTTCTTCCAAAAAAGACTTCGTGTAGTCTGCCTTCGTCAGGGCGCTTCCCCGAAATTGGAAGATCAAGATGACATCCCCCCAAATGCCGTGCGGAACTTTACTCCAAGACAACTCCCCAACATCGTCAGCCTGCCTTTTATGAATCGTCGGAGCTAAGTGAAGTCAGTGAATCAGTCCCAAAGCTTTCTTCCTTCGACAGAAGAAGTTTTGTCATTACGAACTGACGACCAAAGGCAGTTGCAGTGGAGAGAGCAATGTGCGGGTTGGGCTTTTTCGACGGATTGCGACGCTCCGACGCATAGCTAAAGCCCTTTCTTTTCTCGCATTCGTTCTCTATTGCATTGCAGACAAGCCGTAGGGGACAGCGCTGGCCTCGAGAAAGTCGTTTTCAGTCGACGCCGGAAGGCTTCCTTGCTCTCCGTGCTCTCTACTCGATCGACTTTCTCTCAGAATGTTGAGTTCCTTCAAACACCACCACCATCGATGGGAAACTCCGACGGAGAAGCGGTAGATCACAGGGGCCTTTGCTCCGTAGTGGTTCCTGGGGCAAGGGTACCGCTGAGACATAGGAGCAGTGAGTATTTTGTTTTGGTTCGACCCGTAGTCACATATGAAATAGCTGATGGGATAAATTTAGCAAAACTTTTCCCTCAAGATCTC
This sequence comes from Dracaena cambodiana, assembly GCA_036321105.1. Classification (NCBI taxonomy): domain Eukaryota; kingdom Viridiplantae; phylum Streptophyta; class Magnoliopsida; order Asparagales; family Asparagaceae; genus Dracaena; species Dracaena cambodiana. The sequence goes on along the minus strand of JAYEPQ010000012.1, from coordinate 31,915,323 downwards.
TTGCAGGAAAAAGAAAATGTTCCGCCACCTAGACCAAGAGAGAGAAAGATACTTCCCTAACTCAGAAAGGCCCAGACCGACGCGTCAGTAAAGAGTGGCACTTTACAAATGACGGGGGCAATGAGAGCAGAGAGAGAAAGACCCATGCAGTGGTGTGTAGCACTTCGAAGAAAAAACCCCGTTTGAGAAACCCTAGAAGTCAACGCAGACACACGCGATGGTAACTCAGCCCTAGGGTTAGGGATGGAAGCATGAACATGATCTGCCAGCGTGTTATAATGGTCCACCGCCGAAGAGGATTGTTCCGGCGGACGTAGGTAAGTCAGATTCGATTTAGTAGGTAGGGGAAGAAAAGTCAGGGGAGGAGGAATGTCTTCCTCTTCTGCTTTAGGACGTCATCCCTGACAGCACTCGCTACGCCCTATGATTTCAGTCGACGAAAGTTGAGTTTTTCCATTTTTCTCGATAAATGATTAGCTACAAAAGGATTTTTTTTTAGTGAACGTGTCACAGCCGATTACTCCTTTTTTTTTACATTTTAAAGATTGGCATTCTATGTCCAATAGAATATCTCGATCTAAGGAGATGATTCTGGAAAAACCAGTTTCCCGGTCTCTCTTCTTGCGAGACGTCACCGCTCTGAGCTCGAACCCGAAGAAGGAAGTCTTTCTTTCGAAGGAAGGCCTTCCTGCTAAATCTCGAAACCTTTCCCTCATCTTCCGAGATGAGACCTGAACGCTCCGTTCTCGGTCAAGCAGCGTGAAGGGCCTCTGTTACTCGCGCTAATCCATGATCGGGAGAGTGGGATCAATCTTTTGAAAGTCCAAAGAAGAGATCTGACACCGATCGACGATTACCCTCCTTCCCGCGGGTCACCGATGGCTCTTTCATCAGGTCAGCAGCGGAGCATTGCATGCTTTTGCGGTACCGTTGTCGGAGGATAGATGGGGCGATTCAGGTGAGATCCAATGTAGATCTAACTTTCTATTCACTCGTGGAATCCGGACGGTCCGGGGGGGGTGGTCTTCCGTCAATAGGTCTCATGGGTCAGAGTACGTCGAGCCTGGAAAAAGGATCTCAAAGGCACTTCAGTGGGACTCCCGTTTCTCACGAGCAGCTTGCTTCGAGGCACTCGTCTATTGGCTTTCAGGCAATGGAAGGGGCTATTCCCACTACGCGCGCAGGGCGAGATATAAATACTCGAGATATAAATACTATAGTAAAACGTAAACGAGCAAAGGCATTCGACGTAAACTCGGGTAGAGAAAGAAGTGCTTCGATACGGCGATCCACTCACTTTTCCTTGCCCACATTGCGTGGTGGTTGGATGCGGAGACACATTTGGTTGTGAATTCCAAGGGCAAGTAAGGGAAGGTCGGGCTCTAGCTCTAGCAGCTTCAGTAGGAGCTCAACGAAAATGTACTATTCCTATTTACCAACCCAACACAAATTAGGTTCACGCTTCCACACCCACCCTAGCGACATGTCCCTGTGCTCTTTCACAATTCGCCACCAAATCTTTGTAGACGTCCGCTTCTTCCCTCTCTCTTCCCCCAAAAAAGGAGAGAGATGCCCCGTCCCTTCTTTAGGATCAAAAGAACGCACGTCAGGGGCGCCTGTTGTCGGAAGAGACCCTGCTCGCTTGGGATTGCCATTGAGTTTACGAGTTTCTCTTCGGTCTTTCTCTCTCTTATAGGTTTCTCTTTCTTTTTTCTCAGGGAGGGAAGGCGAGCAATACGACGAACCATCGGCACACCAGTTAAGGCACTCTGGATTTGTTATAGCGCCACCATTTCACAATATACATTGTCCGGGAAAGCTAGTCTTTTTTTTGATTGGTCTTCCTCGGGCCACATTGATGGAATGGAAAAGGGAGGGGCGGGCCCACCATTCACACACGCTTTTGCCCTGCCCCATTTGATCAGGACCATGCGTAGCAAGAGATGACGGAAGGTCAAGGAAGTTGGTGACTTGATGACAGAGGAGCCGGCGACCGAAGCCCCAGTGAACGGCGGCCGTAACTATAACGGTCCTAAGGTAGCGAAATTCCTTGTCGGGTAAGTTCCGACCCACACGAAAGGCGTAACGATCTGGGCACTGTCTCGGAGAGAGGCTCAGTGCCCATTTTCATGAACTAGGGGATTCGCAATACCGCCAACTCTCCAGAGAGAGAGAGAGAACGTCGTTCTCCCATGGGGGGCGTCCCGGTTAGCCGAGTTCACTCGGGACCCGGAGTATCGAATGAAAATCTCTTTCTCAAAGAAAAGAGGTTCCTCTGTCGAATCCCTCGTTGGTGAAGGCTCAAAGACGGATGAAAGAGAACCTGCCCTGAGAGATTGGCATTGGCCTGTGGGTCCGCTGCGGTAGAAGGCCGTCAGCTGGCGTCCGACCCGTTTAATCGGGGTAAAGCGGCGGACCATTACGTGTACTGTCTACTCTGCTCTTTATGGAAGAGCCGAGGTCCATTTTTTTATTTGACTTGGAAAGCTCCGGAACCCCCATCGGATGATCCCTCATACCGGAAGTGGGAAGGGATCAATTTCTGGTCGCGTAGCTTCATAATAATTCTGTAAAGCTTCCGCATAATTTCCTTCGGATTGAGCCGACATCCGTTACGGTCGTTCATTTTATTAAAAAAATCTCCGCTCCAGAACCGTACGTGAGATTTTCATCTCATACGGCTCCTCCCTTCTGTGCATAGTACTAAGGGAGCCTGTCTGGGGGCGGCACCGTCGCTCCTCCCGCCCTTCCATTCTGAGGATTAGCGCAAAAGCAGAAATATCACAAGTACCCCCACGTCCTTGTCCGTCGCAAGGAAAACTATAACCGAAATCCTTTTTATCTGGCATTAATTTGGAACCACGCGCATCTAAAGCACCTTTTACTAAAATCAGTGTAGCTCATAGTTCTGAGTTCAGGGGGGAGCTGTAGTTGTTGAGTTGTAAAGCGATGTCCTTTCATTCCTGACGGATCCTCTCCTTTCTAAAGTCAATCTCAGTGGAAGTAGGCATTGGCGGGAGAGAACTATACCCAATATCTTATAAAAACAAGATATTGGGTATGACTACTTCAAGGGAAAGGTCCCGAGTCAACCGGGTTTCGCAATTCTTCGAGCTTTCGTTCCTCAATTGCTTTGAGCGAAATGTGGCAAAAGGAAGGAAAATCCATGGACCGACCCCATCGTCTCCACCCCGCTACCCTTACGCGAGCTTCTCGAGCTAAACAAAATCCTACGTCACTAAAGAAGAACCGTCGGAGAGAATGACCATCCACGTCACTAAATGCATGAAAAATGAACGACCGTAAAGGCTGCGTCGACGTAAAGGGATTATAGGTTACGCTCATCCAGCAAAGCGACGAAAGGGCCTTTCGGAGAGAATAGTGGAACAAGTTACGGCGTATATAGACGAGACGATTCCCTTTTGGGCCGGTTGTGGGCGAGGAGGGATTCGAACCCCCGACACCGTGGTTCATAGCCACGTGCTCTAATCCTCTGAGCTACAGGCCCCGGGAGAACCTCGTGGTAGGCTGTAAGCCGAATGAGAGAGCTCTCGGGATTTGACGGTGACGAAGACAGGGAGTAAGCAACACAGACAAGAATCCCTTGATTTTACCAAGGATGATGAAAACGTGAACTCACAACCTTTTATGCGTTGGAGAGACCGTTTCTTATTTTGTGCTGAAGCACTTTATAAAGCACAAGCCGGTTTGAGACAGGTGTCTCGTCAGAGCCGGTATTTTCACCCTAGTCATGGAAATATTTAGCTGGAAGTTGGAAAGGGAAGTAAACAACAACCTGATCACCCATTCGACGAAGATTTGACCGCTCTCGCCTCGGAACGTCTTTCTCGTATGTCGATATAGACGACTAGTTGCTAACTCGCTCTCCTCGGAAATGAAGGAAGAAGAAAAATAGCGAAAGCCGTCGCAGTTGCATCCTCCCGTCAAAAAAAAGATGAGAAAAACCGTCGCAGGTCCGAAGAAGAAAAGTTCGTATTTCACACCGGAGATTCGTCATTCCACAACTGGTACCAGGGACGGGGGACGAGGACTTCCTGGAGCAAAGAACTCGAATCAATGACCTACTTCTCTGGAGAAGAAGGAAATGAAAGGAAGGAAACGGACTTCAACTTAACAACACAAATAAACGAAAGATATTCGTCGACTTAAACGCACATGGGGGGAGACACTCAAGACCGGAGATTGATAAGAAGTCCAGACAGACCTAGGTTCCTGACGCGTCGAAAGAAGAGGCCATTGCGTTCAAACCGAAGTTTAAATCATTACTATTCATTCTCCCGTGCTCTAGCAATTGCGCTCCCTAGACCACTACCATTTAGGTAGGGACAATCAATCTGTAGTTACGGAGAAGTGGAAGGCAATTGATTCGGTACGGATGAGCAGACAGACCAGCGCAGGAAGATGATAGTGCCAGTAGTTCGTACCGCCATAAGCCAGTGCCTCCGGTAGCCGGCTGACGATAGTGCCTACTGCCTACCGCCTACGATAATTTTTGTCGACTACTACTGAAGCCTCTCCGCCTACTGCCTCCTAAAACTGCAGGACTGAAAGAAATTCCACAGTCGAACTACCAGAATGGTCTATAAATCCGAGTTTTAAATCATTTTTTTTATTGAAAAACAAAACTAAGGCTTCATAGTTCTTATGAACCTAACTCATTGAAATTCCATCCAGTAAAACGCGCCCGCTCACGCTTCGATGACCTATCACGGGGTAAAGAGAAGAGAGTACGAAAGAACTATAAACAGAGCAGGCCGCAGAAAGATTCTAAATATGACAAGTCCCCCATGGATTCGAGAAGAAGGAAATGAAGAACGTGAACGAAACGAAATAAAGCATTTCGGGAGGATGAGCTTCTCCCAATTATATTTTGTAAGGGATACGGGCGACGCGTCGGCTCAACCTTTTCTAGGGGAGGAAAGCGCTGTCTGCCATACCTTCGAGTGAATCCCGACGGAGAGTGACTACTGACCGCTTTCTGGCTTACGGGTGTGCTTTCGATTCCAGAGACAATGCTATAATACCGATAAGGAGAAGAGAGAGATCTAGGCCGTCTGGAGTCGACGCAAGTCAGCCTAGAAGCAGACTCAGGCGGAAGATATGCCGCCGACGGACGTCGGGTCCCGCTGTCGGAACGTCTTTTCTGTCGAAGTCCAATCCGCGGGGCAATAGAAAACATTCATCGGGATTGACTGCCCTGCTTTCTTCTGCCTCCGTTTGTTTCTTCAGAGAAGACCGACCCTCGGGCCTGATGATGGCACGACCGACGATCTTTGTCTTGTAGCGCCTTTCTCCGGTCTCAGCTATTTAATACCCACTTTTGGCCTGCCTCCACCGGGGGCAGCTGCTGAATGCGATTGACGGGGACAATGAGTGAGTCGAGCAGGAGAGGCGCACGTCGGACCAAAAAACCAATGAAATGGACCCCGCAGCGTTCTCTACTACTCTCCTACGTCATTTGTCGACGGATGCAGCTCCACTCGGGACATTCTTATGCTCATATCGTCAATGTTATCCTTTTTCATACCATCTCTATTGTAAACGTACCGAGTTGTCCGGGCTCATATCGTGGATCACTATTTATCCCGTCTACCCAAACAGAGGTTCCTATCCGTACGGGAGCCTCACGAAGGGCCCATGACGACAGGGACTATACGGTGTGGGGCGAAATAAGGAGGGCCAATCTTTGAGAATTTTGTCATCATTCAATTGTTTTGGAGTTGGTCCATTCAACGGTTCGAAATATAACAATGTGGTAAAAGAATCGAATCCCATAACCCCAATTAGGGTAGCAAAAAGAAATGGTACTGAGATTCTTTGTCCTATATGTGCAAACAGAATTCGGATAGAACTTTCCCCGGAGTAGAACATGAACCTAAAAAAATGGAAAGGACCCATTCAGGAACACGAAAACGTAAATATTTCGTAGTAGCCTCATTAGACCGTACATCTCTCTTGGTATATCCAGATAATAGGTAGGAACATAAACTGAAACATTCTGGAGCTACAAAGATAGTTATTAAATCGTTAGCACCACATAAAAACATTCCTCCTAGAGTAGCTGTTAATACGAATAACAGAAACTCTGTTATAGCCATTTCTGTACATTCAATGTACGTTGAGTACAGTACAGAAAAAAGTATGCCGTCATTTGAGTGACGGAATGAATAGATCAACCCTCCGCAGTCGCCATCATTCCATCTACCGATCTCCTGACCTTTCGTTCGATTGCAGGACCTAAAAGAAAAGGCCAGCTTCACTGCTGTCGTCCGGAGCGGGCCAGCTGAGAACATGGAGTTTGAGAGAGCCTCCTCCCGTCGGATAGAAAGTGCATATTTGTTTTGGAAGATAAAGGAGCGAAACAATCAACCTATTGATATTGGAAGACCAAAAAGATTCTTCCAATGTCTTATTTCTGGGTCCAATGGAATTCATAGGTATAGGAAGAAGCCCCATCAAATAGAGATTTTTTCTTTCGACCATCTTTTGATTGTTAATACGAGATATAAGGACCGCTACTACAAGCAGTACTACACCTTTGATCATGAAATATCGATTGCTTGTTGAACCCTGTGAATCACGTGAAAGTAGGATATTCCAAATTCGGGGGTTAAAGAGTTTCATAAAACGTTCTTGGTGGAAAAAAATGTCAGTGAAAGATCCAACTGAATCGAATTTGATCCATGAATCTAAGAAATAGTGAGAATTTTTTATCTCTCTTAATATCTCTCTCAATTCGAAGATCCAGGAAAATGGTGACGGTCGTCGGTGTTGGTAGATCATCCTAGGGAGTGGGGGTAGAGGAAAGCTTGCTCCCGCTCCTTGCTCAGCTCCATCCACAGACGGTAGGAATTGAGGCAGATGAGACAGCTCAGCAGATCTGTAAAAGCCTTTCCTCTTTCCTCCTGCCGAATCATCAGAGACATGGAATCACATTACGTCGGAGGAATGAATGGTGCTTGGTCGTCGAAAGAGGTGATGTAGGGCAGTTGTCACACGTGATGTTCTTCCCACTCTATAAAAGACAGAGAAGACGTGATCTTGCGCAGGGTTCAATCTCAGGGGCTCAATTGTGGATTTGAATGATTTGAATAAATTATAAATTACGTCAAAGAAAAAATATGATAAAACCTACTCCATCGACGAAGAGGTTCTTTCTCTCACGTAATTTAGCCCGCCCGTTCCACTTCCGTGCCGGAGGAAATGGGATTCGAACCCATGATACAATCTTCGTCGTATGTCGATTTAGCAAACCAATGCCGTCGGGATTTTCGTTCTGTCTAGCGATTCCTGTAAAGAAATATGTCCTACGTCCCCTTTCCGTATTGGTCCTACTCGGTATATCAGTCTCAACTGGATTGGATCAATTGCTTTGTCGGAACTCGTCACCGTCGCGTCGCTTCATCTCGCTCCCATAGAAAGACATCACGATTCCTTGTGGAAAAAAAATGATTTGCTGAGATGGAAATCCAGGTATCAGATTCCTACCAAGATAACTAGAAGTTCCAACCACTAAGAATCCTAGTGAACCTAAAAAAAGGATACATGCCCAGCAAAAATTACTTGCTTTTCGAGACCCTGTTATAAGTTCTATCCATATATGTTCTGATCGCATAGCAGGCCTCCCAGTGGGAGGCCCGCACGAGGGGCTATTAGCTCAGTGGTAGAGCGCGCCCCTGATAATTGCGTCGTTGTGCCTGGGCTGTGAGGGCTCTCAGCCACATGGATAGTTCAATGTGCTCGGAAGAGGTCAGTCCTTTTGCTCTTTTCAACTCGAAGAAGAAGTAAGCTCTAATCACTCTACCTTGACACCCGAGGGGAGACAACTCAACTCAATATACCGAGTTGACGTGCCCTATTGGCTATGGGTCAGGAACGGTAATAAAGCTGACGTTCGACTAGCAGCTTTCACGTGGCGAGCATGCCCAAAAGTGAACCAACCCCTTGGACTACTACGAAAAACACCATCGGATTTCAAAGTAGCCCGGTCTAATTCAAAATTTTCACCTAATTGTGCACGTCTAGCATATTTTTGCACGGCGTCAGCTTGCATCTTTGTTTGCGTGAGTGGTTGAGGTCCAACTGAGAAAAAAGAAATCCAATCCGAGCTTTTGACGGTAAGCAATCGTTGAAGTACATGCTCATTTAGTGGCAAAAGAAAGTGACGTGAAGTAGCAGGTTATCAAACAGAATATTCAGGTATCAAATACGCTTTATTTTACCTTGCTTCTTACCTAAATTTATTAGTTTCTTCATTATTTATAACAGTTCTTTACTTAGGTGGGTGGAATTTCTCTATTCCGTATATATCTATTCCTGAACTTTTCGGAATAAATCAAATGGATGGAGTCTTTGGAACGACAATTGGGATATTTATTACATTAGCTAAAGCTTATTTGTTTCTGTTCATTCCGATCGCAGCAAGATGGACTTTACCTAGAATGAGAAGCATAGAATCTCTTTCTTCTTTGTCGCTCTGAAAGTCGACGAAAGGAATCGCTACTTCTTTAGGTGACGGAAGAGTTTCAGTCTCCCTCCGTAAGCCAATGAATAGGTCAACCTTTCGAACTGCTGCTGAATCCATGGGCAGGCAAGAGACAACCTGGCGAGCTGAAACATCTTAGTAGCCAGAGGAAAAGAAAGCAAAAGCGATTCCCGTAGTAGCGGCGAGCGAAATGGGAGCAGCCTAAACCGTGAAAACGGGGTTGTGGGAGAGCAGTACAAGCGTCGTGCTGCTAGGCGAAGCAGTGGAGTGCTGCACCCTAGATGGCGAGAGTCCAGTAGCAGCGGACAGGTGATCAAAGAGTCGAAACTCGTCATAAGCCGTTGCCCTATTGAGTAAAGTTGAATACGTCAAAACGTCTAGACGAATCGATTTCAAATGTCGCAGTTCGAGTTGAGAAATCTCGTACGACTCTGAGATAATCTTAGGAGCCGCGGTGGTCCCCCCCGGACCGCCCGGATCCCACGAGTGAATAGAAAGTTAGATCTACATTGGATCTCACCTGAATCGATATGAACATCATGAGCTGTCCCGTAATAAAACCAGTTGTTGCTGATACCTCCTTCTCGGTTCCTTCTTCCATAACCCGAGCTCGGAGAAGGAAGATATGGTTCAGTGAGCACCATGCCGAATCTCCCTACCGTTTCCTTCTCTTCCACTTTGGCCAATATGAGTTCACCTGGTACGGGAAGCTTTCATAGTTCCCAACGGAGTGCCCCCGTCTGCGGTAAGGGATTCACTAAAGAGGTACTGTCGGTTTGTCGTAGCCGGGCCTAGAGGTGCAGGATCATGTTGGGGGGTCACTCCTCTCGCAGGATTAAGATGACAGGGGACGTTTGAGTCCTACTACCTCGTCGCGCTTTGACGAAATGTCGTCGACGGTAAAGGGAGAAAATTTCCGGGTTACGGAGCTAGAGAGGAGGCATCAAAGGGAGATTCCGCTTTGGGTTCCGCTTTTGGATGATACCCACCGGTCAAAGGCTTCCGTCAAGTCAGGAATAGAGTCCGGGCGCCGTGGCTAGAAGATCGTCATTGTACATGCCGTCGTCACAGTCCTCTTTTTTTGGCGGGAGGGAAGTTTCACCTCCAAGATGTAACTGATTCATCCGTGCCAACGAGAAGAGAAGGCGGGCTTCACCTGATCAGCGGATTCTGAGTGATCAGGAAGAGAGAAAGGAATGAATAGGTTTAATCTTAAGATAAAGCGGAAGCTCGTTCCTGGCCTCTTTGGCAGTAGCAAATCGTCAATTCGTAACCCGCCAATCTATTTTTGGGCAGGAGTCGTCAGATCTTGCCCAGGCAAAGGAGCGATCGACACTCGCTCGCGACGTTGTAAGCGCAAGGACAAGTTGATTCAGAAAGGGTCATCAAAGACGTAAATCCAATCGTCTTTTCTCCTCTGACGACATGAGCCACATGCTCCGTCAGCTAAAGTGGGATAGCCCTCCAAACAAAGCAGGAAACCGTAGTGCGCGCATTTGGTGCGCTATTGAATAACATTCCTATGACGTGGTCAAACCATCTCCAGGAGGTGACTGAGCTGCTTTACGTCTGAGTTTGATTCGCATGGCACTCGAGATTTCTGTTTGAGAGCTACTGAATGACTTTTCTTGCTGTGAAGCAAAAAAGCAAAGAGTCGGGGAGACCTGTCGCAGCCATCCCTGCTTGCATTTTTTTTTCAGTTCAGTGTGGTCCCGTCCAGTCCACTTCACTTCATTAAGTTACGGGGTTGGATGAAATATCCCTGAGCGATTCCCGTAGTAGCGGCGAGCGAAATGGGAGCAGCCTAAACCGTGAAAACGGGGTTGTGGGAGAGCAATACAAGCGTCGTGCTCCACATGCAGGGAAACTTGCACGTGTGGTTCTGGCCGGGCTTTCCTTCGGTATCTAATAACCTTGCTTCTGCTCGCCGTTGGCGAGCGGTCGGAGATTGATTGAAAAGGCAGCCCCCCCTAGCCGCCTACCTGCTCGTATTCGTAGCTCGATCGGAGGTCAAGACTTTGGTCCGGCGAATGACTAGTCGTTCGTTTTAAGCCGTCGTCGTGGACTGAGTAGTCCACTTCAATAATCCAACAAACAGTCCCGTCACAGGTCCGATAGCGAGGGGACGAGCGTCGAGTCCCCCCTGCCTTTCTCGGAGTTCCACCTCGTAGTCGTCGATAGCTCCCCATGAATGTTATGTATAGATCAATCGACCGAGACCACACGAATGAGAAGCAAAGCAGTTTCTCAGGAAACAAAAAATATCTATTCTAGTTCTATCATCAGCTAGGAGGCGACAAGATGAGAGCAGACATGACGAGGCAATGCTGAATTGAATAGTGGCGGTTCTGTCACGTCGTTTACCTACCCGGTCTAGCTTCCATCCTTATCGGTCTCGAGGTCGGAACCTCAACAATCGATTTCTCTCTCCTTCGATTTATGCCAGCGAAGGTTCCAAAAAAGGGATAAGATTCGTCAGAGCTGAGGGACCATGATCATAAAGTGAAAAGCACGTGGTAACCAAATCGAATGAAAAGTACAGCCTATCTCGAGTCAGCTCGTACCGTAAGGTGTTGGGTTAAGTCCCGCAACGAGCGCAACCCTCGTGTTTAGTTGCCACCATTGAGTGTGGAACCCTGAACAAACTGCCGGTGATAAGCCGGAGGAAGGTGAGGATGACGTCAAGTCATCATGCCCCTTATGCCCTGGGTGACACACGTGCTACAATGGACGGGACAAAGGGTCGGGGTGGGTGCAGAAATCGTTCCTATGGGATCGTGCGTGGCAGCTGGTATAGATGATGAAAGGCGGGCCGCGTCAAACCGGGACCTATTCTCTAGAGAGGCGGCAAGCAAAGCTGCTCCGGAAAGGGGGCGACTGATGTCGAGAAACGAAAGAAGACTTCAATATCCAAGCTTAGCTCAGACGTAGCTCGCTTCTTTTTGGGTGTGAAGCAGTGTCAAACCAAAATACTCAACAAGCATAAGCATTATTTATCAGTTCTAATATTTCCTAAACTATATTGAATCCTTGAATCTAGATCTAGACGATTCAACATGAATTGACTATTATTATTTCAAGTAAGCCGCTATGGTGAAATCGGTACTCATATGAATCTCTTGTCTCCAGCTATTGGAGATCCCATTTCTGTACCAACTCAAGATATGCTTATCGGACTCTATGTATTAACGATCGGAAATCGGCGGGGTATTTGTGCAAATAGATATAATCCATATAATTGCGAAAACTACCGCCCGGTAACAAGCATGCATGAACTATTTCTCGAAGTACATGTCCGGATAATCCAAAGTCTCGATAGTTAGCTCTAGGTCTTCCAGTCAAAAAACAACGTCGATGAAGACGTATGGGTGCACTATTACGTGGTGGGGATTGCAATTTTCCATGAATTTCCCATTTTTTTGTCAACGACGGAACCCTGCTTATTTCTTTTTTTGAGGATCGACGAATCAAATGATATTTCTGTTCTAATTTCTGCCGCTTCTTCTCCCTCTCAATCAAACATTTTCTTGCCATAATGTTCAGTTCCTATTCTTATCAATGATACAGTTCGAGGGAAATGGCCGATACTACTGGAAGGATTCGTCTTTGGCTGATAGGTACTGTAACTGGTATTCTTGTGATCGGTTTAATAGGTATTTTCTTTTACGGTTCATATTCCGGATTGGGTCCATTCCGACCGACGGTCAGAATTTCTTCGAATATGTCCTTGAATTTATTCGAGACTTGAGCAAAACTCAGATTGGAGAAGAATATGGCCGTTGGGTTCCCTTTATTGGAACTATGTTCCTATTTATTTTTGTTTCGAATTGTTCAGTGCGTAGGTTCAGGGGTTGCGGAAGGACCCCCCCAGCCTTTTTTGATGGAGGTTGCTAGTCACTGACGTAGTCGATGGGACAGTTGCAGAAGCAACTGGAATTGGCCCAATATCTCCTTGGTCATGAAATGCACTTTTCCATGAGAAGCCAGGCTTCACGAGCTGTGATAGGGTTATTTAAAATGAAGACTGTTGGAATATATATTTCTTTCCCCTATCTCTAGATGACTTGTCATAATTGATCCTATTGATAATACAGAGAATGGTCCTGTCATCTCTATCAAGATGATTCTACCCCGTCGGATATTTATTTGAATATCTGGAACACGGAATAGATAGAATAGATCAAGAAAATAAATATTTGAACTATGATTCATACCTACTATTTAGACCTCGTAACCGGCCGACGCGACGACCGCCCTTGTCCCTTTCCTTTTTCCATTCAGCCTACTTCGTTAGCTTCGTTCCGTCAGTCTAAGGCAAAGCGTCGACGTGGTTCGCCTACCGTCGCAATTCCCGTCGACCCTATCGACGGGCCGTTTCGAGCGACGCTTTCGCTTTTTCTCCCGGCTTTCAACGAGCGACGCTTTCACTTTAGCTTCCGACGGGAGCTGAGCATCTTCTATTCGCTGGGATAAAGCTTTTCCTCTGCAGGGGCCGTCGTGCAGTAAACCCCAGAGGTCTTCTAAACCTTTGGTATAGGTTCAAATCCTATTGGACGCAATTTTTTTCCATCTATTTTTGAAAATGGCGATATCAAGAAACCCTTTTTATTTTATTCGAATAAGAGAATCCAGTACCTCTTGGTCGTGAATATCTGAATAGGATGAACCGCCTACATGGATATCTTTGCTTTCCTTTCTTCGTATTCGTCTCGTATAAAAGGAAGCTGACGGTTCCGGTAGTGAAATGGTTGATGCAGTTGGGAAAGTCGGTGGGTCTCTTCCTTCTTCCCCCTACGACTTCTAGTAGTGACGGAAGGCACATAGAATGCCCTCACAACACCCAGCTCCGGAATTGGAAGTGAAGTAATTGGGCACGTCGGGGGATCTGGTGACATTTACGAGATGGTAGGGCGTCGATGCGACTACTTCTGAGCCATAGCTTCAGAAACTCGGCCCCGTAGCGTAGGCGAAACCCGGCAGCCCGCCCAGAGTTTGACCTTCTCCGGTCCTGGAAGGAAGCCCCACTTTCCTTCCCCGGCATTCTCACTTCGGAGTACTCCATTTTTATTTATGGAGTACTCCATAAATAATAATGTTTGTTTTCTAGACTAACAAACACCCAAAATGTCTTTTCAAAAGCTAAAGCAACAGTAGTATTTATATCATTTGTGGGGGCGGCCCCTGCTCCATGGCTGAAACAGAGCCTCCTCTTCCGACGGAGTCTACCGAAGAAAGAACGGCTATAAACAGTTTCTTGTTCCCATTAACAAAACATCCACTTTTTGTTCGCTCCACGGTCGAAGGGCTACGTCATTCTTTAGAAGAAAAAAAGAAACGAATATGTCGAGAGAATTTTAAATGAAAAATCCTCCCCCTACACAAGAAAGGGTACAAAGTCCTTTTTCTTGTGTCGAATAGAGGATTAGTAAGACTTATAATCCAGTACCGTTCCTTTCATTTATCCCGTCCTTTCCCTGTCTCCTCTTCCTTTGTTTTTGTATGCCGCACTCTGGCTGGCCTGGCCTTTCTTCTCATCATTTGATCAAAAATTAACAAAGTTAATGTCTAGTAAATAATTGCATTGGGGAGGAACGGGTATCCAAGCCTGTTATCCCTAGAGTAACTTTTATCCGTTGAGCGACGGCCCTTCCACTTTGCACCGTCGGATCACTAAGGCCGACTTCCCTGGGATTGGCTTTGGGCCTTTCCTGCGCAGCTTAGGTGGAAGGCGGAGTCCAATATTCCGACGGGAAGACCGTAGAGCCGAACCCATAGAGGTTCAAAGGAGTCTTTCGTTTCGACAAGCCAAAACCTCACGTAGACTTTCGAACAAATTCTTTTTGTCAGTATACAGCGTCGGAGACATCAGAGGAAGACCATCATCTCGGAACGGGTACGATCAACTTCTCCTTTTAGTCAGAGGTCAAAATAACTGGAATTCGACATCAATGGAGAAGAAACCAGACGGGTAGCCAAGTGCGGAGCGGATAACTGCTGAAAGCATCTGACGTAGTAAGCCCGAATTTTATACTACCAGCTCGGCTGGATGTTCTTTTCTTTTGCCCGCAGATGATATAACTAGTAAATATGTTCCTCCTCATGTCAACATATTTTATTATCTAGGGGGGATCACACTTACTTGTTTTTTAGTACAAGTAGCTACGGGTTTTGCTATGACTTTTTAACCATGCAGTACCAGACACGAGAAAGATCTTCCAAAGAACAAGGCTTTTTTCGAATAAGCCAATTCATTTGTAGAGTTTTTTCATAACACTAAATATTTTTGATTTAGTATTTAGTGTCCGGAGAGATTGTGAGCCCCATCTCCTTGTGGACTGTCACCACAACAGAACCTCAAAAATGAATGCACCATGTCTTTTTTATAGGTTACCGACCCTTTTCCCGGAGTACGACGGAAGGATTGATCTTTCACTTTACTCCCGTGTTTGGAAAGAAAGTCCTTCACAGGAAACTGTGCACCCGGCGAGATGTTATAGAGGAAAGGTTTCCACGTCAGCCTCTATATGCGTGTTATGTAGAAAAGCCGAAGAATACGTCATCCGTCGGTGAGTCGAAGTGGGGTTCCGTCCTCCCGTCGCCTTGCGACCTAGGTATTTCGTTTCGTCGTTTCCGCCGTGCGGCACCCGGCCGCAGAGGATCCCCAGGTATGAGGATCGGACGGGGAGCAGGAGGGGGGTCAGTCTCTCGACCACGGGTTCGTGTCCTGAGTAATTAAAGCGGACTTGACGTCATCCCCACCTTCCTCCAGTATCTCACTGGCAGTCCTTCGTGAGTGCGGCACGCACCGTCTTTCGTCTGTTTTAGCAGAACCCATCGATTCACACTTTCCCAAGAGATAACATGGTAGATTCAGCCCAGTAGTGTCAATAGTCATGGGAAGTCAGAACGGAACAGTCAGCTTACTGACTTTTTTTTTAGTAAGACCACGTCGACTTTGGTAAGCTAAATGAGATGAGATAGGCCCTGAAAAGAGAAGGAAGGCTGGAATGCCAACTGCTCGATCAGTGAGCTATTACGCACTCTTTCAAGGGTGGCTGCTTCTAGGCAAACCTCCTTATAGAGAGAAACGCGCTTTCACATCTTATTAACCCGAAACGAAACGAAATGGCTGAGGAGAGGTTCCTTTTTTAGGGTACTCCCGGGAATATATCCAGGACGGGTCGGTCGAGCTCCCGTCACCTCTCCCATTGGTCGATCCCCTATCACTTCGGAGGGATAGGGATATCCACAAATATCTAGATTTTTTCAGATATCTTCGGGTTCTCCGTATTCTCTCTTCTGGAGTTTCAGCTTTCCTGTTTTCGGAGTTGCTTCGTCTTTCGCTTTTTCTTTTCTTAATCTATCTGAAAGAGGCTGACAATAAGTTCTTTCAAAATTGACTATTTGTTCCTCTCTTAGAGGTGTTGCAGAAATGTCTGCGATCGAATAAATAGCTCTACGTACGAATGGACACTGACGGGGAGGGGCGAAAGAATGAAAAAATGATCCAGTACCAGATCTATCGGTCATAAATCTTTCTAGAATATGGCTCCCTCCACCCATGTTGAAATCAAATTCTCTGTCATCCCCTCCTGGATATCCCATGCTTGGAAGCTAGACGTCACCTGCGCTGACTCAAGGCACTTTAGTCCCTATCCATCCATCGCGATAAGTCCTCTTTCCTACTACAGGTGCCGCGACAACCTTTACCAAGTCCGAACGATTGTCGACCACCAGATCCGCTGGTCTGCTATATTCACCCGGACTGATGACTCCTCATTTCTTCGTCTAGGCTTGACTCTTTTTACCGAGTCTTCGGGTTCGCCAGTTTTACCGAAGGGAGTGAGGCCAGTGATTCCTTCTGACAGTTCTCAATGAGAAAAGGAAAGTTCACGTTTTTCCTTCGCGGTTACTCCGATTAAACCACGGGGAAGGGAAGGTGCGAAGCCTGATTGACCTGACGAAATATTGCCATATTGCCCTTTCTCAAGATGAGACAGTTGGGATGGAACGTCGAACGGGGTTCATTTGCAAAAGTTGGAGAATCCAACCTGCTGCTGTGGGAATAGTGCCTCACGTCGACTTTTTGCCGTTGAATCCCGAAGAAAGAATAAAATGGACAAAATTCCTTTTGACGGAAAGAATCCATAGGAGAAGATAGCCACACCGACGCACAGAGAATAGGGGGCTGCATTGGAGACGAAGAAGGGCAGAAACGTCACATACTCCCCAGGAGAGGTCAATAGGAGCTGCTATAGAATCCGAATCTGGCTTTGCTGCGTCGAAAGCTGGACTTTCTTCTTTCTAGCGTGACTGCTTTCTTTGCTAGATGGGATCGATCCCAGACCTAGCCGAGAAATTTTTATTGAATTCGATTGGGAATTCCTTAACCTCAATAGATGAATTATCTTTTGAACACGTGCGATGAATTGATTCAGAAAGTCAAACAAAATCTTTGAAATCTATATTCAATGTAATTTCAACTGATCCAAAGTATCTAACAACAATTAGAAAGAAATCTATTGGAATGGAAGAAATCAGTAAAAGGGTCTCTCGTTGGTCATATAAATTGACAGACGATTTAGAAGAAGAGGAAGAAGAAAATGAAGAAGAATCGACGGAAGATCCCGAAATTCGTTCAAGAAAAGGCTATGTTCTTCGGCTTCCCTTGACCTGCTCTGTTCTTTAGCTGTTGGGAGAGACCTACCTTTCTCTCTTTCCCATGCATGATTCATTCCGATCGGAACCGACGAACTAGCCGTGAGTAAACAGAATTCCATACTCGATCTCATAGATACATATGGAATTCTGTGGAAAGCCGTATTCGATGAAAGTCGTATGTACGGCTTGGAGGGAGATCTTTCATATCTTTCGAGATCCACAATCTTCACTTTACGCCACGCCGACTCTCCGTCGTGGAATTAGACCGACGGGGAATCCCCATGGGACCCCGTCTCCACTCCACCCCTGAATCCCCTATCCCGAAAAAGGAAACTGACTATCTCGCCTGAGCATCCCTTTTGGGAGTCCCGGTTTTGTAGCTCAGGGGGAGGAAAGTCAGGTTTGCTGCGTCGAAGAAAGCAATTATTGGGCTTGACGCAGTCCCATTGACTGACGAAGGGGCGCATGCTTTGACAAATTCAGCAAAGCCTTACTGGACATAGGATTCAAAAGAAGTGTCTCCGACCACACTCTGTTTGTAAAGAAAAACGAAAGACGGCCGCAGGTTCGTCTTCCGCATATCAGACGGAAGATCGGGATCTTTACAAAAGGCTTTATAAAGCTTTCGCCTCAATTCATATTTAGCCGCGAGCAATCTACGTTTGTGATCTCGTATATTTCGGCCTCATCGAACCACGTTAGCAATCCAGAAGAATTCTCCGACGAACCCCCTGGTTCTGTGA
>JAYEPQ010000012.1:31797413-31892413 GCA_036321105.1 Dracaena cambodiana | reverse complement strand
ACACCCGCGGGTTGCACCCGCGGGATGCAACCCGCGGGAAGCCCCGCGGGAAGCAACCCGCGGGAGCACCCGAGCACCCACGGGTTGCAACCCGCGGGAGCACCCACGGGTTGCAACCCGCGGGAGCCCCCGCGGGAAGCAACCCGCGGGAGAATTCCCGCGGGTTGCCCCCCGCGGGAGGATTCCCGCGGGTGGCAACCCGCGGGGGCGATCCCGCGGGTTGCCACCCACGGGTTGTTTTTCGTTGTTTTCCGTTGTTTTATTTCCTATTTTATTTTCCTGATATCCCGTGATCCGCTTTTGCAGGAGGAATCGAGCTGGATTTCAAGTCTCTTCGGTCTATAAAATGCAGAAATTTAACCGGAGAGGAGACTTTTGACTTTTGACTTTGGGACTTTTGGATTGGGGGGAGATTCTTTCGGGAAGAGTCCAATTTTTCAGAGTCCAAATATCCAGAGAGGAGTTCCTCAATTCAGAGAGATCGGATCGTCAACGGAGTACAGAAACAAAGCTCCACCGCTGCCAGACCCACAAAAATAAAGGGGAATCGAAATCAATCGATCCCCATTCTTGTAATCTCGATTTTCTATTTTGTAATTTTTCTTTTATTGCTGTAATTCAAAATTAAATTGGCATATAAAGGAAGATTCAATTTTTTGGGCAAACAAGAATTGGCGACCACAGTGGGAGTTTGGGCGGCGCAATCCAATCTTTAAATTTTTTTTCGGAGCCTAGGCGTCATCGCCGGGTAACGATAAATAAATGTGAGGCGTCATCGCCCACCAAAATTGACAAGACGTCATCGTCTGTCAAAAAAAAAAAAAAATTATGAGGCGTCATCGCCCATAAAAAAAAAAAATTGAGGCGTCATCGCCCAAAAAAAAAAAAAAATGACAAGACGTCATCGTCTGTCAAAAAAAAAAAAAAAAAAAATTTGAGGCGTCATCGCCCAAAAAAAAATTGACAAGACGTCATCGTCTGTCAAAAAAAAAAAAAAAAATTATGAGGCGTCATCGCCCATAAAAAAAAATTGAGGCGTCATCGCCCAAAAAAAAAAAAAAATGACAAGACGTCATCGTCTGTCAAAAAAAAAAAAAAAAAAAATTTGAGGCGTCATCGCCCAAAAAAATATGACAAGACATCATCGTCTGTCAAAAAAACAAAAAAAAAAAAAAAATTTTGAGGCGTTATCGCCCAAAAAAAAAAATTGACAAGACTGGATACAACTCCAGGATGCAACCCGCAGATGGAATCTTGGGACCCGCGTGGACGCAACCCGCATATGGAAGCACGGGATGCAACCCGCAGATGGAATCTTGGGACCCGCGTGGACGCAACCCGCATATGGAAGCGCGGGATGCAACCCGCAGATGGAATCTTGGGACTCACATAGACGCAACCCACATATGGAAGCGCGGGACACAACCCGCAGATAGAAGCGCGGGACGCAACCCACAGATGGGTGGGTCCCATCTGGGTCACCCGCACAAAAAAAAAATAAAGAATAAAAATAATATTAATAAAAAAAAAGAAGAAAAAAAAAATAAAAAAAAAAAGAAAGGGTGTTATCGCCTACAAAAAATTGACAAAGTTAAAAAAATAATAAATATTAAAAAAAAAGAAAAAAGGAAAAAAAAAAAATGCAGTATGAGTGCTCTACCCATGGGTTGTATCCAACGGATGCACCCGCGGATGCCAAAAAAATAAATAAATAAAATTAAAAAAATTAATTAAAATAAAAAAATAAAAAAATATTAAAAATATATAAAAATATAAACAAAAAAAATGTAAATAAATAAAAATAAACAAAAAAATAATAATAAATAAAAATATATTTGCAAGGCCTCATCGCTTACCAAAATAAATAAATAAATAAATAATAAAAAATAAAATGATAGGCGTCATCACCTAAAAAAAAAAGGACATCATTGCAAACAAAAAAAAAAGAGATAAAGAAATAAAAATGTATATATAAAATAAAATAAAATAAAAAAAATGATGAACCGCTAAACGCCGATAAGGCTACGGGAAGAGAATAAATTTCTCGCCAACCCTACCATACTGGGGGTAAAAAGTATGAATTACCCAACGCCGACAAGGCTACGGGGAGAGAATAAATTTCTCGCCAACCCCACCATACTGGGGGTAAGAAGTATGAATTACCCAACGCCGACAAGGCTACGGGGAGAGAATAAATTTCTCGCCAACCCCATCATACTGGGGGTAATAAGTATGAACCACCCAACGCCGCTAAAGCTACGGGAAGAGAATAGATTTCTCGCCAACCCCACCATACTGGGGGTAAAAAGTATGAATTGCCCAACACCGCTAAAGCTACGGGAAGAGAATAAATTTCTCGCAAACCCCATCATACTGGGGGTAATAAGTACGAACCACCCAACGCCGATAAGGCTACGGGAAGAGAATAAAATTCTCGCCAACCCCACCATGCTGGGGGTAAAAGGCATGAATCACCCTAAACTGCTAAGGCAAAGGGAAGAGGAAAAGTTTGGCATTTAAGCCCAAACGAAATCCTTGACAACTTACCATGCTGAGGGGAATAGCATGGCTAGCCCAACTCAAACGGTAGTTGGTAAAGGCGAAATCAAACCCGTTGATAGCTGGGGGGTTTGCTAAAAATCCCACGACAAATCTGTCACAACAGTATTCTTATACGAATATAAGAATACATCACTGCCCTAAGCTGCTAAGGCAAAGAGAAGAGGAAAAGTTTGGCATTTAAGCCCAAACGAAATCCTTGACAACTCACCATGCTGAGGGGAATAGCATGGCTAGCCCAACTCAAACGGTAGTTGGTAAAGGCTAATCAAATCCGTTGATAGCTGGGGGTTTGCTAAAAATCCTAATCAGATAAATCTCCTGTCACGTTAAGATTTCACCTCTGACAGCAAAACTTTTCTTGTCATTTTGCTCCAACAGAGCAAGCGACACTCCAAAATATTAGTCAAGTTAAAATCATACCTCTGACATCATAATTCAAAATCAAATGAGATAAGATCCGATTAAATCCCCTGTCACGTTAAGATTTCACCTCTGACAGAAAAGAAAATTCACACTTCATCAAGTCCAACATTACAACCTCTGATGAACGTGCTTTTGATATCGTTAAGTTGAAAATTACCTCTGACGAAAATCATCTCCCTATCAAGTTAACAGTTACCTCTGATAGTCCGATTCCAAAACTAAATACGTTAACCGTCACCTCTGTTTAGTCAGCTTGTCCCTATCACGACCAGATCCTCTGAATAGGTTAAGCTCTAAGACACGTTTAATGTCACCTCTGTCTTTTTCTGATTCGTCATACTAGATGTCACTGAACGGTTAGGATTAAAATAAGCACGTTAATATTATACCTCTGCTTGACCTAAAATAAGCACGTTAACATTATACCTCTGCTTGTCCTCTAATGAGTACGTTAAAATCATACCTCTGCTTGTTATGGAATAAATAAATATATTAATAGTTATCTCTATCGACCAAATCTTTTAAAAGGTCTATAACCAAAATTAAAAAATCCAAAGTATTTCGAAATTCAGTACGGTTCAATACAGAACTTCAAAAACTTTGGAGGGGGTTATGTAGATACCATAAATTTGCTAAGTGGGCACACCCGCGGGTTACACCCGCGGGTTGCACCCGCGGGATGCAACCCGCGGGAAGCCCCGCGGGAAGCAACCCGCGGGAGCACCCGCGGGTTGCAACCCGCGTGAGCACCCGCGGGTTGCAACCCGCGGGAGCCCCCGCGGGAAGCAACCCGCGGGAGCACCCGCGGGTTGCAACTCGCGGGAACCCCCGCGGGTGGCAACCCGCGGGGGCGATCCCGCGGGTTGCCACCCACGGGTTGTTTTTCGTTGTTTTCCGTTGTTTTATTTCCTATTTTATTTTCCTGATATCCCGTGATCCGCTTTTGCAGGAGGAATCGAGCCGGATTTCAAGTCTCTTCGGTCTATAAAATGCAGAAATTTAACCGGAGAGGAGACTTTTGACTTTTGACTTTGGGACTTTTGGATTGGGGGGAGATTCTTTCGGGAAGAGTCCAATTTTTCAGAGTCCAAATATCCAGAGAGGAGTTCCTCAATTCAGAGAGATCGGATCGTCAACAGAGTACAGAAACAAAGCTCCACCGCTGCCAGACCCACAAAAATAAAGGGGAATCGAAATCAATCGATCCCCATTCTTGTAATCTCGATTTTCTATTTTGTAATTTTTCTTTTATTGCTGTAATTCAAAATTAAAATTGGCATATAAAGGAAGATTCAATTTTTCGAGAATACAACCATAAGCCTTTCCTCGTTTGAACCTCGCCATTAATGTCATTAATGTTAAGGCTATGCCATCCTAAGGTGCTGCCCGCTCCTGACGGTGACGGAGTCTTCCGTTTGTTAGACTCCGTCACGGGAATGAATCGCATATGTTGGTTTAGAATTGCTTGGGAATTCTGTCGATAGCGCAGAACGAGCAATGAATCCCCAACGACAAACGAACAGCGGAGCGGGGCATTTTCGGGGAGTAGCCCGCTTCTTCAGAAACTTCCTGGCACATACATTAAGGGAGCCATCGAACGCTCTTCGAGCTCCTGTGACTCGAGTCACAGAACCCGAGTGAAATTACAGCATACGACGTCGATCAAACCGGAACGGCGACGATGCTGACGGTACGAGCGTCGAAGTGTCCATAAGCGTCGAAGCATATAGGGGCAGCGAGTCGGAAGTCAACGCTCCAAAAAACGAGAGATTAGCCTGCGGTGCGGATCTGCTGACTCGGAAGTATCTAAGATAGTAGTAATTAGTGAAAAAAGAATACTTATACAAACCAGTGAAGTGACTCCATCTCCAACAGTCCAAAAATAGGAATCGTTCGAATATTCTGAACCATTCCTGAACATAACAGCAAATAGGATTAAGACATTTATGGCTCCTACATAAATAAGGAGCTGTGCGGCAGAAACAATAAATGAATCAAAAAAGTTCTGCGATATGAATTTTGTACCGCGCATGTCACTTAGGCGGGCCCTTGAAAGTAGCGTAAGCAAGGGTGAACAAATAGCATAAATATGAAAGAAAATGCGATACTAAATGAAAAAAGAGTGATTTTCTTTGTACTGTAATATGAAATGTATCCTGTCTTTTCCTATCCTTCAACTCCTATAAAATAAACGGAAGTTTTAGACAACTTCGTTTTTTAATTTAATATATTTAATATATATGATATGAAGACTTAATGTTCTTTTTGAGTGAGAGAAAGCACAGTATGAAAAACCAGAAAGGAAAAAGAAACAAAAAAAGAAAAGGGAGTATAATCTCATTTTTTTCTTTACCTTCGAGTTTATAAAGCAAGACCAGTGGTTTCAGTTTTATAGGCCTTGGTGCATCTTTATGTTGGGTGTTCTTCTGTCGTGCGACCCGGTGGCGTCGTCCAGACTATTGGTAGAGTCTATAAAACTGCGACTGATCCTGAAAGGTAATGGATGGAAAAAACAGCATGTCGTAATAATAAGAAGAAAATGGAATTTCTTAGATACCGATAGAAAATAAGTAGACGCTCAAAAAAAGTATATGTTCAAACATCATTGGCTAACTCCTCATGAATCTCGATTCATTTCAATATGAATAACAATTCAACCGATTTTATTAACCAGAATCGGTTGTGGGCGAGGAGGGATTCGAACCCCCGACACCGTGGTTCGTAGCCACGTGCTCTAATCCTCTGAGCTACAGGCCCCACCCCGTCTCCAGTTGGACAGAGACTCGCTCTTCTCGTCCACTTTACCAGAAGAAAAGTAGTCTTCCTCATATCGACCAGGAGTCTTTCCACTAGTCATCGGTCTTTGGCACCAAAGAAAGTCGAGAAGCGACGAAGGTTGGGACGCGACGGTGGGAAACTCGTCGCTCGACGGAAGAAAATAGATTTATGGATGGAATCAAATATGCAGAATTTACAGAAAAAAGTATTCGGTTATTGGGGAACAATCAATATACTTCTAATGTCGAATCAGGATCAACTAGGACAGAAATAAAGCATTGGGTCGAACTCTTCTTTGGTGTCAAGGTAATAGCTATGAATAGTCATCGACTCCCAGGAAAGGGTAGAAGAATGGGACCTATTATGGGACATACAATGCATTACAGACGTATGATCATTACGCTTCAACCGGGTTATTCTATTCCACCTCTTATAGAGAAAAAAAACTTAAAGCAAAATACTTAATAACACGGCGATACATTTATACAAAACTTCTACCTCGAGCACACGCAATGGAGCCGTAGACAGTCAAGTGAAATCCAATCCACGAAATAATTTGATCTATGGACAGCATCGTTGTGGTAAAGGTCGTAATGCCAGAGGAATCATTACCGCAAGGCATAGAGGGGGAGGTCATAAGCGTCTATACCGTAAAATCGATTTTCGACGGAATGAAAAAGACATATCTGGTAGAATCGTAACCATAGAATACGACCCTAATCGAAATGCATACATTTGTCTCATACACTATGGGGATGGTGAGAAGAGAAATATTTTACATCCCAGAGGGGCTATCATAGGTATATGCCATAGGAAGATATAGCTGGTAGAATGCCTTTTGACTGACGTTCCGAAGGCCATTGAGCCAGAGTCCTGCACTCGACGAGAGCAAGTCCGGAACTCTATAACTAGAGAAATCGGGACAGACTTACCGAGCATACCCGGAATGAAGAAAAGAAGGACCGGATGGGTTCAACCGACGCGACGAAGATTTTTTTTCGATTTTTGTGATGGAGAGATATCAGGACGGGAACCAGTAAAGAATGATGAAAAAGAAAGGAACCAGTAAACAAGCAAGACATCCCAGCAGGCAATGTAATTTCTCGGAAGCAACTGATTGACTGCGCTTCCGAGACTGAGAAGGAAAAGGTCTTGCTTCATATTTGTTAATTCATTTCTGGTTCACACGACTTCAGGCAGATAAAGCAGCTACAAAAGCTATGCTTGTCAATCGAGTAGGTGATTTTGGATTAGCTCCTGGGATTTCGGGTCGTTTTACCCTCTTTCAAACAGTAGACTTTTCCACCATTTTTGCTCGTGCGTTTGCCCCCAGAAATTCTACTTTAATCTTAAGTCGCGGTCATGTCTCACCCCCCCAGTATAGTGACCGGTTCCATCTTTTTCCGCAAAGAAGAGGGTTTTTCCGGAAAGCGCCGTCAACTCGACGAAAGCTGTCGATAGTCGTTTCGAGCTGACCGACCGGAAATCCTGGGTAGTGTAAGCAGAATTCTCACTAATTTCTGCTAACTTCTGCTTTAGGACTTCCATCCGATTTCCAGCATCTGCCGAAACATGGTTAGAGCACTTATGTGTCTTGAGCTTATACTAAATTCGGTTAATATAAATCTCGTAACATTTTCTAATATATTTGATAGCCGCCAATTAAAAGGAGACATTTTCTCAATCTCCCAGATATGTTTGCAAAGTAGATAATTTTCTCTTCAACATTGCTGCATCTCTTTTAGAGAGACGGTTGGAGTATTTGAAATACAGGAAAGAAGTACCATTCGGGTAATATTTCCAAAGGAGTTGCAAATGGATCCGCCGGTTCGCCAATCATTGATGGTTCTAGAACTGCTAGTTCGACGAATCTTGTCTGTGGATTTCTAACAAAGGAAAGCCCCCTTATGCCATTTGATTAATTAAAAAAGTTCGGTGCTGCTCGCCACTCCCCGAGGCCAAGGACGGGGTCGAACCGTCATTCCAGGATTTGCAGTCCAATACCACTCTTTGCTTTTTCGCCAACAGTGAACGCTGGATGGCATTCCTTCTACCTCGCGTGCACGACCACTATGTCTGCTCGGTCTTCACATAACGGTTCGCCATATCATCGGGATGCAATTCATTCCGTTGAATTTGCAGGAGTCAAATTTATCATCTCTATGGGATTAGATCCCGAGTTATTGCGAAACAAAAGAAGATTAGATTATGGAAGTCAATATTCTCTCCGGCCCTACCGGATTAGGAATGCGAAGGCCTTTCCTTAGCTGCGGAGCGCGATATTGCGTTGCGAGCTGCGGTGTGCGAGTAACAGGCCAAGCTGCTAAAGTGGCTAAAGTAGTGATAAATCCTGTCATTAAATAGGTCCTATGGAAAGTCCATCGATTCCCAGTCCCTACCTATTACTTCTCCTATGGGCGGTAACGAGGGATTAATTGACTGGGATCTGAGTGAGATCAATTAAATAAAATTGGACATAACGAAAGGCATTTTCTGGTCCCCCCTTCGCCGGGGGTGCTTGTGGGGGGGGGGGGTGCGCCAGGGGAGGAGGAATGTCTTCCTCTTCTGCTTTAGGACGTCATCCCTGACGGCGCTCGCTACGCCGCGAAACCTAGGAAGAGCACTCGTCACGCTGACTGAGATCTGATGATGCTTCGACTGTGTCTGAAGGCAAAACTTCTGCGGAATCGACTAGATTCTACCGAAGTCGACTCAGAAGCCATTCTCCGTCGGGTCTCCTCACCTGTCTGCTTTCGTCGAGTGTGGGGCCTGCTCCAATCCACGAGGCTTCCGATTCATCCCAGTACCCAGGTAGGTAGACTCTCGATCGTCGTGGTCAGTGGCACGGGAAGCCACTCATCAAATGGACCTGTAGATAGGGGGCCTCTGATTGACCGCTTTCTCCAGGAACCTGGGCCGCAGTGCACCCAGGTAAATAAGGAACAAGATGAATACAGAAGTTAAACGAGCATCCCACACCCGAAAGGATCGAGAGAGAGTCGAGGAGAGGTCAGTGATTCCTCGGGTCCCGTCGATGCTTCCTCCTCGATCGGATTTTTCCGTCACGAAGGCAGTCCTGGGCCCCCCCCAACTATTAGAGAGCTCGCCGCAGGCTCAGAGGCATCCACCACCTTCGATCCCGACGCTCCCGCATCTGTCCTTTCAGGTAACACCATGTTACCGAGAAAGGGCTTCCGGAGGACCCGTCACGACAAAAACAATCGCCGACGCTCAGATCCCCGGCGCCGCCCGTCGTCTATCAAAAAGAAAGAGAGGGCTCGCGCCGACGACAGGCTTCTCGAATCTTTGGGTTTTTCCGGAAAGCGCCTCTATATATCGTCACATAAACCACAATACGACTGACTACCGTCGGCGCGAGAATCGCTAGAAGCGCCTGGCCGCTATGGTATGTCTCTTCGCGGGGACCCAGTGGAGTAATCTATCTGATTCAGAAAGGAAGAACTTGCATCAATATCTCAGTTTCAATTCAAACATGGGTTTGATTCATACTCCATGTTCTGGGAAGCGCAAACGACGGTCTTCCCTTTAAACAGAGTCGCATTGTGAAGCATTGGCCACAGGGCAGCCAGCCTCTTCCGGAATAGTGGGTAGGCGTCAGGTCCGTCGCAATCGACCAGTCCAACATTGATTCCTTCAGACGTGTCAATTGGACAAATACGTCCATAGTGGCTCGGGTGGATATCTCGTATCCGAAAATCCAGTAGATAAATATGAATTGTGAGTAAGTGAAGTGCGTTTCATTTCTCTATCATTATAGAAAATACCATCTAGACTAGATTAAATTATATTATCTATGGAATTCTAATTCGAACTTGATTTATGATTCATTATTTCATTTCGGGCTGATGTTCTGTATTTTCTTTTATATATTTATATATAATAGTGCCAGCAAACTCCAGCATCAAAGCCTACGTGCTCCCGCGCGCCTGAGGACGAACGACGCTACTGATTAAGCTGACGCACGACTGTTTTTAACCGAAAGAAAGAACGACGCAACGGCTTTCGCCGTTGTTCTCCGCGCAGCCGTTTTGAAGGAATGAGAAGCAAAGCAGTTTCTCTCAATGAGATAGCATCTCGATAATCCAATTGTCGAACCGGTCTCCAGACCTCAGGACACCCGAAACCAAAAGGAGACGAGTCTCACATCGAAATAGTATTATGTACTGAAAGAATCATGTCACCGACGAGCTTCGACAAAAGCATCTGTAGGACAACTGTCGACTCCCGTCGGGTCCCGACTCCTTTCGTATACTCCCCTCCGCTGATTCGCTACGATCCTACAAATGAAGCAGGAAAGAGTCAATATCCGCCCGCGAAACCCTTATTTATTTATTGTATTACAATATTGTCTTGACTCGATAAGAGTAAAAAAAAAATAGGCAGGCCTGAAGGCCGCGTCGAATGCGAGTGCAAAGGTAATTACTTTTCGGTTTAAATAGAATATCTCCGTCGAGTTTTAGCTCCTAGTTTGGAACTATGGTCGACGTAGCCCCGTCAGCTGCCTGCCGTCGATTCCCGAGTCACAGTAGCTAAGCGTAAGTAAGCGTGGGCAATCGAACGGAATGGTTGTTGTATTTATCCGACGCGACGGAGCGGGGTAGTTTACTCGTGCTTCTGGTTTCCATTCCCATCATCATATTTGACGGAAACTCCTCGTGCTCTGCCATAAGAACTTGGAGTCCGTATCATGGTGAAGGTAAGAGGAAGCTGTGCATTCCGCCGATGCCTCGTAGGCGCTTTTGGGCGCAGGTTCCTCAATCGCTGTTCTTCCATGCAAGTCGAAGCAAACAACGACGAAGCATCGAGTCAAATCCGTCCACGGAAATAGCAGTTGTCAAATGCGGAAGGTGGAGCTGACGTTTGGTTTCCGATGTGACCGAGCTCGTCGACGGTCAACCCTTACACAACAGCCGATACGATGAGTTAAGCTAAAATATAGGACAAGCCGAGCTAATCGATGGCTCCGGGACTATAGTGAGACTTCCGGAGTTGCCATTTCACTACTTTTCAAGTCGACGCCCTGTTCTGCGGAAGCAGTGCTAGAGCATCTCGGTTTGAGTCCGAGTGGCGGCATACTGTAAAAAAGATACAATGGATCCTATAATGTGTTTAATTCCCAATTTCTATTCTGTAATGGGACCTTTTTTATGTATGATATTTGTGACTTTAGAACATATATTAACTCATCTCTCTTTTTCGATCTTAATTTCCTGGCGTGGATATTGGCAGGAATTAATTGAAACTTTAGCATGGGCTCATGAACGCACACCTTTGGCTAATTTGATTCGATGGAGAGATAAGCCACGAGTCAGTCCAGTCAGAAAGGGGAGAGCCCGCAGTCTAGACTGCATCTCGGGAGTTTGAAGACCATCCCATTTCAACAAAAAATACAAGCAGGGGTTTTCCGGAAAGCGCCGAGGGCGTAGGCCTAATAAGTCAGTACTGTGACGAAGCGGCTGTTGCTCACCCGACACGATCATACGAGGTCACAATTCACCCAACACGATCATCCGGGGTGAACAAGAATTGGGGATCGGATGCGGGCCCGTCGCGCAACGGCTGGACTCGGAGCGGGATGGCTTCGAAAGCGTAACCATGCGTTTTTTCTCTTTCTATTCACTCTCTCCACAATCCTGAACTCACGTCTATTGCATTGATTTGCTGTTTGAAATCGATATTCTTTCGGTGTTTAGTTTAGTCAATGGTACCGGACGGATCACATGGTTTTGTACTGGTCAACTTTGAGCTGTCGAGTGAGGATTGCTCTATCTCTTAATCTCTTAAGAAAGGGGCTTTTCCAAACCCTGCCTTATTATTAAAAGGGGAGTAGTCTCTGGGTGCAGAACGTGGCAGGGGCATTGGTGAGTCCAAAAGGCATAACGACAAAATCAGACGGGTTTTTCCGGAATCTCTTCCCGGTGCTCTTCCTCTTTTCGCATAGACGAACAACTCCGTGGATTGAAGAACGAAAGCTCGAAGAATTGCGAAACCCGGTTGACTCGGGACCTTTCCCTGCCTTCGCGAGACGTTTTGGAAAATATCCCGCTGTCTATGGACGTATGAATTCATTTCGACAGTTCAGCCATTGCATCGTCCGTAGGTCAGATTGCCGTCCCGCGATGGATTGGTGTGGTTCCTCTACGCCTAGGACACCAGAATATCGAACCATGAACGAAGAAAGGCATGAGAGAAAAGCATATTGGCTAGTGATTGTGAGGCCCCAATTCTTGACTGGAAGGGAATCCGCCCGAGGAGGGGCTCGCGTCTGATTAGCTAGTTGGTGAGACAATAGCTTACCAAGGCGATGATCAGTAGCTGGTCCGAGAGGATGATCAGCCACACTGGGACTGAGACACGGCCCAGACTCCTACGGAAGGCCTCATGTCGTATTCGATTTTCTTTATTGTCCCAGCCGTGTGGTAGCCTTCTTTCCTCTGAGGAAGCGGATTTCATCGCGCCTCTCACAAATAGGTCTGTCGGTGCGGTGGAAGGCCCCTTTCTCTCTTTCTTTTGACTGCCTCGTGGACGGACGAAAGAAGGGAAGTTACAGAACAGGGCAGTGAAGGCTCGCGAAGTAGACAGCGCCGTCATTGAAGTAGGGCGCGCTACGGCAACACAATACGTCACGGGGTTATTTTGTCATGGATAAGGGGCGGATATAGCCAAGTGGATCAAGGCAGTGGATTGTGAATCCACCACGCACAGCCTTCCATTGCATTCGGCAGCAGATCACGAAATCTTGGCGATCGCCGGAATACTTCGTATCAACAGATAAGATACTCGGTTATTGAATTGCTCATTCAATGAGCATTCTCAATATTATGCCTTGAAAAGGACTCGAACCTCCACGCTCTTTAGCACGAGATTTTGAGTCTCGTATGTCTACCATTTCACCATCAAGGCATCTTGAAAGTGAATCGTACCATGAATATGATATCTATCTAGTGTGATATATGGAATATATGACAAAGGTGGATGGAGTGTTGGAGTATTTCTATCGATCGGTCATGTCATATGGGCCCAACCATAAATTCTTCTAATTGATATTCTAATTGATAATATTGATCCTCAATAGAAATTGATCCAATTTCACTTCACGTTCCGAATGATTGAAGAACCAATCAATACAATATTTCTTGGGCGAAACTAAAGATATCTCGATCGGGGGAATCCCGATGGGGATCCGTTAATCATAACTGCAAAGGGAGATACATTGTCGGAGACATCTTACCTGACATTTCAGGAAACTTCGACGGATTCGACGGGTATTGAGGACAGCATCCCGACGGAACTGAGTCGTACGCCCCGCACATTGCTCTCTCCACTGCACCTGCCTTCGGTCGTCAGTTCGTAATGACAAAACTTCTTCTGTCGAAGGAAGAAAGCTTTGGGACTGATTCACTGACTTCACCACCACCAGCGGATAGGACCAGAGCTTCTATATACTCAACAACTCTTTGATTTTCCGACGGATTTCCATGGTTTCATTAATGGAAATTGTTTGATGTAGTGAGTAATAGGCTCTGGTTGTTCACCGTTCAAGAATTCTTCCACAATATCTCTATAGATATCCCCGACGCACCTCCTGGCTCTCGCCCGAAGTACCCCAGCCCCTGATGTCAGTGCAGGTGATACGTGAAAGAGGTGACGGAGCAGAGGGACTTCGCAATACGACGCTCGACGACCAAAAACTTCGGCTTACCGATTTCGAGCCTACTCTCTCATGGTATCGTTATGAATATACAAACCAAAACTGTGAAAACCTAGAAATATACATGCCCAGTTAAGGTGTGATATTATTGCATCACGGTGCCGAAGGACACGATCTAATAGATCGTTGTATCGAGTAGTTGGGTCGTAGTCTCTTACCATAAAAATGGCTGCATGTGCAGCAGCACCAAACGGGTCTGACGATGCCACTAAAACGATCCCGGAGACATTTTCGTCACCTTCCGTCAGACAGGCGAGGGTATGGAAAAAAAGGCTTTCCAGAGTCTCCGGCGGTCGCGCAGGTCGTTCTCTACGTGCTCTATCTCCTCTCCAACGTCGTTTCGTCGTGTGTAATGGTTGGCTACTAGTTCGAATGAATTCGTCATCGGTGTTTAACACCAACTCTCGACGTCATTTATATAGG
Source organism: Dracaena cambodiana (assembly GCA_036321105.1). Taxonomy (NCBI): domain Eukaryota; kingdom Viridiplantae; phylum Streptophyta; class Magnoliopsida; order Asparagales; family Asparagaceae; genus Dracaena; species Dracaena cambodiana. The sequence continues at coordinate 31,878,495 of JAYEPQ010000012.1, read as the reverse complement.
GCATTCCACGGAGGAAAGTCGACGAAATAGAATGCCTCTGGGCAGTATCCCCCCTTTCCGCAGAACAATCAACAAGAGAAAGAAGTCGAGTCGTCGACTGGAACGAAAATCGCATTGGAGACCTAGTGATCCGGGAGTCCCGTGTGGAAGGGCTCTCGCTCAACGGATCAAAGGTACGCCGGGGATAACAGGCTGATAGAGACCTGTGCTTTCAGGCTCTTCCAGCCGTCAGCTTCGTCGCTTTCGCGATTTTCTTTCTATTCTAAAAGAAAGACGTTCCGACTGCGCGGGATCTTTTAGTGCAGTTTGTTTTTTAGAGCGGATTTCCCCCAGTAGATGCTGCCAAAGGGAGTGGCGATGCCATACGCAAAAAGGAAGAGACTCATAGAATGGCAGAGGCAAATAGGAGCGTCAGGAGATACGTAGGAAGCCCACCTCACTCTGGGTCCGGTCTGACGAATGTGGAGAAGGATTGGAACTCCGAAAAAATGACTTCACAGGGGCACATGACTACTTCGATCTTTGCCTTTTTGATGAATAACTTCGTTTGATTATGTTGAAACATTCACAGCCTCTACTCGTGTCCTAGCTCGTCTGAGAGCTAGATTTGCCTCAATTGCCTGTCTCTTACCCTGAGCTCTACTCAAGTTAGCTTCAGCTATTTCAAGAGCTTGAAGCCTGTGATTTAGTTTTTGATGCAGCAAGTCGAGGAAAAAACTTCTTAATTGTTGGTACAAAAAATAAAGCAGCAGATTTAGTAGCATCAGCTGCAATAAGGGCGCTCCGATTGAAGAAGTCGACGTTGTTTGGTTGTTGAGCGCGCCGGAGGCCTACGGGGTAGCCGAGTGACGTCACGAGGGGTGCTGTACGCGGAAGGTGCCCGGAGCTACTTTACCACATTCCGAATTCAATGGTTTCAATAAATTCCCTACGGCAGTTTGTCTTGGCCTAGATCTAGAACTACCCTCAACGGTTTGTGTAGCCATAAATCCTATTTAATCATTAAGGAAAAGAATGGGAAATAGACGGTATACGGCATAAGCCGACGCGATAGATATGAGTTGCAGCAGTTCCTCTTTTGGTTGATCCACGTCGGTTCGAACATCGATTTTGAGAAAGTCAACGTCACTCGTCACGTCAATAGAAAGAGACGAAGTCGCGAGTGGAAAGTGGACTTCCGCCCTGAGGCGCTTCATCCGACGCAGCGGACGACCTTTCACCTGTTTCCGACGTGAAATTAGCCGTCGAGGGATTCCATCGCCTCTTTGCCTCTGCGAGTCCAAAGTAACCCGCCCTTTTCTCGTAAGCAAGAGATCACCGAGGAAAGTCAGGAGCAGCCTGGGTCTCAGTGGAAGCTGAAAGAGGATCGTCAACCGCCAACCATTACCGGCGCAGGAAGCGACGAAACTGCTTTCATTCTTCCCTTCACTGGTCTCCGGCCGTCCGAAGAAAAAGGCGCCGGTTTAGAATGGGAGGTTTCCTCTATTCCATAACTCATCAAATGCCTCGGACTGAGTTTCCCACTCCAGTAGTTGCTGGTTAAAAGAAACCAGCCTTTCAAACGTCTCCTCCCCCGTCGGGGTATGTGGATTGGGCTCAGCTTCGGATTCGTAGCCTTCAGGGCATCGGTAATCGGCTGCCGATTACCGTCACCTTTCAATTGTTTGTGATGAATACGATGGGTTTTTCCGGAAAGCGCCTCGATCGGCCGACGAGCGTCGGACAAGAACATCCGAACTTCAACTCGAAGACGACAACTCAAATAACCCAACCCGTCGACGGGGCTGACGGTCCGACGGGGCGTACCGCTAATTTTCCTTACCCGACGACTCCGCTTTCACACGACGCATAACTGCTTTGAGAGAAACCGCGCCAGCCGTCGATTGAACCGAAAAGAAGACCGGAATCGTACACTCTTTCCTGACGTCAGAAGAAAAGAAAGATACTGACGGAACTGGCTTCTTTGGATAAGCCGGAAGAGCGCGTCATTCACCTTTCTTTCATCCACTGCCTTTTCCGGGTGAAAAAGCGAGCAACAAAAGAGTGTGAATCGTGGCTGGAGAGATGGTTGAAGGGGAACGGTATGGAATGGTATCGTTCCCTCTCGAGGTAGGTATCTCGTTCCGAAGTTCGTTTCTCCCACACTCGAAGGGTAAACGCCCGTCCGGCCCATAATTCATTCATTGGAGGTGGGATCGGAGAAAGGGAGAGTGCCCGACGAAAAGATGAAGAAGAAGATTGAGAATTCATCTGGCTCGATCCGACGTTCATTCGAACTGATCCCATGGAAACTGCGGTCTTTTACTGCAAAGCGGCGTCTGAATCTAGGCGGATCCTTTATTTTTACATGGCCCTTTTTTCTTTGAGAAATTTTATAAAAGAAAGATTATCCTTGATTCTGTTTATGTCTCGGATTGGAACAAATCACTAAAATTCGTCCGTGCCTACGGATCAGTCGACATTTTTCACAAATTTTACGAACGGAAGCTCTTATTTTCATATTTCTCACTCCTTACTTGAATTTTGAATCTATTCCTTGGAAGAAAATAAGTCTCTTCGAGGAGCTGGGCAGAAGGAAAAGTGGCTCCTATCTAAAGGTAGCTTGTCTCGCCCAGGAGGTGAGAAGAGTTGAGAACATACGTGGCGAACGGGTGCGTAACGCGTGGGAATCTGCCGAACAGTTCGGGCCGACATCCTGAAGAAAGCTCAAAAGCGCTGGTTCTATCCTGCCGGCCAAGCAACCTAGGTGGGAATAGGCTTTCAACGAGCGACGCTTTCGCTTTAGCTTCCGACGGGAATTGCGACCCTATGACGTTTCCATCATTGAAGTAGCCTTTCCTCGCCCTACCGTCGGGGTTCATCGTTCAATCAATCATTCGGCCTACCGCTGGTACTTCGAAGTAAGTTGGACTTCGACGTAAAGCGACAGCAAAGAAAAAGAAAGGGACCCACTTCACCTCTTCCCTTTCCCTGGCCGACCGAACTGCATCTCGAGGTAGGATGGGTAGTTGGTCAGATCTAGTATGGATCGTACATGGACGATTGTTGGAGTCGGCAATTAATTCAGCTGCGACGGATCGTGAATCGACGGGAAGGGAAGAATGAGACCAGAATTGTCGAAATCACCCCGACCGAGACCTAGATGGCGATCCCCGAAAAGGAGCTTCTCTTTCATCTCTTCAAACTTGCTTTTGAGCTGCAACAGTTGCTGCCACGACGAATCCGTCAGAATGGAATTGGAACCACTTGCAGGTCCCGCTCAGAAATAAGTCAATGTGAGAAAGCATAAAAGGGGAAGAGGCGACCGGAGGGGGGAGAAAGGATAAAAGGGGTGGCAAGCACAGTCTTCAACAAATGGGCCCGGTGGATAGACTATACAGGCTTGACGTCAGCGGCTTCCTGCAAAGACTATTCCAATCAGTCTGATTTTAGATGACGGTTAAACCGTCTAGTTGGAGAAGGTTTTGTTTATTCTAGGCCGGAGCAATGAACCTATTTGAAGTGGCTCATTTCGTACCAGAAAAACCTATGTATGAACAAGGATTGATTTTACTTCCGCACCTAGCTACTCTAGGTTGGCGCGGTGTCTCAACTCAGGAGAGGGAGAAAGAATTACCAACTCTGTTCCACCGTGATTAGGGAGAGGGCGAACATTACCGTCATTCACTTTGTCGGCTTTCCCATTGATGACCCGACATTTTCAGTAACACGACGACACGGAGTACGACGAAAGGTTTGTCTTGTTTTGTACATAACCGGTACTGGAAATTACAAAAAACAGGACGACGGGGGCGGCGGTCAACCATCCACTCTCTACCTGCATATTGATCAATCGATCTCCGCGTCCTGCCAGTTCGCTGACGTAGACATGGTTCAGCCACGCCCGGTGCCACGAAATGATTGAGAACTACGACGGGGTCGAAATGCATTTTGTTCTTTGTATTCAATAAGTATTGCATGACCGAATAATTCAAGGAGGGGCGCACAGCGGGGAGGGTCCTTTTTAGTAGATGACTCGTCGGGCTGTCAGAGAGGGACTTCTTTGGTAAAAAGAACTTGAATAACTTCGTTTTTCTGAAGGAGTCGTCATTTTCTATCAGGAAAGCCTCCTCCGTCCCTCGGGACCAACAAGGGGTAGTACAGGAATATTCACCTATTGTCCATCGACTACGCCTTTCGGCCTGATCTTAGGCCCTGACTCACCCTCCGTGGACGAACCTTGCGGAGGAACCCTTAGGTTTTCGGGGCATTGGTGTTTATCTCATTGTTCGACGAACCACGGACGAGTCCAAACGAGTCCCGGGTTTTTGTTAATTACAAATGGCCTGGGAGGAGGAAATCTACCACGACCACAACCCCACATCGTCGGTACTCCATTCGATCGATCCGTGATCAGGCGGGCTGCGTCTTTCGCCATGCCTCCGACTGAAAAAAAAAAGGAATATCTGCGCGGAGACGTCCGTCGACGAAAACGAACGTCGATTGAGTTATGTCAGCAGGGGACTCAACGGAGCCGTTTTACAAATAATCTCTCATGGATTTATTGGTGCTGCACTTTTTTTCTTGGTAGGAACGAGTTGTGATAGAATACGTCTTGTTTATCTCGACGAAATGGGAAAGGCCTTCGCATTCCTAATCCGGTAGGGCCGGACGGTTTTGTTTGCCCCAGCTTGGCGAATCGCATCCCCGCGCCGTCCCGTCACCGTTCTCGCGAAGTCTTTGCAACGGCTGGGAAACCAATCTACGAAGCGAAGCCTATTGCCACGCCGACCATATTCACCTGTTGTCCATTGACTACGCCTTTCGGCCTGATCTTAGGCCCTGACTCACCCTCCGTGGACGAACGGATAGTCACCCATCACACGACTCTCAAACCCAACCCGTGGTGGATCCCGGGAGACAAAGTCAAAGCGCGTCGATCCTTTGCCCCATACGTCGGAGATGCTCCTCCCCGCCGATCGACGCAGCGACGCTGCTCGTGATAGGGAAGATTTGTGCTTGTGGGCTAGGGTGAATATAGCAGACCAGCGGATCTGGTGGTCGACAATCGTTCGGACTTGGTAAAGGTTATCGCGGCACCTGTAGTAGGACAGAGGACTTATCGCGATGCCCGCGGACCGATTTACTATGTCTCCGTCGCTGACGTTCGTCAAAAAGGCCACGTGGATGGGCCTGGGTCTTCTTCGGCTAATGAGACCCCGATCCCGAAGCCTTCGGAGTATCTTTTTGATAGGCGCCTCGTCCTACCCTAGAGACACTAAATCGCCCCACTCATCTCTCTTTGCCCAGCAAACTGCAATAGGCTCGAAAGCGTCACGTGCTCCCGCGCATAAGTCTGGAATGAATAAATGGAAAAATTGGTTAAAGGGTCATTATCAATACAATTTATCTCAGACCAAGTGGGATCACTTAGTACCAAAAAAATGGCGAAATAGAGTCAATTAATGTCGTATGATTCAAAAGAAAGACTCGCATAGATAGCAGTGGGAGACCAAACAAATGTTTCACGCAATAGCGTGAAAGAAGTCCTACGGATACTAAAGAAGCAGATAGACGCATCGGGTTCGTCGGAGAAGAATAAGATCACAGAGCACAGCAAACCTCCCAACCATGTGTGCTCTAGAAAGTCAATCTTCAAAGGGATCACCGTCATGCCAAAATCTTCCTTTTTTTTCCTGACATGATGTCAAGCCTACAGAATTGAGAAGCTGCCATCCGGAATCTTCCATGGCACCTGTCGGAGCAGTAGGGGCCGCTCCGGACGATAGCAGTGAAGCTGGCCTTTTCTTTTAGGTCCTGCAATCGAACGAAATTGGCGTCGCAAGAGAACTCGCCAGAGACGGGGTGGAATAGCCCTACCGTCACGACGTTTCTACATCGGTGGTGTCTGCTTTGGAGAATGATCCCCCTTTTGCGGAGATAACAATCCATGCAGGAGGCCCTATGCGTCGACGGCTGTCGGTTTAGGTGTGATGGTTGCTTTCTTTCCCGAAAGGTAACTCATCTCGCGCGGATCCATACCCATAACCACCGGCATCCTCACGGAGTGGAGATAGGTGCGTCCGACGTCCTTTCTTTCTCTTTCTTATTCATTCATTATTTTTTTGGGTGAGCAGGGGGATTCCCCTTTATCAAAGCGACGAGGAAGATCAACGAGAGAATCATGTGAAGGAGCAGAGGCGTCGGAAAGGAATCCCTGTAGCTGTGCAGCCTGACGCCCGATGGAATCCCTCGTCTTCGTGCATTTTACGTATTCGCCGACTTTCCAAATCGGCCTGGCCAGGCTTCGCATCAATGACGAAATCAGTCATCGGCAACTTTTCTGAGTCTTTCGGTCATCTTATCCCGCCTGAGAAAGTCCGACGCATTTCCTCACGCACAGGCCTATGGGCGTCGACGCGACGCCCCGTCGACGAAAATCAGATTCATTTCTTTTCATTGCCAACTCCCAGTTCTTTCTCTTCTTTCTTTTGTCAGTTTAGTGACAGTTCATCAAAACCGAGAGTCCGACGATTCCTAGACCGACCACGAAAAAGATCCGACAATCGGGGTCATCTTCACCTGTCGTCGAGGGAAGATGATACGCTGAAATGACGAAATGACGAAAATCCAGGCCAACATTTTGGCATTGTCAACCTGTCATTCCTTGACCTCTCCAAAAGAAAAAGCAACCCTCTCCACTTTCACAGAGCCATCAATCTTTTTCCATAAAAAAAATCAATCACGGCCCATCAACGAAGCGCCTGCGGTAGCACGCTGACCTCGTCGGGAGAATGACTTCCGTCGAATGGGCTACGTACGCGCCACGTGTCGTTGCGGTCGTTCATTATTGTCGAAAAAAAAGAGGGATTTTCTCGCGGTCGTCGTAGTGGTAAGGCTGATCTGACTTTCGAAAGGCTTTGTACTGGCTTAGACAGACCAGACCGGATTTCCAACTAGACATGGGAGTGAAAAAAAGTCAGAGCAACCCTGTGGAATGATCCCGACCAGCCACGGAGGAGTGAAGCGAACCGAACCGACCCTCCCGGGGATGAGGTGAAGCAGCCGCTTATGGTCGACCACCAGCGTAGCTACTAGGAGAAAAGCATGACCTCTTCGACGATCTGGGATAGATCTTTCCGATGATATCCATGGCCCAACCTCGAAATGGCCGATGGCTTGATAATAGGGTGGAGGCGCCCGGAGGAAGCGAAAATGAGATGTTTTTTTTCATTGTATTTAAACCTAATTAATCAGCCCCGGGGGAGAATGATGATGGAGATGTATTGCGGCCTTCTCCTGTTCATCAACTCTAACCTCATTCTTCTGCATTTGATGTTACGGATCAGCCTCACTCTTCAAGCCAGCAGCTTTGCTCAGCATCTTCTGCCGATTGTCAGCCTGTTCAGCTTATCTCAAAGGATTCCAGTCACCCGGCATAGCATGTTTCTTCTCGGCGGCGATTACGGGATGTTTCCCAGGGTCAGACAACTCCAGAAGATCAGCAGTCTAGCCCAGTTGCTTCCCTTCCAGTCGCGCCCGACGTCTCGAAATGAGGATCCACTTTCGCTGCTCCGGACGCATGTTACCTGACGTCGTCGTCAGTTGACTGGGCACGCATATTATCTTCATGCGCCCGTGGGTCCGAGAATATGCTTCGCTTCACGGGATCCCACCGTCACCGCCCTCCCACTTTCTTTTTCTTCTTTTGAGAGGGAGCCGGTTAAAAAAAAGGAAACTCTATACTACTTCTGATTATTCTGTCTTTATCTCATTCATAGAGAGGAGATCGAATTTCGAACCTAATTCTTTTTTTGGTACCCCACACCTATTTCTTTTTTTGGTACCCCATTAGATCTAATATGGTGAAGGTTTTTCAAGATAATTTAGGCAACATAAGGAGAGAAATTCACTGGAAAAGTGACGCCCCTGGGGGATACAGGGAGGGACGATGAAAGAACCCTTCGTAGTTTGCATCGTTTGCGTCGAGCGCTCCCGGCTTTTTGGCTGAGCAGTATCTTGCTGCTCTCAACCCTTCCTTTTCATCCTGACAGGGATTCCTATTTACTCGTCACGCTTTTCCTTCGCTGCTCTTTCGTCGGATTCTTCGTCGATTCCTCATAATAGCGCGCGTCGAGACAAGTAATGCGGCAGCGCTTCGACGAGATTCGTCAGCACCCTCCCTCACGTTCTCAAAGAAACCGGAGTGGGGCGCGTACGAGAACCACTACGTACCACACCACCGGGCGGCTCGCTTTTTCCGAATGCCGAGTCCGATCACCTGGAGGCCTTTTGGAGATAGGCTTTATGCTGCTAGGCCAGCTGTAGAGCTATATCTGATCCGTACTTCCTTGCCCGAGTGGAGCTGATATACCTGGACCACGTTGTAAGGGAGAAGCACGACGCGACGCGACGCAAAGAGGGAAAGAAGCAATCTACACCATTTAGTACCGAATTGTTCGCCACTGAATAGAAAATAAAGGAAACTCGTCTCTAGGTGGGGCGGGCCATCCACCTTCGAATGGTGTTGGTCCGTAGGACCGTGAACGGATTCGCCTCTGGCCTCTGGGCATGTCGGACATCTCTGGTAAAGATCTCGCACTAGGTGGTGTCGATCGGCAACTCTTCTATGTCGAAAGCACTTTTGGCTTCTGAAAGCCTTCCAGAAAAAAAGGGGGGGGAAAAAAAAAAAGAGGTCGGGCCCGGAGAAGACCTTCTCCAAAGAAGATGGGAGGTGTAGGCTATTCTACCCGACGGTAGGCCCCTCGATTTACCAGAATCTCTCTCTGGATCTTCCTCAGCAATTGGGATCGGCCACTCATCTGGAGTATGTCACCTGGTCTGATCTGGCCAGGCTGATGAAAGATCTCGGGAAAGACTTGATTTGTTATCTCATGTCTGCTTTTCGTGAAAAACGACCAATTGAAGGGGAGGGTTTCTTCAAACAACAAGGAGCTGAGGCAACTATTCAATCAAATGATATTGAGCATGTTTCCCATCTCTTCTCGAGAAACAAGTGGGGTATAAGGCCTTTCGGGTTTTTGAACGGTTGCTGGCTTGTGGATTTGACTCTGGGTAAAGGGAAACTAGCGAAGGTCTTATTACCTTTTCTTCCGTACACCTTCACTGCCGCTTGTCGAATCATTTGGGTTTTTCCGGAAAGCGCCGTCGGACGGGAGACGTGCTCCCCGTTCCGAAGAAGCACGAGCGAGCACTGCTCGACGTTCGCACTACGTCAGTCTCACATGCACGTGCCCGCCAGAATGCCTCTGTCGGTTCGGGACGAAGCCGACGCGATACATACTACCGACGAAGGACGGAAGCGCCCACCCCGCTGGAGGCTCTTCCACATCGGTCGGCTATACCGCATACACTTTGTCTCTAGCGACTGGCATCGAGCTCATCACTCAGCAGCAGACAACGACCTAGCGACGGTCAAACCGGTACGCAAGTATTCCAGCAGGTGGGTAGGATATGAACTGACGTTCAGGAAAAGAGAGAGGGCAGGGGGAGTGAAGCTATCGTACCAGATGGGCCGATGAAATAGGATGAATTGAGACGGTATTTTGTAAATACGTAATTATCTTGAATATATCAACCATTTCTTTATTTTTCGATCGCCTGAAAGGGACAAAAGAAACATCTTGTTTTTTCTTCCAAAATTTCTGGGCGTCGGGAGAGATGCTTTGATTTGACGACAATCTCGTAAATGAATGCAGCAAAAGAATGAAGCTGCATTGAGAGCTCACGGTTTCATGTTCTATTTCACTCCCCGATAGGGGTTCTTTTCACCTTTCCCTCACGGTACTACTTCGCTATCGGTCACCCAGGAGTATTTAGCCTTGCAAGGTAGCGAATGTCCAATCCCGTCAGTTTCTGATTGGAAGGCGAAGCAAGCAGAGTCACAGGCGAAGGTAGGCGAATAATGCTCTGAAGGTAAAGACAAACCAGTCATGAAGCACGCGAGCCAGACGGTCAATTCTTTTTTTTTTCAATTCTCGAACCTCCGACGCCTTCCTGTACCTCGACGCTCGTCGCTTTCCGAAGAGAAGGGAAACTGCCTGAATTGACTTTTTCTCGTTGATCAGTGGCCTAGATTTGGTACTATGTCACGTCGAATGACGTTGAAAACCATTTTTGCCAGATTTTTTCGACGCTTGTCCAGCCAATTGGAGTCGACGTTTTGCTCGAAACCAACCCGATCTGACACAGATCGACGATTACCCTCCTTCCCGCGGGTACTGTTTCGGTACTCTCTTTGAGGGAATCTTCCGCTCCGGAAACACCGAGCATACGAATGGAAACTCTTGTCAACGATTCCTCCGCGGAATGACTGACATCGGAGAAGTCATTTCTACGACTCGGAAAGTGAAGATTCTCTAGACTCATCTCACTCAGGAGGGGGGGCATCCTCTGTTCTGTTGGTCCTAAACCGACACTCGCTTTAAAGTCTACGATTGTTGGGTCTTCATTCCTTCCTTCTTAACGACTCCAGTCTCTCTTAGCCCAGCCCGGCATAGGGAAGAAGCATTACACTAGGAATCAACAATACGAAAACTTTGTTATAAATTGCCCTTTTCCTTATCGGTATCGGGCTTAACAAGAATGGTTGGGATGCCAAGAAGAACAAAAGGCCTTGGGCGCGTAATGGATCTTGAAGCACTATTTCGGATCTCCCTGACCAAATCCCCCCACATTAGGATTGCTTGTTAATGGTTGATCGGTGGTGTGAGAGTGGAACCGACCGTCGTCTTTCAGTCACTGACATAACAGACGAGCTGACAAGAGCACGGGAATCGACGATTGTCGAATCCACATCCACAACATCGCCTGAATCACAGAAGAAGGGAGGAACATCAACCTAAAACTCTCATTTGATTTTCTTTTAGAGCACGAAGGCTTATCGAGCCTCTATTTATAGAGTGTAGAGGGAGACCGCCATGCGGCACGAATGTCGGGACCCAGAGAGCTGCCTTCGCTTTTGGCGTTCCTTCGTAGATCTACAGATTTCACCCCTACACACGAAATTCCACTCTCCTCTGTCTCACTCGACGTGAATTGGTTTCGAGAGCATTCCGCCAGTTTTTGGCGACTTTTGGAAAACCTCAATGACTGATGGACGACTCTAGTTTATGTGCTGCTTGCTTCGTCGCTCGAGATATTGCAACAGAAAGAGGTGCGGTGACTGACCATGGAGATGGAGATGTAGATGGTTGCCTCGAATAGGCAACGGAAAGAGACCGTCACAGATTGGGGATATCCAAGAGAAATGGTGGTAGAGAAGGACCTAAATGACGCGGAGAAGGCATCCCAGGTGGTTGGAACTGACGAAAGAGCCGTCGTTCTGCAGGAGCCATCTCTTCTGGGTTGGAGAAGGAAGATCCTGAACTTCATTAAGAGGAATGGTTGGTCCACCACACCGCCGGTACTGCTGGGTCAGTTTACCATCACAAAAGACTCAATCGAATTGGGAAACTTTCACTTCCATCTCCGCGTACATTGACTTCCCCTTGTCCGCGCGGAGCCTGTCTTGGGGCGGCACCGTCGCTCCTCCTGCCCTTCCATTTTTAGGATTCGCACAAAAGCTCGAACTCAAATGAAAAGGAGGGGTATGGACATCTCTTTAGCAATTTACACATTGATCGGTATGGTTCGGGTGAGTCCATCATTTTGACATCATGGTTGGAAGATTCCTAGTTCAGACAGGACCAGGGATGAGGGGATTTCCCTGTAGCGAGGGTTTTTTCGGAAAGCGCCGTCTGTTCAAGACCTACACCGACCTCGCACCTGACGCAGCAGTTCGGGAGAAGCGTAAACGGAAGCTGAGAAGCGAAGGTTATAGCGACGAGGCCTTCTTTCGAGCGGAAAATATCCGCGGGAATTCGTAAATTCGACGGAATCTCCCCCAAAAACTTTTCCGTCGACGAATGTCGGCGGTAGACAACAGGACTCCTGCTGGGCCACGAAAGCCCTACGCTTTGTCCTCCCGGCAAAAGGCACAACCTCGCATTCCTAGACTTCTACCAACGGTTTGCTTATCCATCCCATCATTTCCGTAAGCAGCAAGAGACGGCTTTCGACAATGGCCGTCATAGACCAATTCGTCGACCTCGGTCGATGGTGTGAAAATACTTCCTGATGTCGAATTCCAAAAACCAGCAAGAGGTTCCCCACTCTTCTTTGGATGGCCTCTTCAATGGCCGGTGGGGCTGGGATGGCACTAGCTTTCATTTCATTACCTTTTTTTTGCCCGTCACAGCATCTTTATTTAGAGAAAATACGGGAAAAGAACATCCCCAGGAGGAGACGCGAGACAAGCTGGAGTTTGCAACTGAAAAACTACAGGTCGTCGAAGAGCTTCCAGCAAGGTGGGCGCTTCCGTCCTTCGTCTGTAGTATGTATCGCGTCGGCTTCGTCCCGAACCGACGGAGGCATTCTGGCGGGCACGTGCGTGTGCCGACTGCAGAGACTACAAGCCGACGCCGGAAGCGACTCGCTTCTATTCTCGTTGGGATTGGATATAGATGGGGAATCGCTCTAATTACTTCTGATCTTTCTAGAGGCATATTGGGCACTGCTTCTTTGATTACAGCAACAATAATGTCACCAATATGAGCATATCGATGATTACCAGATCCTATGATTCGAATACACATCAATTCTCGGGCTCTGCTGTTATCTGCTATATTCAAAAGGGTCTGAGGTTGAGGGCAGTCCCGTCCCGCCCATCACTTTGCGGAACGGGGAATTGATCGGAACGAAGGCGCCCGGTAATAAATGTTGGCCTACTTCTACACCTGATATATCGTATAACCCTTTGAGTGTTTTAATGGAACATGGTATAACATTCATATTGTCCTCTGACAGAAATCGAACTGAAAAAAAGAATTATTTTGATTCAACCATCTCTTTCTCGAACCAATCATATACTTTATTGAGATAGGTAATCCAAGAGGACCCCCCCCCCCCCGAGAACCGTATATGAGACTTTCATCTTGTACGGCTCAAACAGAAACAAGAAGGGTTTCGTTTTCCGTTAAGGCTTGCTTCGTCAAAGACGAAAGAGCGGTTCCACATGATTGGCAAGCGTAGTAATCGAGCTCTTCCCGTTGCGAGCGGTATCGGCATGATAAATATTGGTTGATCGTATATTTCATTTTTATTATAGTTATATGATTCAGAGTATCATTTCCTATTTGATCCCTTTGAATTCCATATTCGAAGTTGCGATCGGATTTCATTGGCGAATATGTCAGAGGAATAGGACAATTGGTTAGGGATCAACTCGTCGGGAGGGTGGGTTCAGAATATTCGAACGATTCCTATTTTTGGACTGTTTTAACACGGATTCCTATTTCTCAATGATATCCCACGATCGAGATCCCATTCTGTTTATACTCCTGCAGCGACTAAAATGCGGATATGGTCGAATGGTAAAATTTCTCTTTGCCAAGGAGAAGATGCGGGTTCGATTCCCGCTATCCGCCCATGATAAAGTAATGTACAATGATAAAACTAGAAGAAAAAGGGATAGGTGCAGAGACTCAATGGAAGCTGTTCTAACGAATGGAGTTGACTACGTTGCGTTGGTAACTAGAATCCTTCTAGCACGCCTGTCAATCTGTCGAACGGGAGTCGTCTGATCTGCCTATGGCCTGGACGCAAGTCCCGAACTAGCAGTAAAAGCAAGACGTGTAGGCGGATCGACTCATCAAGTTCCTATTGAAATAGGATCCACACAAGGAAAAGCGCTTGCCATTCGTTGGTTATTAGGGGCATCCCGTCGAATAGAAATTCGGAGGTGACTTACTGTTTTGATTTAAAGTCAGCGACCTACCGGTGGCCTTCTCCCCCGTCAATGGACGGAAGAGGACGCGGAAAAGCATTTATCTATCCAGCCATAAGCCAGATCAGCAGCAGCCCCCCCAATACGAAAATAATTATGCATCATTCGCATGCCGATACCGCTCTGACGAAAGGGGAATTTGCAGGTTCGAATCCTGTTGGATGCTGAGTCGTAGCCTGAAGCTCAATTGCTGCGGAAGTCTTACGTCGACTCTTTTTTTCCTTTTCGTCATGAGCTCTCGATCAGGTGGGTCTCCGTTCGTACGGCAAGTAACAAACCTATACTCTCGTAGCGGACGGCAATAGCTCCTATATGAACTACTGGGGAGATCATAGCGGAGAAGTCGAGACCTAACAAAAGAAGTAAACCAGAAGTGTCGCGAAAGACTGGACTGGGATGGGAAACGAAACGGAATGTACCGGATTTTTAGCACGTACAACCATCAAACCAGAGACCAAAGCAGGCCTTTTTCCTCTCCCAGTACATTAAGGAAGTTAAGCTGACAAGCAAGGATTAGCAGATGCAGACGATCCCCGAAGGCTTCCGTCAAGTCAGGAATAGAGAAAATAAGAAGTTTCTATTGCAACATGAAATGAAAAAGGCAATATGCAGGGTGGGTAGAGAGGAGCCAGGTTTGAAACCCTTTCCGACGGTGACGAGCCCGACAAATAAATCAATCAAATTACGAGAAGCTTCATAAAGTGCTTCCTTAGGAGTTAAACTTCCATTCGTCCATATTTCTAGAAAAAGGATTGACTTTTGTTGTGAGGGGGGGATTTGCAATTCCGTGTGCTGATGGGAGATTCTCAGTGGATGAAAGTGTCCCCCTCCATTTAGTTGAGAAAAACTAGTTATTTATACCAAGCATTCTTCTTATGGCTAGATCCAATCTCCTGGTCCCTGCGCAAAGGAAAAAGAATTTCACGTTCTTCCCTTCGGGAGGGTCAGTCGAAATTTCCCGGAGGGGCGTAGCGAGCGCCTTTCCTTGTGGCGCAGCTTTTATTCGACGATTTTTTCTTTTATCACTGTCGAATTCCTGGGAAATCTGCATAGATAGGATCGCATACTCGGTCACCCCACCGTCGTGTCCCAACCTTCGTCGCTTCTCGACTTTCTTTGGTGCCAAAGACCGATGACTAGTGGAAAGACTCCTGGTCGACATGAGGAAGACTACTTTTCTTCTGGTAAAGTGGACGAGAAGAGCGGGTTGACATGACGGCTACGGGAGGGATAGCGTTTTTAAGCTGGCTGTGTTTTGTAGCGCGCGTACTCTTCTAGAGGTCCCGAACGAATGGAGGAAAGCGGAAATGAAGGCCCGTCGAAAAAAAAAGAAGTTGCTTCGACAGTTTCATTCTCAAATCCTACGTCGCTTCCGTCTCA
Source organism: Dracaena cambodiana (assembly GCA_036321105.1). Taxonomy (NCBI): domain Eukaryota; kingdom Viridiplantae; phylum Streptophyta; class Magnoliopsida; order Asparagales; family Asparagaceae; genus Dracaena; species Dracaena cambodiana. Next base: position 31,863,290 of record JAYEPQ010000012.1, on the reverse strand, counting down.
AAAGCGTCTAAACTATTCTGGACGCCTTTCATGAAGAAGTTTTGCCTGCGTGCAAACTACCTACCCCTTTTCAAAAAAACGTCGATTTCAATCTCTACAGATCCTGGACCCCTGGCAAAGTCGATTTCTCTGCTGCCCTGGGTGGAGGGAGTTCAGCCTAGACGGTGACGGTCCCTCAATTTCTTAGGTCGAAAAGGTTCCTTTAACTCCCGGGTCAAAAAGGTCAAACGAGGTAGCAGCTAGGACTGAAGCTCTTCCCATTGAGCCCGTAGTACGTCACGACGGAAGGAAATCTTCAACTGAAACTTCAACTCGCGTAAAGGGAGAAAGAGAAGAACTGAAGGAATTGGGGATTCTCTCCGATTTCTCCTTTCTATAGCCTACGCACGTCGCGTCGGATCTACTCGAGGGAAAGAAAGATTTGAATGACGGTTGAAAAAAATTCGACTTTTGCAGATCAGATAATGTTTCAGTTATCCTCACCTTCCTCCGGCTTATCACCGGCAATTTGTTCAGGGTTCCACACTCAATGGTGGCAACTAAACACGAGGGTTGCGCTCGTTGCGGGACTTAACCCAACACCTTACGGCACGAGCTGACGACAGCCATGCACCACTGCTCGTCGGGGGGCGAGCTTTGCGGGTTCCTTCTCGGTGAGGAAGAAAAGTCACCATCGGATTTGACATCTCTCACCATCTCCCCTTTTGATTGAGAATGGTATCTGTGGCTACTGCTGTTTTGCCGGTCTGTCTGTCCCCAATAATTAATTCTCGCTGACCGCGTCCTATAGGGATCATCGAATCAATAGCAATAAGTCCTGTTTGAAGAGGCTCATACACGGAGCGTCGAGGAGACTTTGTTTCGGGAATACCGAACCGAGAGATGATGTTCTCTTGCTCGGGGTAGCAGTTTTGTATAAATGTATCGCCGTGTTATTAAGTATTTTGCTTTAAGTTCGAAAGGACGAGTCCCGGTCGTTCACGCGTACAAAAATGCCTTCGTCGCGACGAAGCATATTCATCTCGATCTGCAACTCTTGAAGAATCGTCGAATTGGCTGAAATTTCATTCCCGAGGGTTAGGATCAACAGGAACAATCGGTCGAGTATTTAATAACCTCTGCCCTACGGAGCTCCCCATACTCCTTCACAGCCCTTACCTCTTCCTTGAACCCATAGGAGCAATAGACGGATTCCCTATGGTATAGCTGTGGGGAAGGCGTAGAGCAGTAGCGGTCGGGAATTTCCTGTTACAGAATCGACTCTTAACGCTGCTCAGGGATTGGCGACTTACTCATTCAGTGACTTTGGCACTGGACGTTCCCAAAATGGGTACTATCGGGTTGGGTGAATTAGAGAATAGACAGACGCCTGTTGGCATTCCAGCCTTCCTTCTCCTTTCAGGGCCTATTCGAAAGAGAACCCAGTACCTCTTGGTTGTGAATATCTGAAGTCAGAATTGTGCCTGCCATCCAATTCGTGACGTGGATGATCCGCCGAATCCATTGCTGACTTCACCACGATCGATTAGGTGAAACGGTTCTGCAAAGTTTGTTTGTTCATACAGGCAGCGTGCGGCGCTTTTGCAGAACGATGGAACCACAAATCTCATACCTTCATCTTTGTAGTTGGAGAAATGACAATTCTCGGAATGGAAAGCAATTTCCCCTTTCTCTTTACCGTCGAAGCGGGAAACTACCCGTCGCTACCGGGATCTTTTTCCGATTCACCTGGGAGGAGCCAATCTAGAGGACTATGTGCCGATCTACGTGAAGTGCCCTCAGTTACAGTCTTTCTGTCCTCGCAAAGAGGAGTTACAGATCCAGAACAGGGAGGTTCCTGACGCCCCGTCTGAATGCGCTGGTTTTTCATCATTCTTCCATCCAGTAATCGATCTTGATTTTCACTGGAGACTGGGAATCGATGGACTTTCCATAGGACCTATTTTACTGATAGGATTTATCACTACTTTAGCCACTTTAGCAGCTCTGAAAGACTCTACTGAGACAAAAAGATGGGCTGTCAAGAACGTAGAGGAGGTAAGATGGGTAGTTGGTCAGATCTAGTATGGATCGTACATGGACGATTGTTGGAGTCGGCAATTAATTCAGCTGCGACGGATCGTGAATCGACGGGAAGGGAAGAATGAGACCAGAATTGTCGAAATCACCCCGACCGAGACCTAGATGGCGATCCCCGAAAAGGAGCTTCTCTTTCATCTCTTCAAACTGGCTTTTGAGCTGCAACAGTTGCTGCCACGACGAATCCGTCAGAATGGAATTGGAACCACTTGCAGGTCCCGCTCAGAAATAAGTCAATGTGAGAAAGCAAAAAAGGGGAAGAGGCGACCGGAGGGGGGAGAAAGGATAAAAGGGGTGGCAAGCACAGTCTTCAACAAATGGGCCCGGTGGATAGACTATACAGGCTTGACGTCAGCGGCTTCCTGCAAAGACTATTCCAATCAGTCTGATTTTAGATGACGGTTAAACCGTCTAGTTGGAGAAGGTTTTGTTTATTCTGGGCCGGAGCAATGAACCTATTTGAAGTGGCTCATTTCGTACCAGAAAAACCCATGTATGAACAAGGATTGATTTTACTTCCGCACCTAGCTACTCTAGGTTGGCGCGGTGTCTCAACTCAGGAGAGGGAGAAAGAATTACCAACTCTGTTCCACCGTGATTAGGGAGAGGGCGAACATTACCGTCATTCACTTTGTTGGCTTTCCCATTGATGACCCGACATTTTCAGTAACACGACGGCACGGAGTACGACGAAAGGTTTGTCTTGTTTTGTACATAACCGGTACTGGAAATTACAAAAAACAGGACGACGGGGGCGGCGGTCAACCATCCACTCTCTACCTGCATATTGATCAATCGATCTCCGCGTCCTGCCAGTTCGCTGACGTAGACATGGTTCAGCCACGCCCGGTGCCACGAAATGATTGAGAACTACGACGGGGTCGAAATGCATTTTGTTCTTTGTATTCAATAAGTATTGCATGACCGAATAATTCAAGGAGGGGCGCACAGCGGGGAGGGTCCTTTTTAGTAGATGACTCGTCGGGCTGTCAGAGAGGGACTTCTTTGGTAAAAAGAACTTGAATAACTTCGTTTTTCTGAAGGAGTCGTCATTTTCTATCAGGAAAGCCTCCTCCGTCCCTCGGGACCAACAAGGGGTAGTACAGGAATATTCACCTATTGTCCATCGACTACGCCTTTCGGCCTGATCTTAGGCCCTGACTCACCCTCCGTGGACGAACCTTGCGGAGGAACCCTTAGGTTTTCGGGGCATTGGTGTTTATCTCATTGTTCGACGAACCACGGACGAGTCCAAACGAGTCCCGGGTTTTTTTTAATTACAAATGGCCTGGGAGGAGGAAATCTACCACGACCACAACCCCACATCGTCGGTACTCCATTCGATCGATCCGTGATCAGGCGGGCTGCGTCTTTCGCCATGCCTCCGACTGAAAAAAAAAAGGAATATCTGCGCGGAGACGTCCGTCGACGAAAACGAACGTTGATTGAGTTATGTCAGCAGGGGACTCAACGGAGCCGTTTTACAAATAATCTCTCATGGATTTATTGGTGCTGCACTTTTTTTCTTGGTAGGAACGAGTTGTGATAGAATACGTCTTGTTTATCTCGACGAAATGGGAAAGGCCTTCGCATTCCTAATCCGGTAGGGCCGGACGGCTTTGTTTGCCCCAGCTTGGCGAATCGCATCCCCGCGCCGTCCCGTCACCGTTCTCGCGAAGTCTTTGCAACGGCTGGGAAACCAATCTACGAAGCGAAGCCTATTGCCACGCCGACCATATTCACCTGTTGTCCATCGACTACGCCTTTCGGCCTGATCTTAGGCCCTGACTCACCCTCCGTGGACGAACGGATAGTCACCCATCACACGACTCTCAAACCCAACCCGTGGTGGATCCCGGGAGACAAAGTCAAAGCGCGTCGATCCTTTGCCCCATACGTCGGAGATGCTCCTCCCCGCCGATCGACGCAGCGACGCTGCTCGTGATAGGGAAGATTTGTGCTTGTGGGCTAGGGTGAATATAGCAGACCAGCGGATCTGGTGGTCGACAATCGTTCGGACTTGGTAAAGGTTATCGCGGCACCTGTAGTAGGACAGAGGACTTATCGCGATGCCCGCGGACCGATTTACTATGTCTCCGTCGCTGACGTTCGTCAAAAAGGCCACGTGGATGGGCCTGGGTCTTCTTCGGCTAATGAGACCCCGATCCCGAAGCCTTCGGAGTATCTTTTTGATAGGCGCCTCGTCCTACCCTAGAGACACTAAATCACCCCACTCATCTCTCTTTGCCCAGCAAACTGCAATAGGCTCGAAAGCGTCACGTGCTCCCGCGCATAAGTCTGGAATGAATAAATGGAAAAATTGGTTAAAGGGTCATTATCAATACAATTTATCTCAGACCAAGTGGGATCACTTAGTACCAAAAAAATGGCGAAATAGAGTCAATTAATGTCGTATGATTCAAAAGAAAGACTCGCATAGATAGCAGTGGGAGACCAAACAAATGTTTCACGCAATAGCGTGAAAGAAGTCCTACGGATACTAAAGAAGCAGATAGACGCATCGGGTTCGTCGGAGAAGAATAAGATCACAGAGCACAGCAAACCTCCCAACCATGTGTGCTCTAGAAAGTCAATCTTCAAAGGGATCACCGTCATGCCAAAATCTTCCTTTTTTTTCCTGACATGATGTCAAGCCTACAGAATTGAGAAGCTGCCATCCGGAATCTTCCATGGCACCTGTCGGAGCAGTAGGGGCCGCTCCGGACGATAGCAGTGAAGCTGGCCTTTTCTTTTAGGTCCTGCAATCGAACGAAATTGGCGTCGCAAGAGAACTCGCCAGAGACGGGGTGGAATAGCCCTACCGTCACGACGTTTCTACATCGGTGGTGTCTGCTTTGGAGAATGATCCCCCTTTTGCGGAGATAACAATCCATGCAGGAGGCCCTATGCGTCGACGGCTGTCGGTTTAGGTGTGATGGTTGCTTTCTTTCCCGAAAGGTAACTCATCTCGCGCGGATCCATACCCATAACCACCGGCATCCTCACGGATCGAGCCAGATGAATTCTCAATCTTCTTCTTCATCTTTTCGTCGGGCACTCTCCCTTTCTCCGATCCCACCTCCAATGAATGAATTATGGGCCGGACGGGCGTTTACCCTTCGAGTGTGGGAGAAACGAACTTCGGAACGAGATACCTACCTCGAGAGGGAACGATACCATTCCATACCGTTCCCCTTCAACCATCTCTCCAGCCACGATTCACACTCTTTTGTTGCTCGCTTTTTCACCCAGAAGAAGAGCGGGTTGACATGACGGCTACGGGAGGGATAGCGTTTTTAAGTTGGCTGTGTTTTGTAGCGTGCGTACTCTTCTAGAGGTCCCGAACGAATGGAGGAAAGCGGAAATGAAGGCCCGTCGAAAAAAAAAGAAGTTGCTTCGACAGTTTCTTTCTCTTCTTTCTTTTGTCAGTTTAGTGACAGTTCATCAAAACCGAGAGTCCGACGATTCCTAGACCGACCACGAAAAAGATCCGACAATCGGGGTCATCTTCACCTGTCGTCGAGGGAAGATGATACGCTGAAATGACGAAATGACGAAAATCCAGGCCAACATTTTGGCATTGTCAACCTGTCATTCCTTGACCTCTCCAAAAGAAAAAGCAACCCACTCCACTTTCACAGAGCCATCAATCTTTTTCCATAAAAAAAATCAATCACGGCCCATCAACGATTGTATTTTTTCTTTTTGAATCTAGGTTTATGGTCTTTAGATTTTTCCCTGTATTTTGTTTTCTTGGGGAAATATGGTTTGTTAAAACCGTATACTGGGGGACATCCAAACTGATAGTTGATATCAGGATCATATTTCGGACAACAAGAAGTTTTAATGTCTGATTTATGTATGTATTTGGAAAGATGATTATTTGCCTTTTGTAGCTGGCAAGTTTTCTTAACAGTTTCCATACAAGCCTTTTTTAAAGCTCCTGTATTGTGTGGAATACCTCCAGCTCTAAGACTGTTGTATTTTTTCTCTATCATGGTATCCCATGGTATAGGTAACTTAGAAAAGAAGGCTGTTAGCCAAAAAATCTTTTTCTCTAAAGTGTTCAGTTTGAAAATATAACTGATGTACAAATTAGAAAATTCTTCTAAGTAACATATGTTACACAGTCGTAGTTTCAAAAGAATATTTTCATCTATTCCTTCAGCATTAATATCTTCTCCAGTTAGATCACCATATAGGCTTTTACAAATACTATGTAAAGCTGTTCTTCTAGATTCATGGCTATTTAAAGCTATTATCTCTGTAGGGTATAATTTTTCATATTGTGTTAGCCACCTTAAGGCTATTCCTTGCCAATATCCGCAAGCTAGTATGACAAATTCTTGATAAGGAATTCCCCCTGGCATTAAGGTATTGGTTCCAACCATTAGTTGTTCCCAATTAAGGATATAATCCCTTAAAGCATTTGTTGGTATATTATCAACATTAAATATTAACCCATAAGTATCAGTTTGATGTCGCTTTCCTTGTTTATAGATGTAGGAATCTACATAATTTTCTCCTGTATCTCTATGATACATAGTTTCTTCTGTAGTATTAGGATGTGGTGGATTTTGTCTACCTGTAGAAATCATTTGGGTAGATGATTCCCCACGTTCCATATTTATATTAAATAAATACTTCTCCTCGTTAGAGGGTATATTTGATATATGATAGTCCTCGTTAGAGGGTATGTGGTATAATTCCTCAGAAAAAGAGGACTCCTCGTTAGAGGGTATTGACAATTCATCAGCATACTCCTCATTAGAGGGTATTAATTCATCAATATCAGTATACTCCTCATTAGAGGGTATTAATTCATCAATAACATCATCATATTCAGATAATTCTTCATCAAAAGAATCAGATGCAGAAATATAACTTTCATTATCAGAAGAACTGTTTGAAAAATATTTTATAGAAGCAGAGTTTTCTTCATAGAATTTGAAAATCTCTTTAGAAGTAATTTTTCCTTCTATTTCTTTAACTAATAAAGTTTTATATTCCAAATATTTTTGATAATCTATTTCTTCTAAGTTTGTTTCTTTCAAACTTTTTGAAGATGTTTTTATCATTCTAACAGATCCAAGTCTTTCTTTTGAAGATGAAGAAAATTTTGGAAAACTTAGAAAGGTTTGCAAAGTAGTTAGTTTTTGAGAAACTAAGTAGATTTGATCACTTAAATAATTAAGCAAACTATTTTGTTGTTCTATAGTACCATTACTTGGAAGATGAATACTATGTTCATGAGAATTTAAACTGAAAGGACATTCGTAAGATTCAGGAAGAACTAAAGCTCTAGACATTTTTGTGAAGAGGTTCTTATAAACTTAGACACGTTATTTCCTTCCTTTCTTTCACTAGATTAGATAACAGTATCGCTTTGACCCTGGTCTCTCCGGCAAGATAACCTCTAAGGGTGGCTTTCTCCCTAGAGTAAGGCCGCAATAACTGAAGCATCCCTTCCGGATATATAGTCAACCACAAGCTTATTACATGCTTCAGAGAGACAGAGCACAGCCATGTTTCGTTTCCTACCTCATGGCGTAAGATACTATTATCTAATTAGCTTAAGAATTTAAGGAAATAACATGCCTAACAAGTTTAGCCAGACATGGCTATGTTAAGGATACTTACAAAAAAAGAAGAACGGAACTGCACAAGGCTCTGATACCAGTTGCAGGAGAGCTTCTGCTCCAGTACTCAGCGCTACTATTTATTCACACTATTCTAAACTAAGAAGCAGATCAGAGGAAGAAATATGTTTAAGAAAAAAGAAGTTCGGAAAGGCTCTCTGCCTCCTCCCTTCATCTGATGGCTTTATTTATAATGTTTCCGAGACGTCCTTCAGATAGGAAGGAATCTGGGTACAGTAAAAGGTGTTACAGGAAAAGTTTACATTATTGTTACAGGACTAACTTTTCGTACAATAATTTAAACTTTTTGGTACAATAATCTAAAGTGGCTGTCTGCTTGTCTGCTGGAAGGATAGGGTGGAATCTTTGCTGAGTATAGTTTGATGTCGCTTTCCTTGTTTATAGATGTAGGAATCTACATAGCTTTCTCCTGTATCTCTGTGATACATAGTTTCTTCTGTAGTATTAGGATGTGGTGGATTTTGTCTACCTGTAGAAATCATTTGGGTAGATGATTCCCCACGTTCCATATTTATATTAAATAAATACTTCTCCTCGTTAGAGGGTATATTTGATATATGATAGTCCTCGTTAGAGGGTATGTGGTATAATTCCTCAGAAAAAGAGGACTCCTCGTTAGAGGGTATTGACAATTCATCAGCATACTCCTCATTAGAGGGTATTAATTCAAAGGTATAACCTGGATAAAATGATATGTTTTATTCAAGGTTAACATGTTTATATTGAATTCTTCTGTTTCAGAAGAATCAGAATGTAAAGGACTTTCTTCATATATGGTTTCAATCTCATATATAGAAGAATTATCACTAAGGACTTCTTCTATAGTTCCAGTATGTATATCATACCTTTCTAACTCATTTAACCATATTGTAACATATGTTACTTAGAAGAATTTTCTAATTTGTACATCAGTTATATTTTCAAACTGAACACTTTAGAGAAAAAGATTTTTTGGCTAACAGCCTTCTTTTCTAAGTTACCTATACCATGGGATACCATGATAGAGAAAAAATACAACAGTCTTAGAGCTGGAGGTATTCCACACAATACAGGAGCTTTAAAAAAGGCTTGTATGGAAACTGTTAAGAAAACTTGCCAGCTACAAAAGGCAAATAATCATCTTTCCAGGATTGGCCCACCATGCTTATCCTTGCATAATGTCTTCTTCGATGATATCTTCAGGATTGGCATCTATATCTTCATTATTTCCTCCGAGATTCTCATTTTCCATATTCTCCAGACTTTCATAAAATTCTTCTTTTGCTTTAGTCCCAAATTTTCCTAGCTGTAGGGAGGATAAAAAAGCCAGTACTTTTGGAATTTTTTGTTCAGAGGCTTCAAAAGCTCCGATAAAGTCATAGAGGAGAATATTATCTTCAATTTTAATGGAGTGGGCTCCTGATAAAGCTTTGGTATAAGCTTCTTCAAAGAACTCTTGAGCAGCTTTTTTAGTTTCTTCTTCAAGATCCAAGACTGGAAGATTTTCACATGCTTTGGACTGAATATAATTAAAATTGTGAAGTTCCCACAATTGTATTGAAGGAAATACTGTTAAATATTTCCTTTCTTCCCAAGTTCCCCAGATACGGAAGAAAAATGTAGACTGGTACCTGGTTGTATATGCTTTAAGGCTTTTGAGGCAGATTGGGGGCAAGTAGTCTGAGAATTCTTCTGGATGAGAAGTATTGACAAATAGTTCGTGGACTAACCCCATTTGTATGGCTTTAAAGCTTTTGGGAATTTCCTGGAAACCAGAAATGATTCGGGGGGAATCATTTTTGTTTAGCATCTTCTCATGCTGCTAAAGGATACTGATGACATCTGTAGCCTCTATAGTTTTGAAGAAGATCCTTAGCTCTGAATCAGGAATCATATGTTGTTGGTTGAGTCCGATCATTTTGTAAACAGTTAGTTCTGCTTCTAACTGTCTGGTCTTCTCATTCTGGAGTTTGCATAGCTCCAGCAATTTGTAGAATTCTGTCAATGGAAGATGAACTTGATCTGCTATCTCCATATCAGAGACAGTATTTCTTAAGAACTCTTGATCCAAGGAAGGGCCTTGGAACCATGTCATCTTTCTTTGCTCCAAGTCTGAGCTTTGGGTGGCAAGAGTATAGGTGCAGAGATCAGAGACTGCTTTGGTTATGGCTTGCTTCTCTGTTTTTTCCTGCATATAGTGGGTGAGCATAGAAAGTACTAGCTGCTCTAGTTGAGAGAACCAATACTTAGAAGCATGAAAATCATTTGATTGTATCGAACGATAGCAACCATTTACTTTTTCATAAATACTAGGATTGGAGTTTTTGAGTTCTATGTTGTACCAATCCCTTACCACAGTTGCTGCTGTTGGCCTTTGGGTTGTTTGGAGTCTTTTTTGTGAGACTGCATTGCTGTAAGATGCTTGTGGAGATAGAACTGTCATTCCCGGTGGGGGAAAGGTTTTTGCCTCGTTAGAAGCTGATGTAGTGTTGTTTTCAGTAGGTATGAAGAGTTTCTTTTCTTCTGCCTTCTGGGTTGAGCTCTCTCCTTTTTCAGGAGTTTTTTTAAGAGCATTGCCTCCTGTTGTGGAAGCCTTTTTGATGTTTACCTTAGACCACTTAGATTCGTCTATCATGGTCTTCAGTTTCTTCAATCTATCTTCGTCCATGGTCTGCAAAATGATTAGTATTAGTAGTATTCCCATAATCATATCTATTATTTTCTCTAGAGGGTCCAGAGGGTCCAGTTCTTCTGAAAATTTTCTTCCATAGTTTAAAAGTCCCAGAAAACTCTGTTTGTTTCTTTCAAACTTTTTGAAGATGTTTTTATCATTCTAACAGATCCAAGTCTTTCTTTTGAAGATGAAGAAAATTTTGGAAAACTTAGAAAGGTTTGCAAAGTAGTTAGTTTTTGAGAAACTAAGTAGATTTGATCACTTAAATAATTAAGCAAACTATTTTGTTGTTCTACAGTACCATTACTTGGAAGATGAATACTATGTTCATGAGAATTTAAACTGAAAGGACATTCGTAAGATTCGCCCTGGGTGGAGGGAGTTCAGCCTAGACGGTGACGGTCCCTCAATTTCTTAGGTCGAAAAGGTTCCTTTAACTCCCTGGTCAAAAAGGTCAAACGAGGTAGCAGCTAGGACTGAAGCTCTTCCCATTGAGCCCGTCGTACGTCACGACGGAAGGAAATCTTCAACTGAAACTTCAACTCGCGTAAAGGGAGAAAGAGAAGAACTGAAGGAATTGGGGATTCTCTCCGATTTCTCCTTTCTATAGCCTACGCACGTCGCGTCGGATCTACTCGAGGGAAAGAAAGATTTGAATGACGGTTGAAAAAAATTCGACTTTTGCAGATCAGATAATGTTTCAGTTATCCTCACCTTCCTCCGGCTTATCACCGGCAATTTGTTCAGGGTTCCACACTCAATGGTGGCAACTAAACACGAGGGTTGCGCTCGTTGCGGGACTTAACCCAACACCTTACGGTACGAGCTGACGACAGCCATGCACCACTGCTCGTCGGGGGGCGAGCTTTGCGGGTTCCTTCTCGGTGAGGAAGAAAAGTCACCATCGGATTTGACATCTCTCACCATCTCCCCTTTTGATTGAGAATGGTATCTGTGGCTACTGCTGTTTTGCCGGTCTGTCTGTCCCCAATAATTAATTCTCGCTGACCGCGTCCTATAGGGATCATCGAATCAATAGCAATAAGTCCTGTTTGAAGAGGCTCATACACGGAGCGTCGAGGAGACTTTGTTTCGGGAATACCGAACCGAGAGATGATGTTCTCTTGAATGAATGCCGCGAAAAATCCGATTTTCTCTATCTAATGAATGAGGAGTCCGTTTGGAAATCGTCCGCCCCGCGCCACCCCCCGAGTATATGATTCAACAGGAATCACACAGCCGTCTATTGCTCCTATGGGTTCAAGGAAGAGGTAAGGGCTGTGAAGGAGTATGGGGAGCTCCGTAGGGCAGAGGTTATTAAATACTCGACCGATTGTTCCCGTTGATCCTAACCCTCGGGAATGAAATTTCAGCCAATTCGACGATCCTTCGAGAGTTGCAGATCGAGATGAATATGCTTCGTCGCGACGAAGGCATTTTTGTACGCGTGAACGACCGGGACTCGTCCTTTCGAACTTAAAGCAAAATACTTAATAACACGGCGATACATTTATACAAAACTGCTACCCCGAGCACACGCAATGGAGCCGTAGACAGTCAAGTGAAATCCAATCCACGGCGGGCCCCCCCAATTCTCGGTACGAAGAGCCTGATGGCACAGTGCCCCATTCTGCGCTACCGGCCCACATCTTACCAGGAAATGCTCCCGATGCGGGTCTCCCATGTTTCCAGCATAGAAAAGCAAAATGGAGGCTTTCTTTCAGGAAATTTTCATGCGCGACGTTGCGGCGCTTGCTACGCCCTCTCGACGAGTGCTTCTCGAGGCTCCACTCTCTCCCCTGAATAAGTGATTGCTCTAACCGAAGCTATTGCATTGTTTGCCCCAATGATGGCCTTTCTGATCTCATTCGTCTTCCGATCGTAAACAAAACTGTACTCTTTCTTTCTCTTCTCGGCAGAAGAAAAAATGGGAAGATACAGGCCCTGTTTCAGCGTCTGCAATCGACAGTGGATACGTCGTTCGTCGATTTTCCGGTTACCCGGTTGAGCGCCAGAGTTTCAATGCAAAATCTAGGAGATGACGGCTCCCGCTTCTGGCGTCGGAAAAGCCTTCAGGCTCCCTCACTGAACTGATTCACACAGGTCCAAACCGGAAAAATGAGCGGGATCATTTTTCCTTTACGAGATCTCGGCTCTTCGGAATGGTTGGAGAGAGCCTCTTTTTCTCCTTTTTATTCCGCTTTCCGGTAAAGACCCAATTCGCCCGAGCTGGGATGTCTTCCGACCTTGGAAGGAGTAACATGAAGCTCAGAATTATGGGTGTATTCAATACTCTAAATGAAAGGGGAGTTGATCCACCTCCTGACGAGAAGACTCGTCAGAGAAGACACTCTACCTTCCCCATTGCTCAAACCGAGACCTCACAGTCTCATCGATCGATGATAGTTGGGATCTCTTGCGTCATGGGCCGAGCCTTCCGTCGGTCTCTGAATGACAGACTACCGGCGAGATCGGAATATGACGGACTGTCGATTGGTTCTTGACGGGTTAGTGTGAGCTTATCCATGCGGTTATGCACTCTTCAAATAGGAATCTATTTTCTGAAAGATCCTGGCTTTCGTGCTTTGGTGAGTTGTCCGAGATCGGAAGCAGCTAAACGGTATGAAAGACAGAATACGGTCATTTCGACGCTTTGAGACATTTCTCACTGTTTAAAGTCAAACTGCAGAGGGTCATGTCGACTTGCTTTTTACTGTGAAAATAAGCCCGTACTCGATCTCCCTACCGGCACTTTCACGTCGGAAAGGAACCTGCATCTCTTTGCTAATCCAATTTCGGAATCACTGTGGGAGAAAAAAAAAGAACTCCCGATTGTATTGTGAAGCGTCAGATTTGGAAAATTTTTCCTGCAAAGGAGACCATTACCAAAGCAGCAAACGAAGGCGTCGGCTAGTTCAGTAAGGATAATGAATGGTACCGCTCGGGCCCAATCCCATTGTGCCCGATCCCACTTCATCAACGCCCCCCGGCTTGCTACCTCGATCGATGAATCAATCGGTTCCAACCCAACCAGCTCTGCTTCGGTAGCCGTCCCATCTGTCCAGCTGGTTCTACGGTGTGCAAACCGCGAAGGCCGACTGAGAATGACGGGACCTATGACGTTCAGATCAAAGCGTTCCAGGCAAAGCAGATTTGGCGTGTACTGAATGAAAGGACGAGGGTACCTCTTCTCGAAAAAAATTCCATTCCATTGACGGAGAGGGGGAGGCCTGGTCGCCGCATCGCGTTCGTCGAGATGCAGTTCGGTCGGCCAGGGAAAGGGAAGAGGTGAAGTGGGTCCCTTTCTTTTTCTTTGCTGTCGCTTTACGTCGAAGTCCAACTTACTTCGAAGTACCAGCGGTAGGCCGAATGATTGATTGAACGATGAACCCCGACGGTAGGGCGAGGAAAGGCTACTTCAATGATGGAAACGTCATAGGGTCGCAATTCCCGTCGGAAGCTAAAGCGAAAGCGTCGCTCGTTGAAAGCCTATTCCCACCTAGGTTGCTTGGCCGGCAGGATAGAACCAGCGCTTTTGAGCTTTCTTCAGGATGTCGGCCCGAACTGTTCGGCAGATTCCCATGCGTTACGCACCCGTTCGCCACGTCTGTTCTCAACTCTTCTCACCTCCTGGGCGAGACAAGCTACCTTTAGATAGGAGCCACTTTTCCTTCTGCCCAGCTCCTCGAAGAGACTTATTTTCTTCCAAGGAATAGATTCAAAATTCAAGTAAGGAGTGAGAAATATGAAAATAAGAGCTTCCGTTCGTAAAATTTGTGAAAAATGTCGACTGATCCGTAGGCACGGACGAATTTTAGTGATTTGTTCCAATCCGAGACATAAACAGAATCAAGGATAATCTTTCTTTTATAAAATTTCTCAAAGAAAAAAGGGCCATGTAAAAATAAAGGATCCGCCTAGATTCAGACGCCGCTTTGCAGTAAAAGACCGCAGTTTCCATGGGATCAGTTCGAATGAACGTCGGATCGAGCCAGATGAATTCTCAATCTTCTTCTTCATCTTTTCGTCGAGCACTCTCCCTTTCTCCGATCCCACCTCCAATGAATGAATTATGGGCCGGACGGGCGTTTACCCTTCGAGTGTGGGAGAAACGAACTTCGGAACGAGATACCTACCTCGAGAGGGAACGATACCATTCCATACCGTTCCCCTTCAACCATCTCTCCAGCCACGATTCACACTCTTTTGTTGCTCGGTTTTTCACCCGGAAAAGGCAGTGGATGAAAGAAAGGTGAATGAAGCGCTCTTCCGGCTTATCCAAAGAAGCCAGTTCCGTCAGTATCTTTCTTTTCTTCTGACGTCAGGAAAGAGTGTACGATTCCGGTCTTCTTTTCGGTTCAATCGACGGCTGGCGCGGTTTCTCTCAAAGCAGTTATGCGTCGTGTGAAAGCGGAGTCGTCGGGTAAGGAAAATTAGCGGTACGCCCCGTCGGACCGTCAGCCCCGTCGACGGGTTGGGTTATTTGAGTTGTCGTCTTCGAGTTGAAGTTCGGATGTTCTTGTCCGACGCTCGTCGGCCGATCGAGGTGCTTTCCGGAAAAACCCATCGTATTCATCACAAACAATTAGGTACCCTCGTCCTTTCATTCAGTACACGCCAAAGCTGCTTTGCCTGGAACGCTTTGATCTGAACGTCATAGGTCCCGTCATTCTCAGTCGGCCTTCGCGGTTTGCACACCGTAGAACCAGCTGGACAGATGGGACGGCTACCGAAGCAGAGCTGGTTGGGTTGGAACCGATTGATTCATCGATCGAGGTAGCAAGCCGGGGGGCGTTGATGAAGTGGGATCGGGCACAATGGGATTGGGCCCGAGCGGTACCATTCATTATCCTTACTGAACTAACCGACGCCTTCGTTTGCTGCTTTGGTAATGGTCTCCTTTGCAGGAAAAATTTTCCGAATCTGACGCTTCACAATACAATCGGGAGTTCTTTTTTTTTTCTCCCACAGTGATTCCGAAATTGGATTAGCAAAGAGACGCAGGTTCCTTTCCGACGTGAAAGTGCCGGTAGGGAGATCGAGTACGGGCTTATTTTCACAGTAAAAAGCAAGTCGACATGACCCTCTGCAGTTTGACTTTAAACAGTGAGAAATGTCTCAAAGCGTCGAAATGACCGTATTCTGTCTTTCATACCGTTTAGCTGCTTCCGATCTCGGACGACTCACCAAAGCACGAAAGCCAGGATCTTTCAGAAAATAGATTCCTATTTGAAGAGTGCATAACCGCATGGATAAGCTCACACTAACCCGTCAAGAACCAATCGACAGTCCGTCATATTCCGATCTCGCCGGTAGTCTGTCATTCAGAGACCGACGGAAGGCTCGCCCCATGACGCAAGAGATCCCAACTATCATCGATCGATGAGACTGTGAGGTCTCGGTTTGAGCAATGGGGAAGGTAGAGTGTCTTCTCTGACGAGTCTTCTCGTCAGGAGGTGGATCAACTCCCCTTTCATTTAGAGTATTGAATACACCCATAATTCTGAGCTTCATGTTACTCCTTCCAAGGTCGGAAGACATCCCAGCTCGGGCGAATTGGGTCTTTACCGGAAAGCGGAATAAAAAGGAGAAAAAGAGGCTCTCTCCAACCATTCCGAAGAGCCGAGATCTCGTAAAGGAAAAATGATCCCGCTCATTTTTCCGGTTTGGACCTGTGTGAATCAGTTCAGTGAGGGAGCCTGAAGGCTTTTCCGACGCCAGAAGCGGGAGCCGTCATCTCCTAGATTTTGCATTGAAACTCTGGCGCTCAACCGGGTAACCGGAAAATCGACGAACGACGTATCCACTGTCGATTGCAGACGCTGAAACAGGGCCTGTATCTTCCCATTTTTTCTTCTGCCGAGAAGAGAAAGAAAGAGTACAGTTTTGTTTACGATCGGAAGACGAATGAGATCAGAAAGGCCATCATTGGGGCAAACAATGCAATAGCTTCGGTTAGAGCAATCACTTATTCAGGGGAGAGAGTGGAGCCTCGAGAAGCACTCGTCGAGAGGGCGTAGCAAGCGCCGCAACGTCGCGCATGAAAATTTCCTGAAAGAAAGCCTCCATTTTGCTTTTCTATGCTGGAAACATGGGAGACCCGCATCGGGAGCATTTCCTGGTAAGATGTGGGCCGGTAGCGCAGAATGGGGCACTGTGCCATCAGGCTCTTCGTACCGAGAATTGGGGGGGCCCGCCAAGGACTCAACGAATCCTTGATCTCCAAAAGAAATCAGAAGACCAACATATTATAAGACTATCATCAAGTTCATTTGGTTTATCAAATGTTGGATCTTCATAAAATACCTCAATTACATATATACATTCCCATGACATGGATATTCCCTGATAAATCATGTCTTACTTTACATACTCTACTAGATTCCGGTGCTAAAACTAGTCTCATACAAAAAAAATTTTGTTCCTACACAGTTATGGTTACCTCTTGAAAAGCACGCAAGCTTAAATGACTTTATGGGTAGACCTGTTATTATCACTCTTAAAGCAAATATCTCTATAACCATTCCTGATATTCACTATACTTTCGAATTTGCTTTATTTCACGTTGACTGAATAACTTACGCCACTATGCTCCATTTAATTCACAATTTTTCCTATTTGATAATCATCAAATCCCTCGGGTTCCCTTTCCGGTTCCCCTCGCATCATCTTATACTGCAGCCCAACGTGGTGAACGTATCTCCACACAAAATGGTCATTAACTACAGAAAATTAAATAGCTATACAAAATTTGACGGCTACTTTATCCCTGCTGTAGAACAGTTAATAAAACAACTACAAGGATCGAAATACTATAGTAAATTTGATGCTAAATCTGGATTTTGGCAAATAAAATTAGCCAATAAAGAATCTATAGAATTAACTGCCTTTAGCTGCCCTCAAGGACACTATGAGTGGTTAGTAATGCCATTTGGCCTAAACAATGCTCCACAAATATTCCACAAATGGATGAATTCTATGTTTGGACATCTACAATTTGCAGTAGTGGATGATATATTAGTTTTTTCTTCTACTTTAGAAGAACATAAACAACATTTACTTCAAGTAACAAAAATACTGCTCGATAATGGGATTATCCTAAGTCCTACAAAAATACATTTATTTAAAAAGGAAATAGAATTCCTTGGAAAATATATAAAAGAAGGCCAAATAGAATTACAACAACACATATATTCCAAGATAAAGGAATTCCCTACAAAATTTAAAACTCTAAAACAATTACAGAGTTTTCTGGGACTTTTAAACTATGGAAGAAAATTTTCAGAAGAACTGGACCCTCTGGACCCTCTAGAGAAAATAATAGATATGATTATGGGAATACTACTAATACTAATCATTTTGCAGACCATGGACGAAGATAGATTGAAGAAACTGAAGACCATGATAGACGAATCTAAGTGGTCTAAGGTAAACAGCAAAAAGGCTTCCACAACAGGAGGCAATGCTCTTAAAAAAACTCCTGAAAAAGGAGAGAGCTCAACCCAGAAGGCAGAAGAAAAGAAACTCTTCATACCTACTGAAAACAACACTACATCAGCTTCTAACGAGGCAAAAACCTTTCCCCCACCGGGAATGACAGTTCTATCTCCACAAGCATCTTACAGCAATGCAGTCTCACAAAAAAGACTCCAAACAACCCAAAGGCCAACAGCAGCAACTGTGGTAAGGGATTGGTACAACATAGAACTCAAAAACTCCAATCCTAGTATTTATGAAAAATTAAATGGTTGCTATCGTTCGATACAATCAAATGATTTTCATGCTTCTAAGTATTGGCTCTCTCAACTAGAGCAGCTAGTACTTTCTATGCTCACCCACTATATGCAGGAAAAAACAGAGAAGCAAGCCATAACCAAAGCAGTCTCTGATCTCTGCACCTATACTCTTGCCACCCAAAGCTCAGACTTGGAGCAAAGAAAGATGACATGGTTCCAAGGCCCTTCCTTGGATCAAGAGTTCTTAAGAAATACTGTCTCTGATATGGAGATAGCAGATCAAGTTCATCTTCCATTGACAGAATTCTACAAATTGCTGGAGCTATGCAAACTCCAGAATGAGAAGACCAGACAGTTAGAAGCAGAACTAACTGTTTACAAAATGATCGGACTCAACCAACAACATATGATTCCTGATTCAGAGCTAAGGATCTTCTTCAAAACTATAGAGGCTACAGATGTCATCAGTATCCTTCAGCAGCATGAGAAGATTCTAAACAAAAATGATTCCCCCCGAATCATTTCTGGTTTCCAGGAAATTCCCAAAAGCTTTAAAGCCATACAAATGGGGTTAGTCCACGAACTATTTGTCAATACTTCTCATCCAGAAGAATTCTCAGACTACTTGCCCCCAATCTGCCTCAAAAGCCTTAAAGCATATACAACCAGGTACCAGTCTACATTTTTCTTCCGTATCTGGGGAACTTGGGAAGAAAGGAAATATTTAACAGTATTTCCTTCAATACAATTGTGGGAACTTCACAATTTTAATTATATTCAGTCCAAAGCATGTGAAAATCTTCCAGTCTTGGATCTTGAAGAAGAAACTAAGTTTTCAAAAATATTTGCATCTCGTTATCATATTTCAGATGTCTTATATTGACCAATTTTGGTTGGATTATTTTTCCATTTCCAACCTCATAGAGTTTAATAAACTGTGTTGGTGTAATAGATCTAAATGTAGATGTTTCATTTAGAGCTAAGCAATGTTCCCATTGTATTCCCAATACTTGAGATCCAGGGAGGATTTCTATTCCTTTGAGATTGATAGATAGAGTACATGCTTTTTCTATATTTGTATAATATAGACTGATGCAAAAATCAGGATGTATATTTACTCCGAATATTCTATTTGCTAGATTGGATTTTGCTCCTCCTAATATACTATTTAGAGGATTATTGATAATTCTTTCATCACAACATATTATCATGATTGGGGTATCTATTCCGGATCTAAATAGACCAGTAATCTTTATTTGGATTAAACCAATGTGTAAATATTTCTTCTTAGGATATTTTTGCTTCAGATTTTCTATCTGATGGAAGTTTAGCAATTTTATAGAAGTAAAATCTTCATCTCCTTTTAGTTCTATATTTCCTTGCATTCTTTCAAAGATATAAGTAGGTTTATTTGTCCATAAGGATTTGAATTTAGATTGAGGTTTATATACCTCATCTTGTTTAGCATGTGGTATGGAAAGCTTTAATCTTTCAATATCTTCATCAGTTACTTCATAATGTTCTCCTTGACTATTGTCAATACTTTTATTATGAATCTCTTGAGGTTCTATTTCCGACAATGTATTCATATATACTCTATATTCAAACATAGTTTCTTTTGAAGATTGTCCAGGGGTAAACTTTGGACTAAGAGGTGGAGATGTTGAAAATAAAATATCTTGTTCAGCTTTAACCATTGCTAAATCTTCATATTTATGGATGATAAGTATTCCAATAGGAGTCCCTAAAGGAATTTGATATGGATTATCATCTAAACTTGTACTTTTCATTATTATACTTATGTTTTGATCTGTCATAGATTCTATTGTTCCATAAGTAATGAAAATATTTCTAAGAGTATCATGTCTTAGATTTTTAATTTCTCCATAATAACCATAAGGTATTCTTATGATCAAGTCTAAATAAATTTCAATAGATTGATATCTTCTTATGCTATAATGATTATTAGCATATAGAATATGTCCTGCGTCCAGAATAGTTTAGACGCTTTTGAGACGGAAGCGACGTAGGATTTGAGAATGAAACTGTCGAAGCAACTTCTTTTTTTTTCGACGGGCCTTCATTTCCGCTTTCCTCCATTCGTTCGGGACCTCTAGAAGAGTACGCGCGCTACAAAACACAGCCAGCTTAAAAACGCTATCCCTCCCGTAGCCGTCATGTCAACCCGCTCTTCTCGTCCACTTTACCAGAAGAAAAGTAGTCTTCCTCATGTCGACCAGGAGTCTTTCCACTAGTCATCGGTCTTTGGCACCAAAGAAAGTCGAGAAGCGACGAAGGTTGGGACACGACGGTGGGGTGACCGAGTATGCGATCCTATCTATGCAGATTTCCCAGGAATTCGACAGTGATAAAAGAAAAAATCGTCGAATAAAAGCTGCGCCACAAGGAAAGGCGCTCGCTACGCCCCTCCGGGAAATTTCGACTGACCCTCCCGAAGGGAAGAACGTGAAATTCTTTTTCCTTTGCGCAGGGACCAGGAGATTGGATCTAGCCATAAGAAGAATGCTTGGTATAAATAACTAGTTTTTCTCAACTAAATGGAGGGGGACACTTTCATCCACTGAGAATCTCCCATCAGCACACGGAATTGCAAATCCCCCCCTCACAACAAAAGTCAATCCTTTTTCTAGAAATATGGACGAATGGAAGTTTAACTCCTAAGGAAGCACTTTATGAAGCTTCTCGTAATTTGATTGATTTATTTGTCGGGCTCGTCACCGTCGGAAAGGGTTTCAAACTCTTTCTTCTTTTCATCCGAGTCAGCTGACAATATCCGCTTTGACGACCAGTAGGACTACTTCCCCCGGCGTCGGATGAGGATGCCACTGGGGAGCATCGCTTGCTTTTCTCTTAGCTTCCCTTCCTTCACTCCAATTTGTCGAAACTGGGACTGATTGATACGCAGATGATGAGGGGGCCAGCTTCCGTTTTCCCTACTAGACGTTGAGTAGCCGTCTTCCAGTTTGTGTACAACTACGTCAAAACATTGAACTAACAAGAAATAGAAAGGCCTTTCGGGTTTTTGAACGGTTGCTGGCTTGTGGATTTGACTCTGGGTAAAGGGAAACTAGCGAAGGTCTTATTACCTTTTCTTCCGTACACCTTCACTGCCGCTTGTCGAATCATTTGGGTTTTTCCGGAAAGCGCCGTCGGACGGGAGACGTGCTCCCCGTTCCGAAGAAGCACGAGCGAGCACTGCTCGACGTTCGCACTACGTCAGTCTCACATGCACGTGCCCGCCAGAATGCCTCTGTCGGTTCGGGACGAAGCCGACGCGATACATACTACCGACGAAGGACGGAAGCGCCCACCCTGCTGGAGGCTCTTCCACATCGGTCGGCTATACCGCATACACTTTGTCTCTAGCGACTGGCATCGAGCTCATCACTCAGCAGCAGACAACGACCTAGCGACGGTCAAACCGGTACGCAAGTATTCCAGCAGGTGGGTAGGATATGAACTGACGTTCAGGAAAAGAGAGAGGGCAGGGGGAGTGAAGCTATCGTACCAGATGGGCCGATGAAATAGGATGAATTGAGACGGTATTTTGTAAATACGTAATTATCTTGAATATATCAACCATTTCTTTATTTTTCGATCGCCTAAAAGGGACAAAAGAAACATCTTGTTTTTTCTTCCAAAATTTCTGGGCGTCGGGAGAGATGCTTTGATTTGACGACAATCTCGTAAATGAATGCAGCAAAAGAATGAAGCTGCATTGAGAGCTCACGGTTTCATGTTCTATTTCACTCCCCGATAGGGGTTCTTTTCACCTTTCCCTCACGGTACTACTTCGCTATCGGTCACCCAGGAGTATTTAGCCTTGCAAGGTAGCGAATGTCCAATCCCGTCAGTTTCTGATTGGAAGGCGAAGCAAGCAGAGTCACAGGCGAAGGTAGGCGAATAATGCTCTGAAGGTAAAGACAAACCAGTCATGAAGCACGCGAGCCAGACGGTCAATTCTTTTTTTTTTCAATTCTCGAACCTCCGACGCCTTCCTGTACCTCGACGCTCGTCGCTTTCCGAAGAGAAGGGAAACTGCCTGAATTGACTTTTTCTCGTTGATCAGTGGCCTAGATTTGGTACTATGTCACGTCGAATGACGTTGAAAACCATTTTTGCCAGATTTTTTCGACGCTTGTCCAGCCAATTGGAGTCGACGTTTTGCTCGAAACCAACCCGATCTGACACAGATCGACGATTACCCTCCTTCCCGCGGGTACTGTTTCGGTACTCTCTTTGAGGGAATCTTCCGCTCCGGAAACACCGAGCATACGAATGGAAACTCTTGTCGACGATTCCTCCGCGGAATGACTGACATCGGAGAAGTCATTTCTACGACTCGGAAAGTGAAGATTCTCTAGACTCATCTCACTCAGGAGGGGGGGCATCCTCTGTTCTGTTGGTCCTAAACCGACACTCGCTTTAAAGTCTACGATTGTTGGGTCTTCATTCCTTCCTTCTTAACGACTCCAGTCTCTCTTAGCCCAGCCCGGCATAGGGAAGAAGCATTACACTAGGAATCAACAATACGAAAACTTTGTTATAAATTGCCCTTTTCCTTATCGGTATCGGGCTTAACAAGAATGGTTGGGATGCCAAGAAGAACAAAAGGCCTTGGGCGCGTAATGGATCTTGAAGCACTATTTCGGATCTCCCTGACCAAATCCCCCCACATTAGGATTGCTTGTTAATGGTTGATCGGTGGTGTGAGAGTGGAACCGACCGTCGTCTTTCAGTCACTGACACAACAGACGAGCTGACAAGAGCACGGGAATCGACGATTGTCGAATCCACATCCACAACATCGCCTGAATCACAGAAGAAGGGAGGAACATCAACCTAAAACTCTCATTTGATTTTCTTTTAGAGCACGAAGGCTTATCGAGCCTCTATTTATAGAGTGTAGAGGGAGACCGCCATGCGGCACGAATGTCGGGACCCAGAGAGCTGCCTTCGCTTTTGGCGTTCCTTCGTAGATCTACGGATTTCACCCCTACACACGAAATTCCACTCTCCTCTGTCTCACTCGACGTGAATTGGTTTCGAGAGCATTCCGCCAGTTTTTGGCGACTTTTGGAAAACCTCAATGACTGATGGACGACTCTAGTTTATGTGCTGCTTGCTTCGTCGCTCGAGATATTGCAACAGAAAGAGGTGCGGTGACTGACCATGGAGATGGAGATGTAGCTGGTTGCCTCGAATAGGCAACGGAAAGAGACCGTCACAGATTGGGGATATCCAAGAGAAATGGTGGTAGAGAAGGACCTAAATGACGCGGAGAAGGCATCCTAGGTGGTTGGAACTGACAAAAGAGCCGTCGTTCTGCAGGAGCCATCTCTTCTGGGTTGGAGAAGGAAGATCCTGAACTTCATTAAGAGGAATGGTTGGTCCACCACACCGCCGGTACTGCTGGGTCAGTTTACCATCACAAAAGACTCAATCGAATTGGGAAACTTTCACTTCCATCTCCGCGTACATTGACTTCCCCTTGTCCTCGCGGAGCCTGTCTGGGGGCGGCACCGTCGCTCCTCCTGCCCTTCCATTTTTAGGATTCGCACAAAAGCTCGAACTCAAATGAAAAGGCGGGGTATGGACATCTCTTTAGCAATTTACACATTGATCGGTATGGTTCGGGTGAGTCCATCATTTTGACATCATGGTTGGAAGATTCCTAGTTCAGACAGGACCAGGGATGAGGGGATTTCCCTGTAGCGAGGGTTTTTTCGGAAAGCGCCGTCTGTTCAAGACCTACACCGACCTCGCACCTAACGCAGCAGTTCGGGAGAAGCGTAAACGGAAGCTGAGAAGCGAATGTTATAGCGACGAGGCCTTCTTTCGAGCGGAAAATATCCGCGGGAATTCGTAAATTCGACGGAATCTCCCCCAAAAACTTTTCCGTCGACGAATGTCGGCGGTAGACAACAGGACTCCTGCTGGGCCACGAAAGCCCTACGCTTTGTCCTCCCGGCAAAAGGCACAACCTCGCATTCCTAGACTTCTACCAACGGTTTGCTTATCCATCCCATCATTTCCGTAAGCAGCAAGAGACGGCTTTCGACAATGGCCGTCATAGACCAATTCGTCGACCTCGGTCGATGGTGTGAAAACACTTCCTGATGTCGAATTCCAAAAACCAGCAAGAGGTTCCCCACTCTTCTTTGGATGGCCTCTTCAATGGCCGGTGGGGCTGGGATGGCACTAGCTTTCATTTCATTACCTTTTTTTTGCCCGTCACAGCATCTTTATTTAGAGAAAATACGGGAAAAGAACATCCCCAGGAGGAGACGCGAGACAAGCTGGAGTTTGCAACTGAAAAACTACAGGTCGTCGAAGAGCTTCCAGCAAGGTGGGCGCTTCCGTCCTTCGTCGGTAGTATGTATCGCGTCGGCTTCGTCCCGAACCGACGGAGGCATTCTGGCGGGCACGTGCGTGTGCCGACTGCAGAGACTACAAGCCGACGCCGGAAGCGACTCGCTTCTATTCTCGTTGGGATTGGATATAGATGGGGAATCGCTCTAATTACTTCTGATCTTTCTAGAGGCATATTGGGCACTGCTTCTTTGATTACAGCAACAATAATGTCACCAATATGAGCATATCGATGATTACCAGATCCTATGATTCGAATACACATCAATTCTCGGGCTCTGCTGTTATCTGCTATATTCAAAAGGGTCTGAGGTTGAGGGCAGTCCCGTCCCGCCCATCACTTTGCGGAACGGGGAATTGATCGGAACGAAGGCGCCCGGTAATAAATGTTGGCCTACTTCTACACCTGATATATCGTATAACCCTTTGAGTGTTTTAATGGAACATGGTATAACATTCATATTGTCCTCTGACAGAAATCGAACTGAAAAAAAGAATTATTTTGATTCAACCATCTCTTTCTCGAACCAATCATATACTTTATTGAGATAGGTAATCCAAGAGGACCCCCCCCCGAGAACCGTATATGAGACTTTCATCTTGTACGGCTCAAACAGAAACAAGAAGGGTTTCGTTTTCCGTTAAGGCTTGCTTCGTCAAAGACGAAAGAGCGGTTCCACATGATTGGCAAGCGTAGTAATCGAGCTCTTCCCGTTGCGAGCGGTATCGGCATGCGGTAGGTGAGATCCCGGTAAATACTCCTGGACGAGCGCTCCGCCCGCATCGGCAGGCGGCAGGAGCTGCGGGCGACGTGCGTCGGTAGGCCAACAGCCCAGTGAACCGGGCGGGGCACTCGACGAAAGGGGGGCACACTGAGCAAGTGAAAATTGTTGTAGATAGGGATCCTATAAAAACGTCTTTCGAGGAATGGGCTAAACCCGGCCATAGATCAAGCCAAAGGGGGCTCCTCTCTACCCACCCTGCATATTGCCTTTTTCATTTCATGTTGCAATAGAAACTTCTTATTTTCTCTATTCCTGACTTGACGGAAGCCTTCGGGGATCGTCTGCATCTGCTAATCCTTGCTTGTCAGCTTAACTTCCTTAATGTACTGGGAGAGGAAAAAGGCCTGCTTTGGTCTCTGGTTTGATGGTTGTACGTGCTAAAAATCCGGTACATTCCGTTTCGTTTCCCATCCCAGTCTTTCGCGACACTTCTGGTTTACTTCTTTTGTTAGGTCTCGACTTCTCCGCTATGATCTCCCCAGTAGTTCATATAGGAGCTATTGCCGTCCGCTACGAGAGTATAGGTTTGTTACTTGCCGTACGAACGGAGACTCACCTGATCGAGAGCTCATGACGAAAAGGAAAAAAAGAGTCGACGTAAGACTTCCGCAGCAATTGAGCTTCAGGCTACGACTCAGCATCCAACAAGATTCGAACCTGCAAATTCCCCTTTCGTCAGGCGGATCGCTTTCTCCATTCAGCCATGGATGCGTCGGCCGAAAGCAACGACGGTCTATATAGTAGCATAGAGAAAGATACGAGGCTAGTGTAGACAATAGAAGCAGATCCAGAGAAGGTACAGCTGCATGTACGGATAGACTGACAGAGCGCTAAAGCAGACGAGCAGCCCGCGACGAAAGAATGCACGCTGCATAGTTCCTTCTGAGCCAGGATCGAACTCAGATGTCGGACTATGAATGGGCCCTGCAGTGGTAGAACGTCTTTCCGGTGAACCGGGCCTACTACGGACACATTGATTCTCTCTCCGGAACACTCTCTTCGAGATATATTCCGTCGGTGACGAACACCAACCCAGTGAAAGACGAAGGCCCTCCCGTCTGCCGGCAATACGCGGTATCCATTCTCCCGTCGAGTCTATCATCCCGTGAGCATTTCGTCCTCCATAGTCTCTGCACGCAGTCTTTGATCGTACTTTAGATCTTCGCCAAGGTTTCAGACAGAAAGGAAATAGAATCTTTATCTGAATACCGTCTGTTAACCAATTTTGGGGAAATTCTGTTTCTGATAATTGAACGCCATTATAGGTACATTTAACAGAACTATTATATGTCCAAGGTCCAATATTGAAATCATTTCAGAGCTTTTCCCTTACTTTGTCCGTGTCAATAAACAATTCGAAATACCTCGACGTTTTCAGAACGCACTTTTCTTATAGAGAGAAACGCGCTTTCACATCTTCTCCACCCGAAACGAAACGAAATGACTGAGGAGAGGTTCCTTTTTGAGGGTACTCCCAGGAACAGATCCAGTGGAGACGGGGTGGGGCCTGTAGCATGAAATTGAGCACAATTTTGCAAAGAAATACCCCACTTGTTTCTCGAGAAGAGATGGGAAACATGCTCAATATCATTTGATTGAATAGTTGCCTCAGCTCCTTGTTGTTTGAAGAAACCCTCCCCTTCAATTGGTCGTTTTTCACGAAAAGCAGACATGAGATAACAAATCAAGTCTTTCCCGAGATCTTTCATCAGCCTGGCCAGATCAGACCAGGTGACATACTCCAGATGAGTGGCCGATCCCAATTGCTGAGGAAGATCCAGAGAGAGATTCTGGTAAATCGAGGGGCCTACCGTCGGGTAGAATAGCCTACACCTCCCATCTTCTTTGGAGAAGGTCTTCTCCGGGCCCGACCTCTTTTTTTTTTTCCCTCCCCTTTTTTTCTGGAAGGCTTTCAGAAGCCAAAAGTGCTTTCGACATAGAAGAGTTGCCGATCGACACCACCTAGTGCGAGATCTTTACCAGAGATGTCCGACATGCCCAGAGGCCAGAGGCGAATCCGTTCACGGTCCTACGGACCAACACCATTCGAAGGTGGATGGCCCGCCCCACCTAGAGACGAGTTTCCTTTATTTTCTATTCAGTGGCGAACAATTCGGTACTAAATGGTGTAGATTGCTTCTTTCCCTCTTTGCGTCGCGTCGCGTCGTGCTTCTCCCTTACAACGTGGTCCAGGTATATCAGCTCCACTCGGGCAAGGAAGTACGGATCAGATATAGCTCTACAGCTGGCCTAGCAGCATAAAGCCTATCTCCAAAAGGCCTCCAGGTGATCGGACTCGGCATTCGGAAAAAGCGAGCCGCCCGGTGGTGTGGTACGTAGTGGTTCTCGTACGCGCCCCACTCCGGTTTCTTTGAGAACGTGAGGGAGGGTGCTGACGAATCTCGTCGAAGCGCTGCCGCATTACTTGTCTCGACGCGCGCTATTATGAGGAATCGACGAAGAATCCGACGAAAGAGCAGCGAAGGAAAAGCGTGACGAGTAAATAGGAATCCCTGTCAGGATGAAAAGGAAGGGTTGAGAGCAGCAAGATACTGCTCAGCCAAAAAGCCGGGAGCGCTCGACGCAAACGATGCAAACTACGAAGGGTTCTTTCATCGTCCCTCCCTGTATCCCCCAGGGGCGTCACTTTTCCAGTGAATTTCTCTCCTTATGTTGCCTAAATTATCTTGAAAAACCTTCACCATATTAGATCTAATGGGGTACCAAAAAAAGAAATAGGTGTGGGGTACCAAAAAAAGAATTAGGTTCGAAATTCGATCTCCTCTCTATGAATGAGATAAAGACAGAATAATCAGAAGTAGTATAGAGTTTCCTTTTTTTTAACCGGCTCCCTCTCAAAAGAAGAAAAAGAAAGTGGGAGGGCGGTGACGGTGGGATCCCGTGAAGCGAAGCAGAACCTGCAAATTCCCCCCGAGTATATGATTCAACAGGAATCACACAGAGGTAGATTGATAGTCGTTTTCCGATAGGAAGAGGGAGGAAAATGCTTTGCTTCGATCTGACCGTCGACCGTGGATGGGAAGATGGTTTCCGTGAATCGACGCGACGTTGACGGAATCCAGCTCGGATTTCGACGGGAAAGTCTTAAACAAAACGAAAACACAGGCTTTATCCCGTGGGCCGGCGTCTGACGCCTTCTTTCCTTCCCTGACGGGACAGTCTCACCCGGAACTGAAAGTCAGGAGCAGCCTGGGTCTCAGTGGAAGTCGTTTCACTTCGGTACTTCCGATCATATATTTTATTTGAGTTGTCGTCTTCGAGTTGAAGTTCGGATGTTCTTGTCCGACGCAGACCGAGCTAGTCTGACCCCCCTCCTGACCTCACACAACGAGCGAAGTCGAGATGTTGATGAGAAAGGGGCGAGTCTCGACGGCCAAAGAGTGCTATGTCGATAGGCGAGCGGAGTAAGGAAACGGTAGTGAACCCTCCCTTCCTGTTGGGTGTGACGGCTTCGTCTATTCCCTGTACATTATCTCGACGTCTCACGACCGGGATCAGGTAGCTGAGGAATGTTATGGTAAAACTTCGTTTGAAACGATGTGGTAGAAAGCAACGTGCGACTTGAAGGACATGATTCGTTGTGGATTCTTACATCCACCATTTTCTGTAAGAATGAAGATGCTCTTGAATCGACATAGTTTGTTCAGTTCTTGCTAAGAACCTAATTTGTGTTGGGTTGGTAAATAGGAATAGTACATAATGGAGCTCGACCAAAAAGTATTGATTCATTTATCGGGGGGAAGAATCTAGGGTTAGTAACAATTAATAAGTTAGAGCATGCATCCCAACGGATACCAACAAGTGGAGTGGAGGCTATATCTCACCCTTTCCGTCAGTAGGTGTAACAACATAATTTCATCATAAGTTACATTCTTGATATCAGATTAATTCCAAAATAAATGTGTTGTGTTTGACTCATTTTTCTATATTTTTGTGATTTTCTTGAAATTTTTAAGATAGTCACTTCACTTAAAATAATATTATTTTAATCACCGGTGGGTCCTACACATATTTTTACTAGTCTCTTCTTTGACTTGTAAAGATGAAGTTTGACTTTTTTTTTGGGTTAGTTTAATTTGAAATTATAACTTTAAACAACTCTAATAACCTATTATTAGTATTCATTTGTCCTATACCTATTTTGTTTTATTCACCCATACCTTACTTTACCATGCTTGTCCTTTGGACAAGCATGACAAACTATTATCTAATCTCCAAATCCCTCTTTTATTATATCTTTTTCTTCCCTTTTCATTTGTTTTCTCTCCTTCATTTTTGATTTAACTATTCATTTTATTTTTTTCTACTCCAACTCAAGAGAAGAAGAAGAAAAGAGAAGAAGAAAAGAGAAGAAAAGAGGAGAAAAAGAATAAAAAGAGAAGTTTTTTAGCCTCAAGATAAACTTACCTTCTTTAACCTATCAAGACAAGTAAAATCACATCCACTCTCATGCTTTATTTCTCTAATTGTTTATGGTTAACTTAGAATCTTGATTTGTTTAATTTTAGAAATGTGATATCTTTATACAAAATTCTCTATAATTATTTTAAATATAAAAATATGATTCTTACACTCTACTCTATGTTTATGTATTAAATTTATGATTTTATTTAAGGTCTCCTATGCTTAAACTATAAGTTACAAATTAAACTATATGTTTTGTTTTGAAATTACAAAGAAACCACCTTTATGAATGTTCATCATATTGGATATAAATTTGAAGTTTCCTACATAAGTTCTTATTATATAATGCAATGATTTTTAAATCATTTTCCACTTGCCATTAGAACATAGGTATATATATATGTATGTAATCATAATCATGTTTTAAAAAGAAGATTTCAAATAAATAAGTTTCTACATTAAATTGTTAAAATATTTCTTTCATACGAGATATTATGTTAGGTCATAATTCTTTCTATGCTAATCCATGTTTAAATATATACATATATATATATACATGTCTAAGATTTAACAAATTTGCTATTTTCCATACTATGAAATCGTACTAGAATTTAGAAAATCAATATGTTGTTAAACTAATTGTTATAAAAGTGTTAAGCATATTTAATTCATATCCTTACAAATTTAGTACCCACTTGCCTAATGTGTTTATATGCATAATTGTATTGCGTGGTTTACATACATGATCATTATTTGCATAACACATTTTAATATTCTATGACTATCATGCTTGCCTTAACATTTACGTACTAGTAACTTGTACAACATACATGAAATTATATATGTGTTTATATGCATAATTGTATATGCATGATTCACATATATGATCATCCTAGGTATCTTTACATCTTAAAACTCACATATGTATTTATATGTATACTTGTATTTATGTGTAGTTTACATAAATGATCATTTTCATAACATTCATTCTAACATTCTATACTCCATCATACTTACATTAACACATACATACTAGTTACTTGTACAACATATACGAAATTATGCCGGATTTTCCTTATTAGTACATACACGTCTTGATAGTGCCATGGATTTTGACTTGCCTGTCAATTTGATTTTGACATTCCATCATATTTACTTCGACATATACATACTAATTACTTGTACAAGATACATGAAAATATTCCGGATTTTCCTTGTTAGTATATACACATGTCTTGATGGTGCCATGGATCCTAACTTGCCTGTTACCTTGATTTTGACATGAACCATATCTTGCTTGTTACTAGACATGTATATGTATAAATCTTGACATGATTAGTATCATATTCCGGATTGATTTGCATGTAATATAACTTGAAATTTTGGGTTATGGGAGAACTAAAGGGTGGACAAATATTGTATCGTGAAAGGTTTAGGATAGGTTGCGCAACCGAAATAGGGGCCCATCCGCGGGGGCGCCCGGATGGTACTGAGCCATCATCTCTTGTTTAGTCCATGTTGATGGGACGACCGATTACTCAGTAATCGGTATCTGCTTGAGTGCTTAGCGGCACGGCTGGTTCAGCGCCAGCATCTTGGCCGGGTCCCGGGTATGCACGGGTACTTTCACGATACGAGTCATTTCTTCACCAGTTAGTTCAAATATAAAATAAAATATGATATTAACCTAGACTTGATATGTATTAGTCTCCGTACTTGAGATCGATCACATACGATACAGATCTATTTCTTCACCAATTAGTTCACCATGCATGTGCATATGCTTTTTACATCAATTCATATTTTACTTGTTAATACATATTGCATGCTCTCTACCATACAAGTCTATTTACTCACCATTAGTCTCCATACTTGATAGCATGTACATTCTTTCTTGATATCATTACTTGATCATTTAATATTTTCCACACATGCGCATAGTTTCATATCCACACCCATATCTTACCTACTTGTTTATATTACACGCTCCGTACTTCTTATTATTTTACTTGCCGGATTTGACCCTGAGCTCCCTACGTACCACACCACCGGGCGGCTCGCTTTTTCCGAATGCCGAGTCTTCCTCCGCCGCCAACTCGACGTCGTCCTGCCACTGCATGATTCGTACTTTCTAGAGCAGACCGAGCAGCAATAGATTTATAGGCCTCCGCTTTTGTATTTTTGGTTTGGTATGTATCACTCCTTCGGGACTTTATTTCTAACTTTTGTATCAGTATTGTACTTGTTGTTGCTTATCTTAGACATGTATATCTTCTCTTTTATATGGCAGTAGACTAACTTCCAAGATCCTGGTTGATTACTAGTATTCAATTCCATTCATTTCTTCTTTTACATATTTATAGGCCTCGTGCACGTCGACTTACACGTGCCCGCCGGTAACGCACTCCATTTTCGTATCTCTCCGGAAAATGGGGCTTTACAGAGTGGTATCAGAGCTCTAGGTTAATTTAGGATGTCTTTAGGACTACTGCCATATATAAATATGTCCAAATTTTTCTTTGATCTGAAATCTTATCTTGGCCCTATTATTAGTTGATTTTCTATCTTGCCTTGTTCTTTTATCCATACTGTATCTATTTTTTTGATTTTCTATATACCTAGTCTTGTATTTCTGCTGGTCGAGTCCTATTGAGTTGACGTGATAATTATAGAGTTTTATTCTCAGTCGACAACAATTACAGTCATTCATTAGAACTATAGCAAGCAGATTTATGAGATACTCCATAGTTGATTTTCGACCAAAATCATATGCTTTCGCTATTAGGAGTCTTACCTATTGGCGTGGCAATAACTGATCTGCAGGAAATTATTGCAGCTATTCACAAGGACCTTAATAAGCGAGACTTATGATATTTTTTTCCATCATATATCTTTGATTATTTATCCCACTAGTTTAGATAGTATGACAAGTTAGTTAGTTTTCAGCTATATTCTGATTGGAACAATTTTCTCAATAACCACATTCATATCAATTGATTGATATCTTATTATTCCAATTAGTTAAAAAATTAAATTTCGAGGACGAAATTTTTTTGTAAGGAGGGTAGGATGTAACAACCTAATTTCATCATAAGTTACATTCTTGATATCAGATTAATTCCAAAATAAATGTGTTGTGTTTGACTCATTTTTCTATATTTTTGTGATTTTCTTGAAATTTTTAAGATAGTCACTTAAAATAATATTATTTTAATCACCGGTGGGTCCTACACATATTTTTACTAGTCTCTTCTTTGACTTGTAAAGATGAAGTTTGACTTTTTTTTTGGGTTAGTTTAATTTGAAATTATAACTTTAAACATAGTTTAATTTGAAATTATAACTTTAAACAACTCTAATAACCTATTATTAGTATTCATTTGTCCTATACCTATTTTGTTTTATTCACCCATACCTTACTTTACCATGCTTGTCCTTTGGACAAGCATGACAAACTATTATCTAATCTCCAAATCCCTCTTTTATTATATCTTTTTCTTCCCTTTTCATTTGTTTTCTCTCCTTCATTTTTGATTTAACTATTCATTTTATTTTTTTCTACTCCAACTCAAGAGAAGAAGAAGAAAAGAGAAGAAGAAAAGAGAAGAAAAGAGGAGAAAAAGAATAAAAAGAGAAGTTTTTTAGCCTCAAGATAAACTTACCTTCTTTAACCTATCAAGGCAAGTAAAATCACATCCACTCTCATGCTTTATTTCTCTAATTGTTTATGGTTAACTTAGAATCTTGATTTGTTTAATTTTAGAAATGTGATATCTTTATACAAAATTCTCTATAATTATTTTAAATATAAAAATATGATTCTTACACTCTACTCTATGTTTATGTATTAAATTTATGATTTTATTTAAGGTCTCCTATGCTTAAACTATAAGTTACAAATTAAACTATATGTTTTGTTTTGAAATTACAAAGAAACCACCTTTATGAATATTCATCATATTGGATATAAATTTGAAGTTTCCTACATAAGTTCTTATTATATAATGCAATGATTTTTAAATCATTTTCCACTTGCCATTAGAACATAGGTATATATATATATGTATGTAATCATAATCATGTTTTAAAAAGAAGATTTCAAATAAATAAGTTTCTACATTAAATTGTTAAAATATTTCTTTCATACGAGATATTATGTTAGGTCATAATTCTTTCTATGCTAATCCATGTTTAAATATATACATATATATATATACATGTCTAAGATTTAACAAATTTGCTATTTTCCATACTATGAAATCGTACTAGAATTTAGAAAATCAATATGTTGTTAAACTAATTGTTATAAAAGTGTTAAGCATATTTAATTCATATCCTTACAAATTTAGTACCCACTTGCCTAATGTGTTTATATGTATAATTGTATTGCGTGGTTTACATACATGATCATTATTTGCATAACACATTTTAATATTCTATGACTATCATGCTTGCCTTAATATTTACGTACTAGTAACTTGTACAACATACATGAAATTATATATGTGTTTATATGCATAATTGTATATGCATGATTCACATATATGATCATCCTAGGTATCTTTACATCTTAAAACTCACATATGTATTTATATGTATACTTGTATTTATGTGTAGTTTACATAAATGATCATTTTCATAACATTCATTCTAACATTCTATACTCCATCATACTTACATTAACACATACATACTAGTTACTTGTACAACATATACGAAATTATGCCGGATTTTCCTTATTAGTACATACACGTCTTGATAGTGCCATGGATTTTGACTTGCCTGTCAACTTGATTTTGACATTCCATCATATTTACTTCGACATATACATACTAATTACTTGTACAAGATACATGAAAATATTCCGGATTTTCCTTGTTAGTATATACACATGTCTTGATGGTGCCATGGATCCTAACTTGCCTGTTACCTTGATTTTGACATGAACCATATCTTGCTTGTTACTAGACATGTATATGTATAAATCTTGACATGATTAGTATCATATTCCGGATTGATTTGCATGTAATATAACTTGAAATTTTGGGTTATGGGAGAACTAAAGGGTGGACAAATATTGTATCGTGAAAGGTTTAGGATAGGTTGCGCAACCGAAATAGGGGCCCATCCGCGGGGGCGCCCGGATGGTACTGAGCCATCATCTCTTGTTTAGTCCATGTTGATGGGACGACCGATTACTCAGTAATCGGTATCTGCTTGAGTGCTTAGCGGCACGGCTGGTTCAGCGCCAGCATCTTGGCCGGGTCCCGGGTATGCACGGATATTTTCACGATACGAGTCATTTCTTCACCAGTTAGTTCAAATATAAAATAAAATATGATATTAACCTAGACTTGATATGTATTAGTCTCCGTACTTGAGATCGATCACATACGATACAGATCTATTTCTTCACCAATTAGTTCACCATGCATGTGCATATGCTTTTTACATCAATTCATATTTTACTTGTTAATACATATTGCATGCTCTCTACCATACAAGTCTATTTACTCACCATTAGTCTCCATACTTGATAGCATGCACATTCTTTCTTGATATCATTACTTGATCATTTAATATTTTCCACACATGCGCATAGTTTCATATCCACACCCATATCTTACCTACTTGTTTATATTACACGCTCCGTACTTCTTATTATTTTACTTGCCGGATTTGACCCTGAGCTCCCTACGTACCACACCACCGGGCGGCTCGCTTTTTCCGAATGCCGAGTCTTCCTCCGCCGCCAACTCGACGTCGTCCTGCCACTGCATGATTCGTACTTTCTAGAGCAGACCGAGCAGCAATAGATTTATAGGCCTCCGCTTTTGTATTTTTGGTTTGGTATGTATCACTCCTTCGGGACTTTATTTCTAACTTTTGTATCAGTATTGTACTTGTTGTTGCTTATCTTAGACATGTATATCTTCTCTTTTATATGGCAGTAGACTAACTTCCAAGATCCTGGTTGATTACTAGTATTCAATTCCATTCATTTCTTCTTTTACATATTTATAGGCCTCGTGCACGTCGACTTACACGTGCCCGCCGGTAACGCACTCCATTTTCGTATCTCTCCGGAAAATGGGGCTTTACAGAGTGGTATCAGAGCTCTAGGTTAATTTAGGATGTCTTTAGGACTACTGCCATATATAAATATGTCCAAATTTTTCTTTGATCTGAAATCTTATCTTGGCCCTATTATTAGTTGATTTTCTATCTTGCCTTGTTCTTTTATCCATACTGTATCTATTTTTTTGATTTTCTATATACCTAGTCTTGTATTTCTGCTGGTCGAGTCCTATTGAGTTGACGTGATAATTATAGAGTTTTATTCTCAGTCGACAACAATTACAGTCATTCATTAGAACTATAGCAAGCAGATTTATGAGATACTCCATAGTTGATTTTCGACCAAAATCATATGCTTTCGCTATTAGGAGTCTTACCTATTGGCGTGGCAATAACTGATCTGCAGGAAATTATTGCAGCTATTCACAAGGACCTTAATAAGCGAGACTTATGATATTTTTTTCCATCATATATCTTTGATTATTTATCCCACTAGTTTAGATAGTATGACAAGTTAGTTAGTTTTCAGCTATATTCTGATTGGAACAATTTTCTCAATAACCACATTCATATCAATTGATTGATATCTTATTATTCCAATTAGTTAAAAAATTAAATTTCGAGGACGAAATTTTTTTGTAAGGAGGGTAGGATGTAACAACCTAATTTCATCATAAGTTACATTCTTGATATCAGATTAATTCCAAAATAAATGTGTTGTGTTTGACTCATTTTTCTATATTTTTGTGATTTTCTTGAAATTTTTAAGATAGTCACTTAAAATAATATTATTTTAATCACCGGTGGGTCGTACACATATTTTTACTAGTCTCTTCTTTGACTTGTAAAGATGAAGTTTGACTTTTTTTTTGGGTTAGTTTAATTTGAAATTATAACTTTAAACAACTCTAATAACCTATTATTAGTATTCATTTGTCCTATACCTATTTTGTTTTATTCACCCATACCTTACTTTACCATGCTTGTCCTTTGGACAAGCATGACAAACTATTATCTAATCTCCAAATCCCTCTTTTATTATATCTTTTTCTTCCCTTTTCATTTGTTTTCTCTCCTTCATTTTTGATTTAACTATTCATTTTATTTTTTTCTACTCCAACTCAAGAGAAGAAGAAGAAAAGAGAAGAAGAAAAGAGAAGAAAAGAGGAGAAAAAGAATAAAAAGAGAAGTTTTTTAGCCTCAAGATAAACTTACCTTCTTTAACCTATCAAGGCAAGTAAAATCACATCCACTCTCATGCTTTATTTCTCTAATTGTTTATGGTTAACTTAGAATCTTGATTTGTTTAATTTTAGAAATGTGATATCTTTATACAAAATTCTCTATAATTATTTTAAATATAAAAATATGATTCTTACACTCTACTCTATATTTATGTATTAAATTTATGATTTTATTTAAGGTCTCCTATGCTTAAACTATAAGTTACAAATTAAACTATATGTTTTGTTTTGAAATTACAAAGAAACCACCTTTATGAATGTTCATCATATTGGATATAAATTTGAAGTTTCCTACATAAGTTCTTATTATATAATGCAATGATTTTTAAATCATTTTCCACTTGCCATTAGAACATAGGTATATATATATATGTATGTAATCATAATCATGTTTTAAAAAGAAGATTTCAAATAAATAAGTTTCTACATTAAATTGTTAAAATATTTCTTTCATACGAGATATTATGTTAGGTCATAATTCTTTCTATACTAATCCATGTTTAAATATATACATATATATATATATACATGTCTAAGATTTAACAAATTTGCTATTTTCCATACTATGAAATCGTACTAGAATTTAGAAAATCAATATGTTGTTAAACTAATTGTTATAAAAGTGTTAAGCATATTTAATTCATATCCTTACAAATTTAGTACCCACTTGCCTAATGTGTTTATATGCATAATTGTATTGCGTGGTTTACATACATGATCATTATTTGCATAACACATTTTAATATTCTATGACTATCATGCTTGCCTTAACATATACGTACTAGTAACTTGTACAACATACATGAAATTATATATGTGTTTATATGCATAATTGTATATGCATGATTCACATATATGATCATCCTAGGTATCTTTACATCTTAAAACTCACATATGTATTTATATGTATACTTGTATTTATGTGTAGTTTACATAAATGATCATTTTCATAACATTCATTCTAACATTCTATACTCCATCATACTTACATTAACACATACATACTAGTTACTTGTACAACATATACGAAATTATGCCGGATTTTCCTTATTAGTACATACACGTCTTGATAGTGCCATGGATTTTGACTTGCCTGTCAATTTGATTTTGACATTCCATCATATTTACTTCGACATATACATACTAATTACTTTGTACAAGATACATGAAAATATTCCGGATTTTCCTTGTTAGTATATACACATGTCGTGATGGTGCCATTGATCCTAACTTGCCTGTTACCTTGATTTTGACATGAACCATATCTTGCTTGTTACTAGACATGTATATGTATAAATCTTGACATGATTAGTATCATATTCCGGATTGATTTGCATGTAATATAACTTGAAATTTTGGGTTATGGGAGAACTAAAGGGTGGACAAATATTGTATCGTGAAAGGTTTAGGATAGGTTGCGCAACCGAAATAGGGGCCCATCCGCGGGGGCGCCCGGATGGTACTGAGCCATCATCTCTTGTTTAGTCCATGTTGATGGGACGACCGATTACTCAGTAATCGGTATCTGCTTGAGTGCTTAGCGGCACGGCTGGTTCAGCGCCAGCATCTTGGCCGGGTCCCGGGTATGCACGGGTACTTTCACGATACGAGTCATTTCTTCACCAGTTAGTTCAAATATAAAATAAAATATGATATTAACCTAGACTTGATATGTATTAGTCTCCGTACTTGAGATCGATCACATACGATACAGATCTATTTCTTCACCAATTAGTTCACCATGCATGTGCATATGCTTTTTACATCAATTCATATTTTACTTGTTAATACATATTGCATGCTCTCTACCATACAAGTCTATTTACTCACCATTAGTCTCCATACTTGATAGCATGTACATTCTTTCTTGATATCATTACTTGATCATTTAATATTTTCCACACATGCGCATAGTTTCATATCCACACCCATATCTTACCTACTTGTTTATATTACACGCTCCGTACTTCTTATTATTTTACTTGCCGGATTTGACCCTGAGCTCCCTACGTACCACACCACCGGGCGGCTCGCTTTTTCCGAATGCCGAGTCTTCCTCCGCCGCCAACTCGACGTCGTCCTGCCACTGCATGATTCGTACTTTCTAGAGCAGACCGAGCAGCAATAGATTTATAGGCCTCCGCTTTTGTATTTTTGGTTTGGTATGTATCACTCCTTCGGGACTTTATTTCTAACTTTTGTATCAGTATTGTACTTGTTGTTGCTTATCTTAGACATGTATATCTTCTCTTTTATATGGCAGTAGACTAACTTCCAAGATCCTGGTTGATTACTAGTATTCAATTCCATTCATTTCTTCTTTTACATATTTATAGGCCTCGTGCACGTCGACTTACACGTGCCCGCCGGTAACGCACTCCATTTTCGTATCTCTCCGGAAAATGGGGCTTTACAGAGTGGTATCAGAGCTCTAGGTTAATTTAGGATGTCTTTAGGACTACTGCCATATATAAATATGTCCAAATTTTTCTTTGATCTGAAATCTTATCTTGGCCCTATTATTAGTTGATTTTCTATCTTGCCTTGTTCTTTTATCCATACTGTATCTATTTTTTTGATTTTCTATATACCTAGTCTTGTATTTCTGCTGGTCGAGTCCTATTGAGTTGACGTGATAATTATAGAGTTTTATTCTCAGTCGACAACAATTACAGTCATTCATTAGAACTATAGCAAGCAGATTTATGAGATACTCCATAGTTGATTTTCGACCAAAATCATATGCTTTCGCTATTAGGAGTCTTACCTATTGGCGTGGCAATAACTGATCTGCAGGAAATTATTGCAGCTATTCACAAGGACCTTAATAAGCGAGACTTATGATATTTTTTTCCATCATATATCTTTGATTATTTATCCCACTAGTTTAGATAGTATGACAAGTTAGTTAGTTTTCAGCTATATTCTGATTGGAACAATTTTCTCAATAACCACATTCATATCAATTGATTGATATCTTATTATTCCAATTAGTTAAAAAATTAAATTTCGAGGACGAAATTTTTTTGTAAGGAGGGTAGGATGTAACAACCTAATTTCATCATAAGTTACATTCTTGATATCAGATTAATTCCAAAATAAATGTGTTGTGTTTGACTCATTTTTCTATATTTTTGTGATTTTCTTGAAATTTTTAAGATAGTCACTTAAAATAATATTATTTTAATCACCGGTGGGTCCTACACATATTTTTACTAGTCTCTTCTTTGACTTGTAAAGATGAAGTTTGACTTTTTTTTTGGGTTAGTTTAATTTGAAATTATAACTTTAAACAACTCTAATAACCTATTATTAGTATTCATTTGTCCTATACCTATTTTGTTTTATTCACCCATACCTTACTTTACCATGCTTGTCCTTTGGACAAGCATGACAAACTATTATCTAATCTCCAAATCCCTCTTTTATTATATCTTTTTCTTCCCTTTTCATTTGTTTTCTCTCCTTCATTTTTGATTTAACTATTCATTTTATTTTTTTCTACTCCAACTCAAGAGAAGAAGAAGAAAAGAGAAGAAGAAAAGAGAAGAAAAGAGGAGAAAAAGAATAAAAAGAGAAGTTTTTTAGCCTCAAGATAAACTTACCTTCTTTAACCTATCAAGGCAAGTAAAATCACATCCACTCTCATGCTTTATTTCTCTAATTGTTTATGGTTAACTTAGAATCTTGATTTGTTTAATTTTAGAAATGTGATATCTTTATACAAAATTCTCTATAATTATTTTAAATATAAAAATATGATTCTTACACTCTACTCTATGTTTATGTATTAAATTTATGATTTTATTTAAGGTCTCCTATGCTTAAACTATAAGTTACAAATTAAACTATATGTTTTGTTTTGAAATTACAAAGAAACCACCTTTATGAATGTTCATCATATTGGATATAAATTTGAAGTTTCCTACATAAGTTCTTATTATATAATGCAATGATTTTTAAATCATTTTCCACTTGCCATTAGAACATAGGTATATATATATATGTATGTAATCATAATCATGTTTTAAAAAGAAGATTTCAAATAAATAAGTTTCTACATTAAATTGTTAAAATATTTCTTTCATACGAGATATTATGTTAGGTCATAATTCTTTCTATGCTAATCCATGTTTAAATATATACATATATATATATACATGTCTAAGATTTAACAAATTTGCTATTTTCCATACTATGAAATCGTACTAGAATTTAGAAAATCAATATGTTGTTAAACTAATTGTTATAAAAGTGTTAAGCATATTTAATTCATATCCTTACAAATTTAGTACCCACTTGCCTAATATGTTTATATGCATAATTGTATTGCGTGGTTTACATACATGATCATTATTTGCATAACACATTTTAATATTCTATGACTATCATGCTTGCCTTAACATTTACGTACTAGTAACTTGTACAACATACATGAAATTATATATGTGTTTATATGCATAATTGTATATGCATGATTCACATATATGATCATCCTAGGTATCTTTACATCTTAAAACTCACATATGTATTTATATGTATACTTGTATTTATGTGTAGTTTACATAAATGATCATTTTCATAACATTCATTCTAACATTCTATACTCCATCATACTTACATTAACACATACATACTAGTTACTTGTACAACATATACGAAATTATGCCGGATTTTCCTTATTAGTACATACACGTCTTGATAGTGCCATGGATTTTGACTTGCCTGTCAACTTGATTTTGACATTCCATCATATTTACTTCGACATATACATACTAATTACTTGTACAAGATACATGAAAATATTCCGGATTTTCCTTGTTAGTATATACACATGTCTTGATGGTGCCATGGATCCTAACTTGCCTGTTACCTTGATTTTGACATGGACCATATCTTGCTTGTTACTAGACATGTATATGTATAAATCTTGACATGATTAGTATCATATTCCGGATTGATTTGCATGTAATATAACTTGAAATTTTGGGTTATGGGAGAACTAAAGGGTGGACAAATATTGTATCGTGAAAGGTTTAGGATAGGTTGCGCAACCGAAATAGGGGCCCATCCGCGGGGGCGCCCGGATGGTACTGAGCCATCATCTCTTGTTTAGTCCATGTTGATGGGACGACCGATTACTCAGTAATCGGTATCTGCTTGAGTGCTTAGCTGCACGGCTGGTTCAGCGCCAGCATCTTGGCCGGGTCCCGGGTATGCACGGGTACTTTCACGATACGAGTCATTTCTTCACCAGTTAGTTCAAATATAAAATAAAATATGATATTAACCTAGACTTGATATGTATTAGTCTCCGTACTTGAGATCGATCACATACGATACAGATCTATTTCTTCACCAATTAGTTCACCATGCATGTGCATATGCTTTTTACATCAATTCATATTTTACTTGTTAATACATATTGCATGCTCTCTACCATACAAGTCTATTTACTCACCATTAGTCTCCATACTTGATAGCATGTACATTCTTTCTTGATATCATTACTTGATCATTTAATATTTTCCACACATGCGCATAGTTTCATATCCACACCCATATCTTACCTACTTGTTTATATTACACGCTCCGTACTTCTTATTATTTTACTTGCCGGGTTTGACCCTGAGCTCCCTACGTACCACACCACCGGGCGGCTCGCTTTTTCCGAATGCCGAGTCTTCCTCCGCCGCCAACTCGACGTCGTCCTGCCACTGCATGATTCGTACTTTCTAGAGCAGACCGAGCAGCAATAGATTTATAGGCCTCCGTTTTTGTATTTTTGGTTTGGTATGTATCACTCCTTCGGGACTTTATTTCTAACTTTTGTATCAGTATTGTACTTGTTGTTGCTTATCTTAGACATGTATATCTTCTCTTTTATATGGCAGTAGACTAACTTCCAAGATCCTGGTTGATTACTAGTATTCAATTCCATTCATTTCTTCTTTTACATATTTATAGGCCTCGTGCACGTCGACTTACACGTGCCCGCCGGTAACGCACTCCATTTTCGTATCTCTCCGGAAAATGGGGCGTTACAGTAGGCTTAGACCCAAAGCTTGTTCCAAAGGTTTCACTTCGCTTTAGACGGATAGGGGGGGATAAGCGTACGACGAAAGCCCCTCCTCCGGAAAATAAGAGTTGCGC
Source organism: Dracaena cambodiana (assembly GCA_036321105.1). Taxonomy (NCBI): domain Eukaryota; kingdom Viridiplantae; phylum Streptophyta; class Magnoliopsida; order Asparagales; family Asparagaceae; genus Dracaena; species Dracaena cambodiana. The sequence continues at coordinate 31,820,084 of JAYEPQ010000012.1, read as the reverse complement.
TCCCTTCCCTGGAAGCTATAACCGCGCGAACAGCAGAGCAAGCAAAGCGAAAGCAAGCGAAGCGGAAACTCGAACTCTTTCCCCTAGACGCAACGGGCAAGCGAAGCGGAAGCTACAGCGGTCGAGGGAGACTGGTATAGGCAGTGACGGAAGGAACATATTTATCACCTCCATACACCATCTGTGACGGATGATGCTAATTGTTCTCTGATAGCACCTGCTCCTGTAGAGATTTCCCGATTTCGAAATGTCTCAAAGCCCTGGGTAGTAAAAAAAAGCGGGATGCTGTATTTCCAGGATTGGATTTCATACTCGAATAAACCTCGTAATCGTCATTTTGTCTACTTTTGTCTTCCGGAACAAATCTTGTTCACAAACAAATGCTGATATCCTCTCGAGTGGAAAAGGTTGTTACGCTACGTTAATCTTAGGCAAAGAACTCGGCTCTGTAGGTGGTAGGACTCCACCCATTATTTAGCACTTCTTTCTTCTCTTCGTTCTCCACCTAAGTTCCTGAGGAATCAGTAAAGAAAGAGAAAATGGATTCCGAAGGACGACGGAGATGAATTCGTTGAGCTTTGTGCGGAAAAGTGCTGCTGAGGGGGCTGGAGAAAAGAAAATGGGGAGACATTGCTTTTGCTAATTCGAATTGAAGGGTGATATCAAATCGGTCTATTTTCGGCGTCATATACATAGTTAGCACATTCGTCATAGTTAGCAGCTCCGTGCCATCGCATCACACTCTCTTTATTCCTTATAGACTCAGAATGAAAGACGAAGGAGAGTAGAGGTCTGACAGCCCATTTCCCATGGGTCGTGCAGGGCTGGAAACAATCCGTCATGATTGTCGATATCCGGTGACGAATAATGACGAATAAAAGTCTAGGTTGGTTGGTGAGCCTAGTGATAGGAGACTATCTAGCGGAATAGTCTTTGCAGGAAGCCGCTGACGTCAAGCCTGTATAGTCTATCCACCGGGCCCATTTGTTGAAGACTGTAATAAAAGGTCTTTTGCCTTGGTGCAGTGCATTGAGTGGAGTGCAGATAGCTGCTGAGTGATGTCCTCAATAACATCATACTTATGTGCATCATTAACCACTGAGATTGTAGAGCAGGTACTAATCTTGACGATTGATGCATTTCACTTGAAAGACCCGATGTGGTGAAACCCTGGGTAAAAATGGCACTTGGGGCGTGTCGGTTTGATGAATACACTCGATCGTCATGTATCTACTGATTGTCTTTTTGCCTCTGCTTGGTAGTTTCGTAGCCGATTTTTTCCGCCGTGCCTCTGCTTCCGTTTATTCCGGAACCGGGATTTCCGCTTTATTTGCTCGCGTTAATTGTGGCCTATCGGGAGACTGCATCTTTGATGCACTGCTAGTACATCATCTGAGAATTCTCGGTAAAGCACTCCCCCGCCAATCCATCTCGACGCCGGACCCAGATAGAATATTATTTCTAATGTCACAGGATATGACTGATTAGCTAATCTTTCAAAATCCAATATGGGTTCATTGGAACCATATAAACCCAGGTCGGGAGGGCACTCTCCCTTTCTCCGATCCCACCTCCAATGAATGAATTATGGGCCGGAATAGCATATGATACAATTTCACTTCGCAGAAAGGCACGGCCAAAAAAAATCAGGAGCTTCGCTCGGTTGGCCCTCCTACGCTGACGCCTACTTTCTCTTCTCTTGACGTCTACAACAAACGACGTGGGAGAGGCAGGATACGTCCACAGGGGGCGCCCTGAATGAATAAGAAATGGACAGCTGAAGTCAGGCTTGCATGAAACTTCTACCGATAATGAGACCGATGTCGATTACACACCTGGGGTTGGTAACGCTTACCCCTGACGCGGGAAGGTACTCGTTGGCCTGCTCAGTGAACAGCCCTCCGTTTGCTGGAATCGGCTCCGTTGAGAACAGACGTGGCGAACGGGTGCGTAACGCGTGGGAATCTGCCGAACAGTTCGGGCCTCTTTTTATCAATTCTGTAAGAGTTAGGTTTTTCTGAATCAACATTACAACCAGATGCCCTTCCCGCATGCCACAAATGACCCACAAATAGGAAGAATCCTAGAACAAAATGAGAAGTAGCTAACCAACTATCCGTCGTAATACAGGTTCTTTCCTAGAACGATGGCTTCCTCGGCAATCGAAGCCCAAAGATCTATGAATTAGTTCATGCTTGACTAGCCAATCAGATAAACGAACCTGCATTTCCCTGATTTCTCCCACATTTGCGGGTTAAAAAAAGCCAACCAACGGAGAACAAAACAAAAGGAACTCTCGAGAAGAGAACAGCAACTACTGTGCTGTGCCCTACCTGAGAGACAACAGCTATGCCCTACCACTGCTACTGAACTGCCTATACTACATCCCGGAAAGTCAAAAAGGGTTTTTCCGGAAAGTGCCTTTCTTTTTCGTCGGCCGGATTGTTGTACAGGAAGCAGAATTCCGCCTCTTACGTAACGACGCTCGAAAAGAGTACGCGTGCTACGACAAGACGTCGACTCTCCCCCGCTTGCTACTTGCTGGTCTCGACTCGATCGGAGAGGTTGGATTGAGAGGATCAGTAGCAGCTGACGAGTTCGTTCCGAAGAACGTCTTATTGACTCCCTGCTTTTGTTTTGACGGCCTTTTTTTTTCATTCGATGGAATCGGAACTAGAGAATGCGCAGCGGAATATCCTTTCACATCTGCTTGCGGGATCTACCCAACTGCCTCACGACGATGATCGTTGGTTTACTGAACTTTCCGTGGCCATCATCCTTTGCTTTGCGTCCTCATATCCCCGTATCCCTCTCTTTCGTTCGTCCATAGGGCTCGGGCAAGCGACGAATTGACCATCTCCAGAAATTCAAAGGTTTTCTGAGTAAAAACCATTTGATCATCACCTATTCAATGAGTAGATAATGAGTCTAAAGAAAGAAAAATCGTTTGATTTAGGATAGGAAATACCATCGTACTCGGACATTGGCTCGAGGCATTTCCTCTACCCCTTCTTACCCTGAAAAAACAAGGTCACCTTACCCATCTCGCCCTATTGCCGGGTTCGTCAGGTCGAAAGGCGTAGTCAATGGACAACAGGTGAATATTCCTGTACTGCCCCTTGTTGGTCCCAAGGGCGAGCTTTCGAACCCCACTCGAGTCTTCTAGCCTCGTGAGCAGGCTAGTCGAGAGAGAAGAAGCTTCTCGCCTGACGTAGGCGAGTCCCCGATGCTGACTCTCCTGCAGGTTACCGGTCTCGAACTCAGAAGGTGACGTTCTCTGGCAAGTGACGGGTCGTGAACAATACCGGTTCACTTATAGAATCAATAGGTTAAAGGAAAAGAAAATGACATAGCAGAGTCTTTTTCATCCGTCGTTGTAAGATAATTAATCATAGTTTCATCTATAAAGAACAGAGCAGGTCAAGGGAAGCCGAAGAACATAGCGACGTTACCTACCGATCGTCACGACGAGCTATTGCAGCACTTCTGAATTGAGATAGACAAGAAAGTTGACTAAATTCAACTAGGACTCTATTGATTAGCCAAATAATCAGCTAAAGAGATTTTTAATCCTCAGCCTACGGGGTATTAGCAACCGTTTCCAGTTGTTGTTCCCCTCCCAAGGGCAGGTTCTTACGCGTTACTCACCCGTCCGCAACTGGAAACACCACTTCCCGTCCGACTTGCATGTGTTAAGCATGCCGCTAGCGAATATGAAAGAAAATGCGATACTAAATGAAAAAAGAGTGATTTTCTTTGTACTGTAGTATGAAATGTATCCTGTCTTTTCCTATCCTTCAACTCCTATAAAATAAACGGAAGTTTTAGACAACTTTCCGTTCACCTTTTTAACCATAGGTATTCTTCCTGGAGCAGTATGGGCTAATGAGGCATGGGGATCTTATTGGAATTGGGATCCCAAAGAAACTTGGGCATTTATTACTTGGACTCCTTATGGACTCCAATCAAAAGGACAAAAATATAGGGGTTTCACCGCCTTTTTTGTGGAAAATCAAAAATAGACGTGGGTGGCCTGTGGCAATTCGATGCTTCCTGCGTCGAAGGAAAGTATGGTAAATCAGTCGTCCCTCAAAGCCCCCCATCAAAGGCTGAAAAAAGCCTACGTGCCGTCAGTACGCAACAGACGGCTTCGACATACGGAGTGTGTTAGGTCCGGGTAGGTTCAAGCCTGCCTGCCATCCAAACCAGAATAGATGGAGTTTTCCGCAAACAAATGATTCGTTCCGACAACTGTCGAACCATCTCAACCCCTATTCATTCGCCGATCAACTGACGATCGATCGGGCGGGCTGTCGAAAAGAAAGGATTGAATGGATGAGCGGAGCAGTGAGTGTAAGCGAACGGACTGGAATTCTGTTTACTCACTTTAAATTAAGTATCCGTTTCCCTCCTTTTACTGCTAGGATTGGAAATCCTGTATTTTTTCTCTCAGGGAAGGGAGGAGCATATAACTCAGTTGATCCCCGACGAATTATGCCTCAACCTGCCTTTCGATATATTTCGACAGTCAAGGAGAAAGCCCGACCAGCCGGCATTCATGCCTCGGTATCCACCGTAAGCCTTTCCTCGTTTGAACCTTGCCATTAATGTCATTAATGTTAAGGCTTCTCTACTCCCGTCGGGCCCGCCCCTCCGATTTTTCCTTTTATCTTTGTTGGTTGCTCGCTTCCGACAGCCCTGACGCGACGAGGTCTCCGTCGGGATTCACTCGAAGGTATGATGACTAGGAAAGCCTGCTCGCGGCGGCCCGGTCATTCCCCCACCCCCGACAAAACCGACCCTATAGCGCTTCGCGTTCTTTCAATTCCATCCCAGTCCATTCCGGTACCGGCGGCGAAAAGGAACATCCGCCCTCACAATTCCGTCTCCATCTACCAAAACTACTGGGAATGTTTCAAACAAAGTAGGCATACGACGTACAAAAAGCTCACGCCCTTCTTTATCTCTAAAGACGGGGTTGCCAAAGCCCCCCTCTGCGATGACTTGTTGGCCTGTGGGGATATATGTCGGGGCCGACGGTTTTTGACGGAGTATCCTGACTTCTTCAGACGCCTTCCACAAAACCAGATGTATGAGTTGGGTAGTGACGAGCTCCGGTTATTGTTCCTCCAATTCATGACAAAGCAATACTTCCATACATCAATCTTTCCTCCACAGCGGGTATCTTTCCGCTCAGCATGATGATGAACAAAAGAAATAAATGCCCCTGTATTTTTTCCGTCGGACCGACCCATCAACCTACTAGCAATGGGGGAGAAAACATAGCATGTCGCAACAAAAGCGTCAATTCGAGGCGGCCCGACCGTCAAAAACCCTGCCTTTCGAACCCGCCCGTCTTCCATCTCGACGAAAAATGGGCTCGTTGGGAAGAAATCTCGAGTGCGGCCTGTAGAGCACATGTGACGGCACAGTCGGGTTGCTCACGCAGCAGATCTCTCTGCGTCAGTGCGCTCCTGCCTCTATGTCTTTGCTTCGTGCGGAGGACCTTTTGTTTGCGTTGTGTGCTCTGCGCGCCTGTATTGGGAAGGAGGTTCAGCAGGAAACAAGAGAGTCGCCATCTCTTTAGACTCCCGCATAGATAGCAGTGGGAGACCAAACAAATGTTTCATGCAATAGCGTGAAAGAAGTCCTACGGACGCTAAAGAAGCAGATAGACGCATCGGGTTCGCTTTAGCTTTACTCACGTCAGTAGCATATTTTTATGCGGGTCTTACCAAAAAAGGATTGGGTTATTTCGGAAAATACATTCAACCAACTCCAATACTTTTACCAATTAACATCCTAGAAGATTTCACAAAACCTTTATCAATGAATAGTCATTGATAAATCACTCTTTTTTCATTTAGTATTGCATTTTCTTTCATATTTATGCTATTTGTTCACCCTTGCTTACGCTACTTTCAAGGGCCCGCCTAAGTGACATGCGCGGTACAAAATTCATATCGCAGAACTTTTTTGATTCATCTATTGTTTCTGCTCAAACGAAATGGATATGATATCTCCCAAATTAGGGAATATTGATCAAGTCTTTTTTTAGCCGCTGGGAGTTCATCTCCATTCATCACCCACTCACTTCTGGGAGAGAAAGGGAAGCGGTACGGTAAATCAATCTGATCTTTTCTGGCACCTAAGACAAGCTTACCTAAGCGATTGAAACCTGTATTTTCGGGAAGAGCTATCTCACAATCTTCCTCGTACACGACCCATTCCACGTTTACATGAGTAACCGATCCATCGCTTACTTCACTATGATTGGAGCTATTGTTGTGGCCCTGGCACTCGGAGAGAAGGTAGTCGCAGAAGCAGTCGATTGCTCAACCGTACTTTGGCTATCTTACGTAGAGCTGAATTTGGTTTTTTCGGTGTTCTCGTCAGAACACGCGGGCATACTCCTTGCTTCTGGGGACATTGATCCGAAGCTCGAGTATGGTCCGTGAATGTCGAGTCCACTTTACGTCGACTTCCAGAAGAAAGAGAGGGGTCGGGCGGCTTATTGATCGATCGGTCAAAGGAAGGCTCGTTTAGTAGACAACGAGCGGGGCATCATCCGTCGAATTTCGTCATTCGTGATAGCCGCTTTCCGGTGTTCCATCACTCGTAGTGGTATCCCTCGATGCATCCCGGTGTTTCGCTGGAAGGATGATAAAACGTCGTGAGACATTCTACAGAAGCATTTCGCAATCCATTTACCTAAGAATAAGTTTTCATTTTAAATCTATTAGAATTTTTTCGAGGAAGGTCGAGAAAAGGAGCTCGTAGTTGATCAATAATAGGCTGGCTCCAAAGAGAATGTGTCCAACTGCGTCGCCGTTGCTCTCCGCGCAGCCGTTTTGAAGCGTCAGCCCGAAAACGCAGGGAATGGAAAAAAGCATAGAGTAGCGGGAGCAGTGCTTCAGCACAAAATAAGAAACGGTCTCTCCAACGCATAAAAGGTTGTGAGTTCATGTTTTCATCATCCTTGGTAAAATCAAGTCCACCGCGTAGACAACGGTTGCTCTCCTTCGTCTTCGCTCAGCCGAGCCTACCGTAACCCGATGTCGTAGGTTCAAATCCTACAGAGCGTGATTCCGTTTATGTTATTTCGAATCACAATAAAAAAAACTTAACAAAACACAGATCTTCTTCGGACTTGATGCACAAATGGATGGAATTGGAACTGAGCTCCTCTCGTCGGGGCACTAATCTCTCTCTTCTACTTATCGGTATTATAGCATTGTCTCCGGAATCGAAAGCTCAGCTTGAATTGAGCGGGAGATACAGGTGGAATAGCCGTCGGTTTGCTTATAGTTCGTCGGAAAGCGACGGATCAGCTGCATCAACAACAGGATCTGCTGCATCAACAAAGGAGCGTCGGTTCGGGTGATGAAAGCCGTCTTTTTCGACCCGCACGAAAGGCGTAACGATCTGGGCACTGTCTCGGGCGGTAGGCAGGTTTTGCTTCTTTCTCTCCCTCTTGAAAGTAATTACCTTCGCACTCGCATTCGACGCGGCCTTCAGGCCTCCTTCCCCCAGGGAATTACGGAGAAGACTCATTTGGAGACTGGAGTTGTCCGGAAATCTGTTTCATGTAGCTTGGCAAGGAAATTTTGAGTCATGGGTCACACATTATATATATCCAATATCCAAGCAAGATTAAACAGAAAATTGTTAAAGAGAAGAATCCTTCGTTTCTGATGGAGACGATCTGGGATGGAAGGATTCGAACCTCCGAATAGCGGGACCAAAACCCGTTGCCTTACCGCTTGGCCACGCCCCATTTAGGTTTTTATTCGACACTAATAAAAACTAATATTGGTATTGGTCATTCGTCAATCCCAGCCCAAATACATTGTTGCTAGGATTCAACACATGTAAATATAGAATCACAAAAAATTATTGATCATTACATAAAATTCAATTAATATATTGTACGAGACTATAATTCCTTGTATTCTCATTTGAGAATGAAAGGAAAGATTTTTGATTTGGGAGAGTTCGAAGAAAAAGAAGACCCGTCTTTTCATTTTTCCTTCATAAAAAGAACTCAACCAAAATCCAATTTTCTAATCTACAAGAATGAAATGTTTGTTATGCTTAATATCTTTAGTTTAACCGTCACTATTTCGGAGCCCTTTTTTTCTCGTAGGGAAGAGGCAAAGGTCAGGCGCGAGGATGAGTATGCCTAAGAATGAGTAGTCGTGAGCTTTCATTGAAGTAGGGGCGGATACCGGTTGTTTCCTTCGATCAAATAGAGCTTCCTATCCTCAACTAGAACGGTGTCCGGAGAGATTGTGAGCCCCATCTCCTTGTGGACTGTCACGAGCTGACAACTACAGGGGAAGCGACTTTATAATCAACTCGTCACCTCGAAACTGCCAATTGAGGAAGGGTTGTTCCGGCTTTCGAGCCAACGACGTGCTGGCAAAAATCGAATCGAATCGAATCAAAGAACGTTGAAAAAGCAAAGACCACGGCTGTCCAAGCTGCATCTCTTTCTTTCCGAGACCGACTCTCGGAATAGCATACGATACAATTTCACTTCGCAAAAAGGCACGGCCAAAAAAAATCAGGAGCTTCGCTCGGTTGGCCCTCCTACACACCCTTCGACGAAGGAGTTCTTCTGAGGGCTGTCGATTAGCAACAAGACGCAAGTAGTTGTTCTTCTTTTGACGGTTTCAAAGCGAGTTCTTTCTTCCTGAATGTAGCTACCTCTCGTCAGCGGTAGGTAGGGGATACCAGTTTCTTTCATCACAGCTTTTGGTACCACGCACTGCTTACGCAATATAGAAAACCGTCGCCGGTACCAGTTGACTCCGTGGAACCTTCCGAGATGACGTCCGGGAAAACCAATCGAAAATCTCGTATTCCGCAACCCTCATGGTTCTCTCCGTCGGACGACGGTGCACCCGAGAAAGAAGTTTATCGGAACGCAAAGGACGCTGGAAACGGGTTGAGATGGAGACGGGCTCCGGAAAATCAAAGAGTGGTAATGGCTCCCTCTCAAAAGAAGAAAAAGAAAGTGGGAGGGCGGTGACGGTGGGATCCCGTGAAGCCCCAATCCTTTTTTTTAGGAAAAGGATTGGGCCGAGTTTAATTGCAATCAATCAATTAGGAGAACAAACAGAAATTACTGAATTATGTGCGCCTAGTTCTTATCTGTTTATATATTTCTGTTTATCTATCTTATCCACTGGTTCGAACTCGAATTTAATCTCTTTCCATACTTCACAGGCAGCGGCTAGTTCAGGGCTCCATTTGGCAGCTTCGCGTCTGGTTAGCGCATCTGTTTTGGGTACAGAGGGCCATAGGTTCGAATCCTGTCACCTCGATGTTCTGTTCAGTCAGCGGAGACAAATGAATATCAATCGACTGTGAACGTCGACTGACGTACATACACCTGACTAGCTGCCTGAGCTGAACGTGTTTCCGACTCGCGTCGGAGTTCCTACTGTAGGCTTTAAATCACGTCAAAAGACATATACCGGCGACTACCTGACGAGTGCCTGTACTTGTGCTGCTTAACGGAACCGTTACGGGAGTACGAAAGGGGAATCTTTCTCTAAACCGCCCGGTCTCCCTATTTCCCTTTTTCTTTTACCTTTCTAAAAGAAAGTCGTTATGCTATTACGACAATACATATTTTCTTTCTATCGGAAACGAAGCGGTTAGTGATTGAAGGGCCATCAGGAAAGAAAGAGAAAAGCTTCCCGGCCGAAGATAAACCTCGATGAGGGAAAGCGTCGGTTCATGCGTGAGAGAGGGAGCGGAAGCGTCAAAGGCTCAACTCAATGTAGAGGCACCAGTTATCTGTTCGGTGCTATATCATAGACACACTGGAATATAAAGAAATCAAATCTGAATTGAAATTCGGAGGGAGTAGATAACAGCAATGGAGTACCAATCCTCGGGCTTTCTTTTTCCAGTCTCTATTCCTTTGAGTTCTCTATTGGCTCTCCCAGAAAGAAAGACGAGTGATATGCGCAGGTTGAATCCGAGATGCTCCCGTGAGATGCGCGGAGCCTGTCGGAACTGTCGGAAATCGAATTTTCCTCTGACGAGCAGGATGTTCTTCGATCCCTATCCTCGTCAGCCGCGTCAGATCAATACCTACTGCCCCCGATGTGCCCGTTTTGAACGGATCGGGTTGAGCTGCTATTCTAATATTGCTTGCTATTTGAAGAGTGGATCTGTGTTGGGATGGATTCGTTGGACCACTTTCTTTTTCATCTGATGTCAGATGGGAAGTGGGTCAGTCTGGTTCGAATCGACGGAACGGAATTCGGTTCGACATGGTAGCATTCGCCCGACGAATAAAAAGGAAAGCCTTGCCATCCCGACGATGCTGGGAAAACTCTGGAATGGAAATTGAAAAGAAATGTAGCTCTAGTTCCTTCGGAAATGGTAAGATCTTTGGCGCAAGAAGAAGGGGTGATCCATATCATCTTGACTTGTTCTGCTCCCTTGGAAAATCATACAGTTACCTCATGGGGAGCTAGCCGCCCCCACAAATGATATAAATACTACTGTTGCTTTAGCTTTACTCACGTCAGTAGCATCTCTCCTTTCGTCGTCAGTGCTTGGCATCTTCCCGGCTTTGAGCTTCTCCCCTCTTTCCTGGCTCCGTCGACGTTGTATCGGTCACATCGGAAACCAAACGTCAGCTCTACCTTCCGCATTTGACAACTGCTATTTCCGTGGACGGATTTGACTCGATTAGCAGGAGCAACTTTTTATTTGTTATGAGCCCAAACGATGGATTCAATGAGTTCTTGACAATAACCACGACCACTGAATAGAAACATTAAACTAATAATTGATAGTCAAATTGGTTTTAAATAGAACTGAGCTTCTCCGTTTTAAATATAATTCTTAAGTTGGTTACATTATATTATACCCGAGTCAATAATATAATTCTTCGCATAAAATCCCCGCTTTTTTGGGCATATCAAGAGGAAGGCACCCATCGACAGTCCTGCCTCTGGGCGCCTATTTCACGTTTACGCCTAGGCCCTCAATTTGCCTCTAGCCTTACTCCCGCCTTTCCCCGGAGGAAGCCCGTCATTTGACGCCCGTGGGTCTTTCCCTTGCAGCTGGATCGACTGAAACTGCCGTCGACTACTGCCTCAGGTGCTTTGGCCAATAGTAGGCCAATAAGCCGGGGATTTTTACTGGGAAACGGAATCTATTTGGTTAAACCAGAGAAAAGAGCAGGTAACGCATGAAAATTTCCGAATGATCAAGCAATAAAATCCTCCTTTGTCGACCTGAAGCTGAAGTGAAAGAGGGAACAGGAGGTACCCCGTACCAGCTACTGAAGCCGCTACTCGTGCTATTCCATCGCATCCCTCTGAAAATGATGGTTGGAAGCCGCCCCAGGGGGGTAGATATGGCTGCAGTAGATTCTTCCGATCGAGTCCCAGTGGCAGAGTATTGAGGCACGGATCCAACGGTAAGGGAATTCGCGGCTGATCGCGATTCATCATCGCTCCGGGGCACAGTTGAATGTAGATATCATGAACGCGAGGTGTAGGATACCAGGCCGAGAAACCCGGGCAAGCACTCCCCGGAGGTGCCGATCGCTAGCGCATCCAGGGCCTTTCTTTGTTATGTTCGTTAGGTTCAAGTCTGTCGGGAATAATATTCTACGACTAACAACTCATTTAGACGTTCAGTGGCTGAACGCAAGTCTTGATCAACTCTTCCACGGATTAAAGACTGCACGGGTTTTGACTTTTTCTGCCCAGATCCCGACTCTCTTTGTCTTTGCCGACCAAAGGAGTAAGCGCCACCAAAAACCAGCAAAAGAAAAGAAGGAGAGCTAGAGCGAAGGTTGAAGGAAAAAGAGCCTAAACCGGGCGTTTTTCATTCCGCTGATCTGTTGAGACAAGTATCGCAGTTGAATGATACGTCCCAAAACCGTTCCGAGCACCGATCATTCTGGGAAGGCCTGACACAATAGGAGAGATCATCAAAAACCTAGAAAACCCTAATAGGAATCACTGAATTCGTCTCGATCATCATGCTGTTTGATAAATGCGATCCCGAGACCCGGGCCTCTAACCATCGCCGCCGCGGCATCCACAACCTATCAACCCCTCGTTCTTTCATCCCCCGAACCGCTTCACTTGCCCGGATTGAGTTACGACACCCACTCAGTGCCTTTCGATTACAGTTTTGGAGCCGCACCTCATGCACAGTCTGAGAGTTGTGATGAAAGACGAAAGATTCCTAGATCAGGAAGGAAGCCAGCAAACCTCCAATAGCCCGCTACGGCTCGACGGTGAGACGTCATCAGTTCGGTCTGCTACGCTACGTACGTTGACCGTCGACGTCAGCAGATTCTTCCAATTGAACCACCACCTGGGACTGGTACGAGATCGTCCGACTCTTTTTCCTACCGGAAAGGATGATGATGACAGCGGGATTCCCGACCATCCCTCCCGGTCTGTCTGGCCGCTGCTTTTGTCGAGTTCGATCTACAATTCGATATTCACAGCTCATTCGTTCGACGAACTGAAAAAGCAGGATGAGTCTCTGAAGGAAGAAAGATGTCAGTAGGTCATAGAGTTTTGACGGAGCGTCGGAATGCCAACATGTGCTTCACACTCGACAGAAGTAAAGATGGAGGGTGGGTGGGAAAGGAACGATGCTTCGACAGAAGCAAACTTCCGAACATTCAGGGATTGGAAATGCAAACCAATGATGGAGTGACAGTCTATTTATTTTCCCACGTAGTTCGTGGGTCAAACCAACGATTCTCTTATCAAAAAAGAAAAGGGAGATACCGAGTCTTTCTTTTTCGAGTATCACTTCGGTAAATGCAATGAAAGAACCATCCCTTCCGAGATGTTTGTCCTGTCATTCCGAAAGAAAATGAGACCAAAAAGAGTCCCCTTTTTTACTAGACGTCGTCGGGGGTGGGGTGAAGGGAGGTTTACATACAACCGGGGCAAAGTGGTTTATGATTGAATCTCAGAGGCATTCTTATCATTCGGGAAAATCGTATGGATTTTATGAAACCATGTGCTATGGCTCGAATCCGTAGTCAATCCAATTTCCGATAGGAGCAGTTGACAATTGAATTCAATTTTTCCCATTATTTTACTATCCATAATAGTGCGAAAAGAAGGCCCGGCTCCAAGTTGTTCAGGAATAGTAGCGTTGAGTTTCTCGACCCTTTGCCTTAGGATTAGTTAGTTCTATTTCTCGATGGGGCCGGGAAGGGATATAACTCAGCGGTTGAGTGTCACCTTGACGTGGTGGAAGTCATCAGTTCGAGCCTGATTATCCCTAAACCCAATGTGAGTTTTTCTATTTTGACTTGCTCCCCGCCTCTTACGTAACGACACTCGAAAAGAGGGTGGGAACATAGCATATTCATATTGGTTGGCGGTGGAAAGAGGTTGAAGAAAGAATAGGCAAATCCCTGCGGATCCCCAATAGGTTACAGATCCTGCTTCTGGTGGGATTCGAAGCAAAAAGAAATTCGGGGACTAGGTCAAATTTTGGAATACTTTTTTGAGTCTATGTAATTTCCATAGATACAAGTACTCCGCTAGTATGATGCGCGGGAAATGGTCGGGATAGCTCGAGGTTACTTCGAATCAACTAGCAGAAAATGGGGAGTAATGAAGGCCCAATGAAGCAGGAACTCGGAACCACTGAACGTCGAGGGGAGGGCTGACGAGTGTGTCATTACTCATCTTGCAAATCCTACAATCAATCCCGACGAAAAAAAAGAACTGTACAGAAGGACATGAGCTGCAGAGTAGAAAGGCATGGTGGCTTCAGGATCAGGTATATCGCGAGCCGGGCTGTCGGAGATGAGGCCTTTTGGCGAAGCCAAGTCAATTTTGGGCCACCAAACTCTGCAACTGATGAGAAGGACGGGGGAAGCGTGTACGTTGTCACACTCCCTGCCTTCCGACAGGTGCCTAGAGGACGCCTCGTGGCATGAGATTATTTAGTTCGCTTGCAAACAACACTTCTCCTCTCGCCTCCCGTCGGATCATTTTCGAAAGGCTTTGCCCGACTGACTTCATATTCCCACCGTCTGTTGACCAGATCCCATGACGTGCTACTAAATGGCACGTCCTTTGTCGAATGGGAGTATCCACTATTCGGGGAGACAAAACAAACTTCCAGTCCTTCAATCACAATCAGAGGACAGGAAGCAGTCTTCCTTTCCAATTGCATCTTCGGCGATTGAACGTCGTCCGACGAGGGGGAGACAGTCGGAGTGTCTCAATCTGGTAGATCAATGGTTTATCAAAAAAAGATAATATTAAAAATCAATATATTTCTAAATCTGTTCATGAGAAAGGACCAAGAAACTTTGTTTTACGATTCGGGGTAATGTGTTGGTAATCCTCCTGAAACTCCGGATTTCCAGTTAGTTATGGCCGAGATAGAAATCCTTCTCGGTCAGATGCGGGGGCCGGGTGGGATGGTAGAATTTTTCTTCGCCACGGGGGGCAACGAAGTCCGTCGTTACTCCGCGACGGGGGGAAGGCGGATCTCCACTCATTCATTGACTATCTCTCGAGCACAGGTTTAGGTTCGGCCTCAATGGGAAAATGGAGCGTCAATGACTAGTCGTTCGTTTTAAGCCGTCGACGAAACCGACAGTTTTTTTTTCCGAATGACTTCCTTTCATTTCGAGAATAAACGCTGGTTGCTTCCGACTTTCAAACCATTTGAAAGTGCATTTTTTCTTTTTTTTTTTTGTCGTTCGTCGATAGAGTGGTCTTATCCGCCCCTCTGGCTGAACCCATAGAGGCACGTCGAAAAAGTCACTCGACAGAGTAAAGATAGGTAGGCGTCGGCTGCCATTTTTTTAGAGGGGGTGCGGACACACCTGCGCGGATTACAGGTGACGGTTACGACGAATGGCGGGGAAGTGAACAGTACCCGACTATTGGTTCTATTTACCCGAACCGTCACTCTGATCTGTCCCTGAGCCAAGAGAAGGTTCTTCACTTGCACGTAGGAATACCAAAGAGAGAGGATCGGGAAAAGTGACCTCCGGCTCAGCCCCCACGACTTCCTTCCCTTCGCGTAGCTCAGGCGATGGAATCTCTTTTTTTCCATTGGTCCGAGGCTATCGATAAACAAGATTTGTCTAAGTCACTTCGTTTCTTTTTGTCCAAGTCACTTCTCTTTTTGTCCAAGTTACTTCTCTTTTTGTTAGCGCGTCCGACGTCTACCGCTTGACTTTTTTTTCTCCGAAGAACCAGATATGCGGACGTCGCGTCGGCAGCGGCGGAACGAGCAGGACGTGCTTTAGACGAAGCAATCTGTTATCGGACAATTTTATTGGGAATAACGAGGGCATCTCTGAATACTCAAAGTTTCATATCCGAAGCAAGTTTTTAAGAAACTGCTAGAGTTTTGGCAAAAGCTGCTCTACGGGGTCGTATTGATTGGTTGAAGGGTCTAGTCATCCTTTCCTTAATTTATCTTTTAATTTAGAAGGATTCTAGTTACCAACGCAACGTAGTCAACTCCATTTCAACGATCAATTTCTCCCATAATGATATCTATACTACCTAGTATTGTCATGATATCGGCCAATTTCATTCTTTTAACCAATTGAGGGAGAATTTGCAAATTGATAAAACCCGGTGGGCGAATTTTCCATCTCCAGGGGAAAACACTACTCGTCGAGTCTGACGGCGCTGTGACGCCCGTCGGTGAGTTCCTTTTTCGTCGACGAGTGGTAGGGAGTGCTTCCTGGCAAGAAGCACGACCGAGGTGCTTTCGATGTTACCGTGAAGATGTCATTCGTCGTGGCTACCCCAGACGTATGGAAAGAAAATATTGCTGTCGGTTGGTAGCTGACGCTTCATTTGATGGCATTTTCCCGAAGGAATAAGTGAGACGTTCGTAACTACGTCCCCCCAAATGCCCGTGCGGAACTTTACTCCAAGACAACTCCCCAACATCGTCAGCCTGCCTTTTATGAATCGTCGGAGCTGACATGCACCTCAGACTGGAATAGATTCAATCTTTGGCCTGAGCTCAAACAGTCTAGAATTTTCATTCTCCCCCAAAAAGATCAAAAGGAACTCGCCAAAAAAAGATCATCCCTATTCGTCACCTGTTTTGCTGTTGAACTACCATTCGTCATTCTTCTTCTTTCTATTGTCGTGTCTATTGTTTACAGAAGCTTCCCTTTACCATATTTCAATTTCGATTTTCTCCTTGCTGCTCTTGTTCTTGCTAACGTCGGTACTCAGCAGTCTTTCCTGTTTTTGACAGCACAATTGTTTCTGCTTCGGGACCCTGTCGGTGCATGGAATGGAGATTTCTCTCTTTGTCACAGCGCTATTGCTCTATAGCGAGCTTTTCCTTCAGATGATGAAGTGGTCGATCGAGCCGTCGGTCCAATATTCAAAGCAAACCAACAATGACGAAGGGCAGACCGGAAAGGAAGTGCATTTTGAACTCTACCTCTAGTCGTCGGCCTAAACTCTATCACCTCGCACTCAAAGCAAAACCCGGATCCTGATTCGAACAAAGGAATGAGATACAATTAAGATAGCAGCAGACTCATGAAAATTCTAGTGTTGGCACTTCGTCCCGCTGGAGGTACTTGAAAAAAAAATAGGCGAAGAATAGAAAGCAGCTTATTTAAATAAAATTCATAATCATAATTAAATATATATATTTAACGAACACTTTCTGGTTAGTCCTATTTTCTGGGGTCGAAGTTCGTGGTCAAGACAGATAACATAGCGACGAGAGACTAGTAAGTTCATGGAGGCTAGTAGTCAGGTAGTCTGGTCTGGAAGTTGAAAGCAAAAAGAAGAGGAAGCTATAAAAGAGGACTAACAGCTAAAGCAAAGGAAGAGGTATGGAGGAAAAAAGGAAGAGCCGATTGAAGAGTTCGTTCTTCCTTCCCTCCTTCAGCCTGGAGAGAAGCATCAATCAGACTCTCCATATGGCCAGGTGCGGCGGGCGACGCAGGGGGAAAGGGTGGGGCGGTTTTTGAATAGCAACAGAGAGTGGGCTCGAAATCGGTAAGCCGAAGTTTTTGGTCGTCGAGCATCATATTGTGAAGTCCCTCTGCTCCGTCACCTCTTTCACGTATCACCTGCACTGACATCAGGGGCTGGGGTACTTCGGGCGAGAGCCAGGTGGTGCGTCGGGGATATCTATAGCGATATTGTGGTCCAGCAGCTTTCTGACCGTGATTGGGCATGGGTCTGGCCTTCTCTAGCACACCCACTCAAAAGAAAAATTATTTCTGTGATTCTGTTGAAGACTTTGTCGAAGAAATCTATGAGATTCACTCCATATTTCCGACGCAGGCTTACCTCTCCTCTAGCTTATTCGAGTGTGTAAAATCAGTCCGCTCGTGCGAAATGTCCTGAAGAAAAGCTAAAACCAGGAGGGAGGAATTCACTCCATGGTCAAAGAATAATAGCAACTCTTCACCAGTTCCGAGAAAAAAGTCGACGTCGATCTCTGTAAGAGAAATGGCACCAGGAAAGGAAGTGAAAACAAACGCGTACATGCCTTTTTTCCTACTGACGGAAGCTCCGTCAGCATGCCGTCAATTATCCCGACGCTTTCTTTTAGTCGTGCGAACGATACCCTCGCGAAGCGGATTCGACAGTCTTTGCCCCAGGGAGGAATCGAATCCCGGAATCCCGTCGGCCTTATCCAGACCCGTCAGACCTCTCCGACGACTGTTTACCAAAAACACAGGTCTCCGCAAAGTCGTAAGACCATGTATGGGGGCTGACGCCTGCCCAGTGCCGGAAGGTCCGACACAGCTTGCGTCAGAAGCCATGGCAAGCTTTTATCCTGATCGTACCGGTTCCTGGCAAGCCTCCAGTCATTACTCACGTCGAGTATATCTCGAAGCACCCTACTTTTGTTTTGTCGAATTGCATTTTTTCTTGAGGAAAGAATGAAGTTCAGTGGCTCTCCGCAGTCGACCCGGCCATATCCCGCACCCCTGTTCGACCTCGTAGGGCGTCGACGGAAAAAGAGTCTGGAGGTCTGGCGTTCATTTGTTTAATATAATGCAGACCGAGAAGATGAGATCAAGACAATCCATTTGACGACAGGACCAACCACCAGTACCTGGACCCGTCAAAAGGTTCCGCCTCTCCTTCCGAGGAAGAGACCAGTAGGTTTGGAAAGCCTGTCGATCCATCCTGATGGAATTACGCTATTTCTGACTAGAGAGAGGACGTCCTATGACTCATATTTCAGAATATATCTATTAACGGGTCAAACAAAAAAAAAGAAAATTCCTTTTCCCTGTGCCTAAATTAAATAGTAAATAATGGTAGACTGGAAATGAAAGCCCTTGTGGTGCTAACGATTTAATAACTATCTTTGTAGCTCCAGAATGTTTCAGTTTATATTCCTACCTATTATCTGGATATACCAAGAGAGATGTACGGTCTAATGAGGCTACTACGAAATATTTACTCATGGGTGGGGCAAGCTCTTCTATTCTTGCGTCGATCGGAATCGTCGCTCGAAGGGATGAAGTGCTACTGGACTCCTACGTCAGTAGTCGAAACTCGGAGAGACAGACAGAGAGAGGACTCTCTCCTCCCAGCAAACTTGCATGTTCCTGCTGCTCGGATGAGTATATTGGTTTATATCGCAACGGCTATAAACAGTTTCTTGTTCCCATTAACAAAACATCCCCTTTTTCTTCGCTCCTCCGGAACCGATACAGAAATTGGTGCTTTTTCGGTCAGGAACAACGAATCTCTTTATGATAAACAGATCCATTTTGCAAGTTCGTTATTACGGATAGTTCCTACAAAGGATCGGACTAATGACGTATACAATACTTGAATTATCGATGTAGATGCTACATAGTTGGTTCTCATCCTTCAGAGACTACGAGTGTAATAGGGGCATCCGTTGACAAAAGGCTTCCCTCCTCCTAGTACCCGTCACTCGGGCTTCGGTTGTCTGTCTCTTAGGCCGAAGAGGGAAGGTCAAAGTTTTCACCTGATGGGGCACGGAGAGCGATACACATTCCCACTGTCTCTACCGCTCATAGGCGGATGAACCCACGCTGCCTGAAAGGCGCAAAACGACGGTTTCCAATACGATGAATTCAGGGTGGCTGAGTACTTTCCTTCCGCGCTCGAAGACGCGCGGGGGCTGATCCCT
The DNA here is from genome assembly GCA_036321105.1 of Dracaena cambodiana. Classification (NCBI taxonomy): domain Eukaryota; kingdom Viridiplantae; phylum Streptophyta; class Magnoliopsida; order Asparagales; family Asparagaceae; genus Dracaena; species Dracaena cambodiana. Next base: position 31,800,935 of record JAYEPQ010000012.1, on the reverse strand, counting down.
CCATGTCGAAGACTCTGTGTGTCTCTAGGGTAAGTCTGCTGCCCCAGTTGGCCCCGACTGCGCTACATCGAATGGCATCGGCTCCCATCCCAGCCGTCGGGAGTAACCCGAACGATTTTTATCAGCTGTAGCAAGGAAAGAAACTTCATGATAACAAAAAAAGGAAGAAAATAAGTACAGCCTACATATTATACTCTATGGATAAAGGATCGAATTGATAAAGAAAGCACCGTAAAGATCAATTAGCGAGCTTTTGAGGTCGATACAGTTAAGAACTGCTTACTTATGTCACGATATGGGATATCAAGTTAGGAATCAACCCTTCCCGATGGGGTCTTCCCGGCCCCGGGGACCCCGGTTCCAGAACCTGCTCCGCTCTCGCCCCAGGTTGGGATCGTAAATTATCCCTATACCTACAAGCAGATAATCGGGGGCGAGAGCGTCGCTCCTTATGGAACTCAGAAAAAAGGGTCAGACACATCAGCTTATTCAATCAGTCACCCGGATGGCACTCCATTTCGCCGACGGTGGTTGTGACTCGTACAACAATACTGATGCTTTGACAGGCCGAACTCAAATTCGACGTTTCAAGCCGCTCGAATCGAAGTTTTCAATCTCGATTGAGTAGGGGATAAGCAATGCTATGAAGAAGCCGACGATCTAAGCGCTGACGCCCTAAAGGGACGAGTGCCTAAAGACCCTCCATCTTCAGATTGAGCCCTCTTTGCCCGACGAGTTTCTTTTGTGAGACTCCCTTCGCGGATCTCCCCTCTTATCCAATCAACCAACCAGGCCGGGCGGCCTGAAATAGCATTCCCGGAAAAAGCTTCAGCTGAAGAGGGTTTCCCTGTGGGGCTTGCCTGGGATTCGTCGCGAGTTTACTTGTGCACATCAGTCCTTTCTACGAGGGCGTTTTCTTCTTCGATAGGTGCGCCTAGATTCAGATGCCGCTTTGCAGTAAAAGACCGCCGCCGGTCAGCCATACGGCGGTGAATTCGTTCCAGGGCCTTGTACACACCGCCCGTCACACTATGGGAGCTGGCCATGCCCGAAGTCGTTACCTTAACCACAAGGAGGGTTTCACACTCCTCCTGCGGTAGGATTGGATTGTTCATCCGAAGGGCTTTTGCTCCTCGATCCGAGTCTCGTTTGATGAAATGAAGTGTCACGATTCTTTCCGTGAGAAGCTCAGTTCCGCTTTGACGCCCGACGACGCGGGCAAGAGAACTAGGGTTGGTGTGGCTAGCCCTAGACGCAGGCAAGCGACGAGAGGTAGGCGCGGAAGGAAGTGCTTCCGGAATGCTCGATTGAAGCTGAAAAGACTCCCCTCCCCCGAAGACATTCCCCTCGGCCCGTCATTCAGTTTCGTCAGGATGGAGATAGGGATACGGATGTCGGATGCCTCAGTGGATTCAGATCCGTCGACCCCAACAAAAGCAGCCCGTCACTCCGACGATCTCAGCTTGTTGAGTGAGTGACGATTCACTTTTTTTCCCATTTCGAAATCAAACCTCAACAGGATGCGTCGACTTCGCATTCTTCTTTTGGTAGGCAGTACGCGGCGATCTCATAGAAAGAGCCAAAAAGACTCTTTCCTATAATCGACAAATGAAATAGCACACTTCGGAAATCGCCGGGCCAGGATTTCACCCTCGACGTCAGCTTTTGTTCGCTCCGCACTTCTCGCGAACCACGGGAGCACCCAGTGCCCAGAAGAGCAAAGCTCATTTTCCTTCCAGGGTAAAGCGGCGCATCAAAAAGGGCTGGCCCGTCAAAAGTCCGGTTCCTTCGCGAACGAAGTTCAGAATCAACAAGGGTTCGTAGAACGAAGGGAGTGTACAACTGGGGTGCAGCCCTGGTTTTTTGTTGGAGAGATAGAATGGAGTTCTTTGCGAAGTTCAAGACAAAGGAAAAAAGAAAAGTTTCTCTATAGCCTATTCGTTTTGAGACATTATGGCTTTGGGGTCGACCCCGGTAACAAAAAAGGAATCCATAAAAACTTGCTCTTCGTCGTTTGCCTCACCTCACTGCCGATCGCCGTGCTCCTTATCTACTCCCGACGTACCGTACGTTCGTTTTCGCGAAGAGCGACCTCGACCGACCGAACCAACGCCTTATCAAACATACGTCATATTTTGTCGACGGCTCTCGCGGGCAGCCGTACATGATACCCGACGGTTTGCACCCGCCTGCGGCGAAGGAAAGCCATAGTACTAATACCTAAAGCAGTGAACCAGATACCCACTACAGGCCAAGCAGCCAAGAAGAAAGGTAGTCGCAGAAGCAGTCGTCAGGCTGCTGATCCAATGGAAAAAAGTCGCGGTGACGTCGGCGAAATTCCACAATTGAATAACAAAGAGAGAGTCCTATAGTCGTCATAAACTACCTAACGATAGTCAGACGTAACGAAACTCATTCTCCACAGCTCGGAGGGAACCCACGAACCCCCTTCGTCATCGTGAGGCTTGGCTACGTCGCCTGAACGCCTCAACGTCGGAGATAGGCAGGCTGGGCTCCGAGGCCGTCAAAGCCTCACGCGGTCGGCTGTTAACTGACTTGTCGTAGGTTCGAATCCTACTTGGGGAGATTTTATCGTTTTCCGAATTCGAATTTCGTTTGATAGCTTTTCTGACCTAGCGACCCCTGCCCTTCTCCTTTTTTTTGTCGAAAGACGCAGCAGAATTTTCAAACGGGACCAAGGATAAACTCTCCGCCTATAAATACCTCTCCGTCGAACACTCTCTCCACGCTCTTCGTCTTTCCTCGATGGAGTTTCCGTTTCATCTTGTTTAAGTGGGTGAGAAGTATAGGTTGCCCAAATCAACCTACCCACCTGAGCATGCAACTAAAGGAATTTCGGCAGGGTTTGCTTCCGTTTTGACGTATTCAACTTTACTCAATAGGGCAACGGCTTATGACGAGTTTCGACTCTTTGATCACCTGTCCGCAATATCAGTAATTTGACGAGAAGGACTACCGAGCCCTTTGTGAGTCGATTTCCTCCTCCGTTTCAGTCATTTCTAAAGAAGCCCCCATTGAGCATGGATTCGTCTTCCGAAAGAGATTTGTCAAGCTTCGGCGGATTTTCCCGTTCCGTAAAGCATTGAAGGAAAACTGTCGATCTTCACTTGGGACCGATGCTCGCGGTAGTAAGATAAGCCAAGACAAGAAAGCTCGATCCTTTCCCGCTCGACTTCAACTATTTGGTCAGAAATCTCTTTGTCAAGTTAATAAAGTAATTTCATAAAGCAAAAGTAATAATAATTATTCCGTGTCGTCTAATTTCATTCAAAAAGAAAATTCTATTTAAGTAATTCTGGAATAAAAGAATTAGATTTGAAAATAACTTCAATTTTTCTCATTTCTCGTACTGAATTTTCTATTTTTTAATTTTATACTTACTTTAGCCATTGCGACTCCCATAAGTGGTGTAGTCCCCCAGCCCGGAGCTACTTTACCATATTCCGAATTCAATGGTTTCAATAAATTCCCTACGGCAGTTTGTCTTAGAGAGAAGAGGGT
>JAYEPQ010000012.1:31722413-31792413 GCA_036321105.1 Dracaena cambodiana | reverse complement strand
TGGAGAATCGAAGGGTAACGTCTTTCCTCCATTTTATTTTGCGGATGGACAAAAAAGATGTTATGTTCGAGACTAGGAAGCTGTAACTGAGCCATCCTCTCCAGCAGAACCTGCTTGTCCCTCGGATTTTTCCGAGCGGCGGCTGGTGTCTTTCTTGCCCGAGACCAACCGGTTGTTCCCACCATCGGAATTTTCCATTCTCTCCTCCCCCACTTTCTCTATCTTCGCGAGATAGGGCGGGGCAATTTACATTCTCGAAAATACCAGAAAGTGGCTCCATTCCCTCAGTAGCGGCTGGAACCGCCGACAGGGGAGGGGATTGAGGAGCAGACTCGACGATTCAAAGATGAGACGACGGGTACCATAGGAGACTGCGATTACGGGTACTGGTGGGTATTTTACTAGAGGTTTCATAAGTATATGATTCAATTTCTAACTGATTTATTTCTGAGGTTTCAATCAGAAAAAGCGACGATGGTCGAAAGAACGAGGCACTCGCATCTTTGCAATTTCGTATGACGAGACCCGTCAATCTAGGCTTTCAGGCTCTTCTAGTAGGTGCGCCGTCAGCTTCGTCGTTTTCTTTGATTTTCTTCGAGATTGGGTGGGTGTTTAGTCTACCGCTCATGCGAAAGCTATCGACATTGCATTCTCCATTCTCTCAGAGAAATTTCATCCGTCGGGAGGAAACGAACTCAAACCAACATGTGACGATCTCCCAGAGGGACTCGGGCTAGGAAGTAAGCCCCACAACCCAAAGCGGTCGAAGACTGACGGTTCCGAGGCATTCATTGACGTCGGAGGTGCGGGTTCGATCCCAGCTCGTGCATCTTTTCTTCGGGATTCGCAGATTCCAGTTCAATCTATCTCGTGTCTGGTACTGCATGGTTCCACTCTGCAAGAACTCCGAATCATTCTCTTGAAGCTCATCCTCTTTATGATAAATGATCCGCTTGCCCCGAAATGACCCGGCCCAATAGGGAAATCCCAATTCAGTGGGCCTTTCGATACAATCACCTGTCTCTGGTTGTCGAGTTGGGAATGGGTCCGGGTTCTCCATCCCAGTGAGAAAAAAGCACTGCTTGGAATTGAATAGGCCCTTTTAACTCAATGGTAGAGTAGCGCCATGGTAAGGCGTAAGTCATCGGTTCAAATCCGATAAAGGGCTTTTTCATGAAAATGAAGTCTTAGTCTTCTTTTTTCAGCGGATAATACAGATAGTGTTAATATTAAAAAAAAAAGTAAGTGGACCTGACCCCTTGAATCAGAAAGCGTCTGTTCACGTCGACGGGGGAATGCCGCTTTAGAATTCATAGTCAAGGAGGACTGACTAAGATGCTTTTTCTCGTAAATTCTAACTGTCGAAATTAAATGTGATGATAAAATATATTTTCTTTATTACGATAAATAATAAAGGGTAACCATTAGGTATAAAACAATTTAATTTAGTTAAATTATAAAAATCGTCATGTCCAACCACACTCGAAACATGAACCTGCGAACGTAGTCGTCAGGAGCGATCTGCGAATTGTATGCTCGCCTTTTGACCACTATATAAACGTCGAAAAACTGGAATCGGCAGCGAGCAAGCCAGCCAGCTAGGTTTAGGGAGAGATATCCTATTTGTTTGCAGACGGAGCTTTCCTTTTTTTTCATACGCGTTCCACGGGTTTGGGGAGATTGGCTGGGACGGGGAGCTCGAGCTCTCGATAACTCCCGCCCCGGACTTTAGGTACCTATGTCGAATGTGAGGATGAATCCCATTCTTCTACCCTTTCCTGGGAGTCGATGACTATTCATAGCTTTATGTTTCCCGTAATCGCCGCCGAGAAGAAACATGCTGTGCCGGGCGACTAGAATCCTTTGAGATCAGCTGAACAGCAAGATTAAACCGAGGCCCGCCCGGCCACTGCCGGGGGGACAACCATACCAACCAGTAGGCTATCGTCGGAGAAGTTTCCTCCCGGTACCCGTCAAATCATTGAATTCATAGGGGCGTCCCAGCATTCAGCAGATTTAGGAATGACTTCGCCTTAGCGACAGGGGTGAACCGGAGGGAGAGTCGGCTCCTCCCTTGCTATCCGATGCACACCCCACTGACGACGGGAGGTTGGTGGTAGGTCGGTGCGTCGGAGGTTGGCGGCCACTCCACCCCTAGACGTGGAGAAAGAGTAGTTTGTTGAATAGGCCGTCGGTAGTCACTCTTCCCGTTCTTTGACTCACGTCTAGGGGTGTTCCACGAAGATCAATTCAATTTTCGACGGACTCCTGACGCACACGTATGGAATAGGAATAGAGATGAAAGAGAAAATAGATGGCCTTTGACGCCATCGGTAGGTCGGTGACTTTAGATCAAAAGAGTACGCTTCCGTCAAAACCGGTCTGAAGGTCGGTAAGGCGAGTCTGATTGAATGTACCATCAGTTGGAAGACGATACCGTATCTCCATCAACCACTTGTGGTACGGAGCCAACAACCTTTGTTTGATGTAATTTCCTATAGCGAAAATAGGCAATCGTATTTGTTTCGGCAGATACGCTCTTCAGGCACTTGAACCCGCTTGGATCACAGGAGCTCCATGCGCAGGCACTGTCGACGGGACTTCGACGGACGAGGTTAGGGTGAAAGAGAGTTCTGTCCATCTCGACGAAGCGAGGGAAGGCGAGCGAAGTGAGGGCACGACAAAAAAAGTCGGCGAGCGAAGTGAGGGATCAGGCGCGTGGCTGAAGCTGAAGCAGCTACTTTAGAAGTAACAGAAAGAAAAGCAACGACTGGAGTGGGAGAGTCAGAACGTGTGTTTGATCTTTTAAAGGGGCAGGAAAAGGAAGAACTTAACATAAACATACGAGCTCCTTTTCTCGACCTTCCTCGCCATATTCTGGATTCATCATTCCAGTCGTATGACCTCTGTATGGGTTTTGGTTTTCGCTTTCGTCCGGGTCAGTTACCTCATGACGGTCAACGACGGACTGATCGGATCGACGGCAGCCCTCTGAATGATTCCTCTCTCCGTCCAGACCAAAAAACGGATTCTCGGCTCAGCAGCCAGAACAGTCAGGACGCCTGTCTCCTGGAATTGTTGTTGGAGGTACTTATGGCAGAACGGGCCGCCCTGGTCTGTAGTACAGTCTCCGACAAGTGAGGCCGAAGAGCCCCTGGTGTCCTCTTCCTCCTAAACTAGCTGCTCTTGCTTGACTCCTCAGAACGTACCGAGGCCAGACAGGTGATCGACGGAGTGAAGTTCGGAGGCAATCTCTTGCGTCGATGGGGGAGAAAAGAAGGGATCAGCCAGAATAACTCCGTTTGTGATGTCCGGGCGGAGACCAATATAGGCTCTGGAGGCTGTCAGGATGCAAGCACGCCCAGCGAGAAACAAGATCACTGGAAACTTTCTCCTTTGTCAAAGTGACGCATTTGTGGTCTAATCAACAACTTCCGAGATCGAATGAAAGACAAGTTTTGGTTTCATCCATGAGCGACGTCGTCGGTGACGGGGACTGGACTGTGTGCTATTGTTGTCGTTTGTTTGCTGGAAGCGTTTCAGTTCGAAGTCTGATGGAGCTGTGCTTTATTCATTGATTTAGCCATGGATCGTCGGCCGAGAGGAGGAAGAAGAAGATAAGATGAAGGCAGATCTACCGGAAAACTCTTTTCTTTGTCTTTGTCACCGATGAAAGGGATGGGGATACACTGACTGACCATAAACTGGAGCAGTCTGGGAATTTATTCGAGACTTGAGCAAAACTCAGATTGGAGAAGAATATGGCCGTTGGGTTCCCTTTATTGGAGCTATGTTCCTATTTATTTTTGTTTCGAATTGGTCAGGGGCCCTTTTCCCTTGGAGCTCCTGGGATTTCGGGTCGTTTTACCCTCTTTCAAACAGTAGACTTTTCCACCATTTTTGCTCGTGCGTTTGCCCCCAGAAATTCATGGAAACGACCGTAATCAGGTTCTGACTGGATCTTCCAATTGGGTGAATAACGGGTCCGGGTAGCTCGCCCTCTGGCCCACGACGATCTTTGGCTCCATCAGAAATTTCCCTGCATGTTTGGAAAGGAGTGCTCCATGGCCTGTGAGCCTTCGAATACCCAGCCCTCCGTCCAAACCCATATGAAGTCTTACCATGAGCGGATTGTATCCATTGGGCAAATATAGGTTCGATCAAGATTTGTTTTTCCGGAGTACCAAAAGCGAGCATGACGTCGTTATGAACATAAAGACCCTTGTCTATTTTGATTTGAGTCGAATTTATAACTGTTTGAATTGTGTAATCTCCAATTACTGGCATTGGTAACCGACCCAAAGCAATTTGATTATAATTCAATTCGTGACGATCATAAGTAGAAAGTTCATATTCACTGACCACGACGATCGGGAGTCTACCTACCTGGGTACTGGGATGAATCGGAAGCCTCGTGGATTGGAGCAGGCCCCACACACACGGCTAAGTCTTTCTTCGGAATTCTACTGAACGGCTTTCTCAGCGCCTCCGTTTGTTTTAGCAACGTCATCCTACGGTCTCCTCGCCGACGAGCTCCCCAGCAACGACAGAGGCGTCGGAAAGGAATCCCTGCCTGCTGTGGCGGGGCTACGGGTATGCGAATGATGCATAATTATTTTCGTATTGGGGGGCTGCTGCTGATCTGGCTTATGGCTGGATAGATAAATGCTTTTCCGCGTCCTCTTCCGTCCATTGACGGGGGAGAAGGCCACCGGTAGGTCGCTGACTTTAAATCAAAACAGTAAGTCACCTCCGAATTTCTATTCGACGGGATGCCCCTAATAACCAACGAATGGCAAGCGCTTTTCCTTGTGTGGATCCTATTTCAATAGGAACTTGATGAGTCGATCCGCCTACACGTCTTGCTTTTACTGCTAGTTCGGGACTTGCGTCCAGGCCATAGGCAGATCAGACGACTCCCGTTCGACAGATTGACAGGCGTGCTAGAAGGATTCTAGTTACCAACGCAACGTAGTCAACTCCATTCGTTAGAACAGCTTCCATTGAGTCTCTGCACCTATCCCTTTTTCTTCTAGTTTTATCATTGTACATTACTTTATCATGGGCGGATAGCGGGAATCGAACCCGCATCTTCTCCTTGGCAAAGAGAAATTTTACCATTCGACCATATCCGCATTTTAGTCGCTGCAGGAGTATAAACAGAATGGGATCTCGATCGTGGGATATCATTGAGAAATAGGAATCCGTGTTAAAACAGTCCAAAAATAGGAATCGTTCGAATATTCTGAACCCACCCTCCCGACGAGTTGATCCCTAACCAATTGTCCTATTCCTCTGACATATTCGCCAATGAAATCCGATCGCAACTTCGAATATGGAATTCAAAGGGATCAAATAGGAAATGATACTCTGAATCATATAACTATAATAAAAATGAAATATACGATCAACCAATATTTATCGAATTTCAAAAAGAGTCAGAAGAAATGGTTTGATCCTCTTATTTCTCGAACCGAGAGATCCATGAATCTAATTCACGAATTTCCTGTAATCCATGCCGATCTGACCTTCGAGTACTCTTTGTCTTTAGGCATGGGCATTCAAAGAGATGACTAATCAGATCCCTCACGTAGCCGTCTGCTCCTGCCACGACATTTGCACATTTAGATGCGACTACCGTACTATCAAGAGGATTAGCTGCCAAAGGTATTTATCCAGCAGTAGACCCTTTAGATTCAACGTCAACTATGTTACAACCTAGGATCGTTGGCGAGGAACATTATGAAACTGCGCAAAAAGTTAAGCAAACTTTACAACGTTACAAAGAACTTCAGGACATTATAGCTGCCCTTTTATTCAGTTCTCCTATATATACCGAGTCTCGCACCACACAATGAAGCGCCTTCTGTTTTTTGGGGGAGGAGGCGGAATGCATCTCTTATTTCCAGGAGCTAGACGTGCACAATTAGGTGAAATTTTTGAATTAGACCGGGCTACTTTGAAATCCGATGGTGTTTTTCGTAGCAGTCCAAGGGGTTGGTTCACTTTTGGGCATGCTTCATTTGCTTTGCTCTTCTTTTTCGATGCCCAGAAAGCAGCTAAGCAACAACTGGGAGAAGACTCACACGATACCCAATACTCGACGGATGGAAGTAGCGGTTCGATAATAAATATTCCTCTTTTTATCAATTCTGTAAGAGTTAGGTTTTTCTGAATCAACATTACATCCAGATGCATCTCTCCTCTTTGAATTGAGGATATAGCAATTTCTCCCGTCCACCGTCAAAGCCTAGGTCTTCGACTCCCGTCTGAGAAAGAGAGGTCATCCGACGTCTGAATGATATAGGAATAGGAGAGCCACCGAGTCCTCGTCCTGCAGAAAGTGCGTTCTCCCGAAACAAATACCGTTCGGCTCTCTTTTTTCAGTCATTCAGATGAAAAATTTCGTGAAGACGACGAGAGATGCCGCCTGCTCTTTCCGTTCCTTCTCTTTCGGGGTGGAGCACTCCTGTTTGTTCCTTTCGGAGAAAAGCGTCGGTACGTGTTCTGAGCGAGCCTTCGCGTGACGTGAACGGTACCGCGTTTCTCTCTATAAGAACAGTGCGTTCCGAGGTGTGAGGGGTGAGAGAAGAGATGTCATAATTCTAATTGGGGTTTTGAATAAGACGACCTTTGCATTTTTGATTTTTCTCTTTTTTATATTTTAAAAGTAAAATAAGAGGTGTTAAGCTTTTTATCATTCTGGCGTCGAGCTATTTTTCCGCAGGACCTCCCCTACAGTATCGTCACCGCAGTAGAGTTTAACCACCAAGTTCGGGATTTGTTCTCAAAGGATTCCGACAATTGCAGATCCTGGGGATGGATGAAGGATGCCTACCCATTGACGTACCTAGGTCTGCCTTTGTCCTTCGGCTTGGGCAGTAGCTGCTTCTTCCGTCACCTTGTGCCTCTAGATGCGATCCAGCTGCAAGGGTAAGACCCACGAGCGTCAAATGACGGGCTTCCTCCGGGGAAAGGCGGGAGTAAGGCTAGAGGCAAATTGAGGGCCTAGGCGTAAACGTGAAATAGGCGCCCGGAGGAAGGACTGTCGATGGGTGCCTTCCTGAATAGTATGACGAATCGGACGACGGAACTGACACAACTTTTTCTTCGTCCTGCATACGAATACGTTGTTCGACGAATAGGTTGTTTTCATCAATAGTCTGACGTCATATGCCCAGAAGGAGCTGTCCTGGTCCTTTCCATACAAATCGACATAGGCTTTCCGCCAGAATAGGGTAAGCCTTCCAGTAATAGGTTACCGCCACTGGAGCTGGTTATAGAACAGGTATGTTGAACTGGAGCAGGTCTCGAAGAGCCTCTCTCTTTTTCGAAAGCGACGAACCGATGGAAACCATAGACTGAAAAGGAAGTTTGGCCTTCATACTCATCACAAAAACTCTCTCGACAGTGAGAGTTCCTACGATGATCCGGAAATTGGTAGCTGACGGTCCGATATCCGGCACATTAGCAGACTCATTTTCAGTGGTTTCCCTGATTAAACTAGAGGTTACCAAGGAACCATGAGTCGACGGACTCTTCTATTCTAGTCTCCCCGGCGACCGCGGGTGACAGCATGCACAATTAGGTCTTCCTGCTCCGCTCGCAGCGCTTGCTGCCTCCTATCCAAACCCTCTATGCGCTCTCTGGTAAGATGAACGGGGCTAAGCGATCTGCCGAAGCTGTGGGATGTCAAAATGCATCGGTAGGGGAGCGTTCTACCTTCGACCCTTCTTTCGAGATGGGGGTGCCCGGGGCACCTCATCTTGTCATTTCGTCGTTGCTCATTCCCGGTTGACACCAGGACATCTCCATCAAAGAAAACTACCCCCGTCATCGACGCATATCACATGCCCGGTCCGTTCGCTTACACTCACTGCTCCGCAGGAGTACCCTCAAAAAGGAACCTCTCCTCAGCCATTTCGTTTCGTTTCGGGTTAATAAGATGTGAAAGCTCGGTGATGGCAAAGGACTTCTTCCACTAGAAAAGACTGTCGGATTGACGGTAATGCCCGAAACTGAGCATTTCTCTTTCTGTTTAGCTTAGATAGCACAAAGATGGGTCTTCCTCTTTCTTTTGATCTTCTAAATACCGTTGTGATCAACCGTCAACGTCAGACAAGAGGAAGGTGACGAGGATACTGGGCTACCACAACTGGCGGAACGGACCGTGCGGAGAGTGACGGAAAGGAGCCGAGGCCGAAGGGGTTGCGCAGGCCCCCATCTATGTTACCATCACGTCGGTTGCTCCAGAATGAATGTACTAAACCATCCATACTCGAAGAAAGGGCTACTCCCCCGTTAATGGACGGAAGAGGACGCGGAAAAGCATCTTTCTATAGAAAACCATTATAGGCCTTCGTCACTAGCCATAGACGCACAAAACCAATCTACAGTGTCCGCGATTCGCTCTGCTTCATGAACGTCGGCTCTAGCCACGATCATGCATTGATGGCTTCTAGCGAAGAGTGGAGGAGAGAGCGACGTCCGGACTCGGGGAGCTTTTACATAGAATCATTCTACCTAAATAAATACGATACTTTCCAAAGCCACCTGGGACGGACTAAAGACAAGATCTACGGATTAAAAAGATCAGAAGGGAGATCGACAGCCCGAAAGCACAGGGGGAGCTCAGATTTTTACTGGGAAACGGAATCTATTTGGTTTAGAGATTCCCAACCCGTTCTTGAAAATCGGCACTTCTCCAAATCCAGAAAACAGACGGGATTCTAGGATTAGTCCTTGGGGCAAATACTTTTATGTACCTTCTGACACTGCTGATTCCATCTTTCCTCACTACTTTTAAGCGGTTTCCCCGACGAAAAAGCGTGCCTGCTTTCAGACGCTCAGCTTGTGCTTCTTTCGAGGAATCCCTTCATCGTGACACTCGCCCAACCTAGACAAACGACGGGGCGTGCCACTTCCTGTTCTACTTCATGGTGGTACCTGCGAGTTCCCTGGAAAATGCACAATCTTTTTTTATCTGACGTAGCCATTTCTTTTGTCAGGGTCGGCAACCGGGGAATGCTCATACGAAGACGAATAGACGATACCTATCTCAAATAAAAAAGCCTTTTGGTTTACTACATATATCTCAGGCACCGATTACTCCTTTTTTTTACATTTTAAAGATTGGTCCAAGTTATGCTTGGAATGAAAGAAATTCCGAATCCGCTTTGTTTCCAACTCTGTCCAACTTCGTACCTTTCCGGCATAAACCGTATATCTCAGAGAGGTCGTATTTCTGTGGGTTGGGGGGAAGGGAATGGTTTCATTATCTAAAATGAAGAACGCCAAGAACCGAGGACTGTGTAGATTGTAAGAGATGTGAATCCGCTTGTCCAACAGATTTTTTGAGTGTACGCGTTTATTTATGGCATGAAACAACTCGCAGCATAGGTCTATCTTTTTGACACGTTATAAAAAACTCCACTTGAATCATTTGATTCATCCACACCAGAATAGATGGAGTTTTCCGAAAAAACCTGCTAGTGGAGGAAGACATCCTAGGGATAAGAGACATAGGGCTGAAGAGAGAGCCAACAAAGGATCTTTCGTGTATAATCCTATTCTTCTTCCCTCTTTCTATCCTCCAGCTTCTTTTTCAACTCAGCCAACCTTTTTTCCAACTCTCCTATTTCGTCGAACGAGGGCATATAATTCACAGAAGCAAATGGAAACGAGTTAATAAAATAAAAAAAAAAGTGGGTAACGTACTTTTTTCCATTTTCATTCTAGGATTAAATTAAACAAAAGGATTCGCAAATAAAAGCGCTAATGCCACGACCAGTCGAAAGCCTACCAACGCATAGACGGTTCCGATTCGAGCGAGAGCCCAAACGGGGGAGGCGAGAACATCGTCGATCGAAAGCTCCACTATTCTGAATAGTGAGAAAGACTTTTCAAAATTCGATCAAATCCCTTGTTTTTACGATCCTTTACTCCGACAGCATCTAGGGTTCCTCGAACAATGTGATATCTCACACCGGGTAAATCCTTAACCCTTCCACCTCTTACTAATAGCCGATTTGGATTTGCGAATTATTATAGATAATTCATTGGTAGAATGGAAGGAATTAGGAGAGGAAGAGTCGCCCCCACACTCCCACTACCAATGAGAGGACTGAAAGCGGCCTGCAAAAGTCGAGAATGGCTCCGTCGACTTTGCTTGCGTCGCGTCGATTGATTGATTGACCGGCGTCAGCAGCAGCAGATAATTGTATAACCGCTCCAGTCGAGTGCCTCCTCTGGGTCAAAGACGGTCGTTTTCCTGCTTGCGGAGAGCAGTAATACCAACTCACGTCGATTCCTGCTTACCCCTTCCTTCCCCTGTGGGAAAGCCTACGACTCGTCGAGCAACCCGTCGATAGTTCCGATAGATTGAGCTTTTGACGTCGTACGCTCTTTCTTCATCATAGCAATTGCCCCCGTCGTGGCATTTCAAAAGAGAATGGTCGTCGTGCTAGAACTTTGGCTCGTAAACATAAAAGTACAGTACGCACTTTTTTGCGAAGATTGGGTTCGGGGTTATTAGAAGAATTCTTTACGGAAGAAGAACATGTTCTTTCTTTGATCTTTCCCCGTTGCGCTTAAAAAAAGTAGGGATTGAGTTCACGAAGGCTTTCGTCGAAAAGACTGTATGATTTTCAATTGAAAGAAAGTCCAGACCGGATTTCCAGGCACAACGACACAATTATCAGGGGCGCGCTCTACCACTGAGCTAATAGCCCCTCGTGCGGGCCTCCCACTGGGAGGACTGCTATGCCAAAAGCGAGAGAAACCTCATCCCTCTCTTTCCTATGATCCACATCACCGGGTCAGGCGCTGATGAGCACATTGAACTATCCATGTGGCTGAGAGCCCTCACAGCCCAGGCACAACGACGCAATTATCAGGGGCGCGCGCTATCCCGCTGGCGGTCTCATTCTCACTCATTCACGACATTTCTTTTTGATTTTCGAAAGACCAATGAATGTGGTTACTGAGAAAGCAACAAAAAGATCTGAACTCCGTCTCCCTCCGGTTCTCTGTCGAACGACGGCCCCATTTTCCGACAAAAAGAAGGTTCGATCGACTGCATTTCCATCAGGGTTCTATCCACTCGGAACGGGAGATGGTGAAACTTTCGCCCATTGCGGAAAATTCCCCACTGCTGCCTCCTGTAGGAGTCTGGGCCGTGTCTCAGTCCCCTATCGACGGGCTGTTTCGAGCGACGCTTTCGTTTTTTCTCCCGGCTTTCAACGAGCGACGCTTTCGCTTTAGCTTCCGACGGGAATTGCAACCCTATGACCGGCTCCCTCGAAAAAAGGTGGAAAATCTTCCGGATTTCCAGACATGCATTACAAACAACAAATGAGCTACACAGGTTCATCCGCCGAAAGTGTGTAGTGATTTTCAAGGTAAGGTTTGCAAGGTACGAATTCGTCACTTGTAGCGTCTATAGGATTTCTTATAATTTGGATATGCTATTTTTGGATCAATCTATTAGGAATAGGTCTACATAGTTATGGTTAGATCACGCCTATCAAATTCAAATGAACGGAACGGGAGAGAGATATATCGATTCTTCGGGATGCAAAATCGTTTTCCAAGCAGAAACCAGCCGCCGACGGAAGAAATCGAGGGGAGGGGGTTGACAGTACTCCGTCGCGCCCATTCCTCACCAGTTCCGAAAAGGTTCGATCATGCTGGAAGGGGCATCCCACGTCAGTGATCGGTCTGCTAGTTCACGCAAATCCGAAGAAGTTATTACGGACGAGCCACATGCAGGGAAACTTGCACGTGTGGTTTTTTATATGTATTGGAAAAGAATAGCGATTTATTCCTATGCAGCATCCATTAACAAGAAGAGAAAATAAGAAATATCGAATATCGACAAATTCTTGTCTTGTGTGGTTTAAGGAAATAAAAAAACCCGCTTTCCACAATTTAATATGTATCATCGAATTTAAATATCAGAATAGCTGCGTCAGCACTGGCGAAAAAGAGGTCGGCTTTACAGAGTGACGAAGGGGGCGGGCCGGGTGCGTCGTGGGCCCCCCTCTGCAGCAAGTGCTCCTCAGGAGCAGTTCGGAGGGGGGAGAAGGCAAGCCGAAGAATACCCTGACAGACCCAGCAGCCAACTCGACGAGGTTAGGTTACCATCACTCCCCGGAAAAAATTCATGCGGTTCCAAGCACAGCAGAATGCACAGAAACAACAGAGCGGAAATGATTCAGTTCTAGAGCCAAAGATCGTAGTTCTCGAACGAGCAATCGAAAAGATTCTGGAGCATCCTCAGGGTTAGGTACTATTCCTCCAATGATCGTAGCACCAAGTAATTCTTGACGAGCTCGCTTCTGAAAGAATTTGAACTAATCGTGCCACAGTCGATCGTTTCTGTCCAATCGCTACATAGACGCCCCCAATGTCGGTCTTCCGGAGAGCAGAAAGAAAGAAAAGGGGCAACGACCGATGGCCATGAATGTTGAAAACAAAGCGTTTTAGGACGGCACCGAATCCGACGAACCGAGAGCCGGCCAGGGACTGGCCGGCCCTCGTTCGATCAGGTGTTCTTCGCTATAGACGCCACCGACGAACGACGAAAGAGGTCTTGCAGAGAAGTAACAAAGGCTCTACTGACGCCGAAAAAAGCGCTTTTATCGAACCTCCAGCAAGCTGTTTTATTTATCTAATTCCTTAAGGGGCTTATCTAAAAGATTCGCGATATAACTCGGAAGGCGTTTTAAATACCACACGTGAGTTACTGGACATGCGAGTTTGATGTATCCCATTTGATATCTTCGTATCCGAGAATCAACAAATTCCACCCCGCATTCTTCACAAAATTTCGGGTCCTCTTTTTCATCTCCAAAGGAGCTGCGGGCGACGTGCGTCGGTAGGCCAACAGCCCAGTGAACCGGGCGGGGCACTCGACGAAAGGGGGGCACACTGAGCAAGTACGAGAGACGAGATCTACCGACGGTCTCACGATAGAACTCAAAAGATATCTCCATTTAGCATTTAGCAAGCTCCCGCCGATTGAAGTGCGCTGAAGCCGTACTATAGTGACGTACGAAAGGCCCACCCCCCGCGAATAGTCCATTGTTTTTCGCCACGCGGCTGGAAATCGATCACCCCCTCGTTACAACATCTCCTATTCATAGATCTGCGCCCGCCTTTATACAGTTAGATACGAAATTATCAATCTTTGAAACAGGGATTAAAGTAGTGGATCTTTTAGCTCCGTATCGCCGTGGAGGAAAAATCGGACTATTTGGAGGGGCTGGGTTGCTCCAGAATGAATGTACTAAACCATCCATACTCGAAGAAAGGGCTACTCCCCCGTCAATGGACGGAAGAGGACGCGGAAAAGCATCTTTCTATAGAATCGCCATCCCCGGTCTCACCTGCGGAACGGACGATGCGGCGCACTATTTCTTGTCGGGACTGCCTTTCCTGTATTTTTTTTTCCATTGAAAATCGGAGTGGTTGGCTTACGGGAATCGAATTGTTTCACTGGTGTCGTGAGTTGCCCTTCGTCGAGGAAGGAGATGCGGCCAAGAGAGTTCATCTTATTCCCTGATGAGCTTGTTGAGCGTCGAAGGGATGAAAGATTTTATTGAATGGTCTTGTCTCCGATCGTCGGGTAAAGGCGTCGGCGTCGACGTATGGTCAATGGTACAATAGTCGACGCTTTGAGTCCGGATGTTGACCGTCGAATCCTTCTTCTCAGCCCCTATTGTAAATAGGAAGTGGAATGTCACAAATTGTCGATCCAATGGGTCTGAAAAAGTATCTAAAAGGGTGAAATTTAGATATTCGCACCCGTACCGCAGCCCCCAACAGAGATATGTCGATATTGGTTTGGTAATGGTTCGACGCTCATCGAACTACCACACCAGGGTTCCAAACCTGCGCCTAGAAGATGAAATGAATGTATATAAAGAGAAAGGCGAGTTGAGGATCGAAAGGGCGTTTTTCCCCTGTTTTTTCATGAAAAAAGTGCACTTTGGGGAATACGCCCGGAGATAAAAATTTCGTCATTCAGGTACCACCATGAAGTAGAACAGGAAGTGGCACTGAGACTGTCACTGTCACAGGATGACGTCCCGCTACTGAAACTGGGGACTTTCAGTACGACGGGAGGATGCTTTTTATCTGACGCTATGCAGCAAGGGATCGGAAAGAACAAAAAGGAAAGGAAGGCCTTTCTTTGTCAAATATGGGACAAAGATCAGGAAAAGACGGACATCAGCAGTCGGCTCGTTGGTAAGGCGAGAGCTTCAAGCCCGATTTCTGGCGGTAGTGAGACCGTCAATGTCCTAGTACGACCAGACCTTACCGATCTATTAGCAACAAGTAGGTCCACGCCAGGAGAATTAGTAATGTGTCAGGAAAAATTGGTACAAGAGGCTGTTGATACACTTCTTGATAATGGGATACGCCCTATCGATGAAGAGAAGCAGGACGAAAGGACCAACTAGAATAAGACGCCGATGAAGAAGGATAGCCACATCTAGAAGAGGAGAAAAAAGACTCCGTAGACACATCGACAGAAGCTGATGAATACGACGAAGGGAACGCAGACGAGGACTGAGTAAAAAGTGTAGAACAATTAACTCATAAGGACCGCCGAGGCTGTCTCGACGTTATCTGAGGAAGCCGCAGGGGATGGATTTGCCTCTGAAGAAAATGAATTGATCACAACACCCAGCTAGGAGTACTCTATTTGATGTCGATTCATCCACACTTCCATTCCGTCGCAGAGGAAAGCGGAATGCTTGCTGGCTGGGAGCTGTATCTCGGATCAGCCACAGGGCCGTACATCTAGCTCTACGGCGGAAACTCCACGATCATCGATTAATCTGGAATATTCGGTGCTGAAGAAAGTCTAAGAATTTGGACTACTCAGTGTATTCAACCACTACGAGATCAGAGCAACAGGGAACGCCTAGACGACGACGCCCGTCCTGGACTGCAGTAAGTAGATTGGAGAAAATATGATGCCGTCGGTTGCTCTTTCTTCGTCGGCTCTCTGCTCTCTCTCCCTTCGTCGCTACGGACTTTCCAACGATGAAGAATGTGGTCAGAAATCCATAATAGAGTCCGACCACAACGACCGAATTTATTATCTTCATGCATAAGGATAATAGATTACCTAGTAGAAAAGATTTCAAAATCATCACAAACCTCCCTTTTTTCTTTTCTATTTCAATTTCTACCAAGCCTCCGCAATTTCAGAATCACCCTGCAGAATGGCCTGTTCTCCCCGGTTGGGATAGGTAGGTCATTTTAAAAGATTTCTAAAATGAAATTTCTTTTGTATTATTATCTGCCGTCAGATTCCGCTTCTGCGTCTGCAGACGGGGATACGTATTGAGATTCAGAGGTTTTTTCCTTCCGTCAGTAGTTTGGTTTGGAATTGAATGACGAATCGTCATTTCCTCTGTTGACTGGAATGAAAGCTTCGCTTCTATTCTCGAGCGACGACCCCCCTCTTCCTGATAGGGCTAGTCCCCGACGACCGACGTACATCTCTCTTGGTATATCCAGATAATAGGTAGGAACATAAACTGAAACATTCTGGAGCTACAAAGATAGTTATTAAATCGTTAGCACCACATAAAAACATTCCTCCTAGAGTAGCTGTTAATACGAATAACAGAAACTCTGCCCGGTTCACCGGAAAGACGTTCTACCACTGCAGGGCCCAATCATAGTCCGACATCTGAGTTCGATCCTGGCTTAGAAGGAACGCGTTGCAGTCGTAGCTAAACGAAAAGCAAAGAAAGATCCCTCGGTCTTTAGCGCGACGCCCCCCTCTCTGTCAATTCCCGCTTAGGTAGATTGACTGTCGGTGATATACTAAAGAGAACCAAATGAGCATCGAAAGCAGGGATGAAAGCTGACGAAAGGTCCCCACCTTCCGCATTTGACAACTGCTATTTCCGTGGACGGATTTGACTCGATGCTTCGTCGTTGTTTGCTTCGACTTGCATGGAAGAACAACGATTGAGGAACCTGCGCCCAAAAGCGGGGTAAGCGACCAAATGTCGACGGAGTCTCCTGCGGAATGGCTCGAAAGCCGAACGTCGCTTCTCACACCAATCTTTCTTTGCTGAGAAGAAATTCGGTCAGAGAGACGGAACGTCTGTCGAATTTCATTTGTGTTTTTAGCTTGACGTACTCGGAGAAAGGTAGCGAAGTGAGTTCCGTTAGTAGTGGTTTCTCAACCTACGGAAGAGCGTGGATAGAGTAGTCATTGTCTCAATCATTTCTGGTGTCCCCTAAAGATGTAAGAGGTCAGAATTCCCCATTTCATCGAAGGGGAGGCGTCACTCACTATCCATCGGTCGGCTGCTTCGTCGAATCCATCCCGTCTATGTAGGAATCACAAAGCTGGTAGAATCAGGTAATGGAAAATCAATCAAATTCATAACTGTCTCAATGTAATCTTTTCCTTCTTTTTTCTTTTTTTGATTGTCTGAATATTCAGCTAAGACCATTCCAATGCTCCTTTTCGCCATGCATAAACTCCCCTCATTCTTTGAGAATCAGAAAGATCCTTTTCGGGTTTGAATTTGTTCATTTGGAATCTGGGCTCTTCTATTTTCTACTTATTTTTTTTGTTTTATTCTTTATTTCATTTCGATTTTCTTTCCCTCTCTTAGACGAGGGAAGGTAGATTGTGACTAAACCGAAGCTTCGATACCGTAGACTGACAACGGGAAGTCGAATACCTTTCATTTAGGTGCATTTTCCTCTGGAATATTATTGTTCGGGTGCGACCGGACTACTACCGATCAATTGATAGTAGCTCGTTGTTTTATAGGCTTTCTCATATTCAATCGGAAGAGTTTAGGTAAGACTTTCAAAGTCACTCTCGACGGGAGAATCGAGTACAACTCTTCTTTTCCCCGTTCACTCCTCCCCGGAAGCAGGCAAGGCAAGTAAATGATTGATAGCCGAATCAGTGGACTTTATTCTCCGTCAATCTCCTGTTCCGGGCATACTGCAACCCGGCGGCCCTCCTTCGACGGCCGGTTGGATGAAGTAAAGTCTTCTATCCTCGTCCGCCACTCTCGTTTCGGGGTAGGGGGCCCGACCGTCAAAAACACTGCCTTTCGAACCCGCCCGTCTTCCATCTGGACGAAAAATGGGCTCGTTGGGAAGAAATCTCGAGTGCGGCTGCCCAGCGTTTACCGTGGGCACGATAACTGGTACACCAGAGGTGCATCCTTCCCGGTCCTCTCGTACTAGGGAAAGGTCCTCTCAATGCTCTAACGCCCGCACCGGATATGGACCGAACTGTCTCACGACGTTCTGACCCCCTCCCCTCGATTTCTTCCGTCGGCGGCTGGTTTTTGCTTGGAAAACGATTTTGCATCCCGAAGAATCGATATATCTCTCTCCCGTTCCATTCATTTGAATTTGATAGGCGTCGTTCTCAAAGCAACAAGACTCTCCCTCAATCGAGAATTCGAAAGTTCCTATGGGGTTGAAGAAGGTCCCAAGGGTTCGGTTGTTCGCCGATGAAAGTGGTACGTGAGTTGGGTTTGGAACGTCGTGAGACAGTTCGGTTTCTATCTACCGTTGGTGTTAAAGGGAGAACTGCGAGGAGCCAACCCTAGTACGAGAGGACTGGGTTGGGTCAACCTATGGTGTACCGGTTGTTATGCCAATAGCAGCGCCGGGCAGTGGGCAATGCTTCTCTTACCAATGAAGTGGATCTTTCCCCTCGGGGGACAAGTGACGGTTGTTCTTCCTTCCCCGCTCCCTCTTTTTCGACATATGCGGTGGCGGGCGGAGCGCTCTATATGACCGGCGGCGATGCTGACTCTCCTGTAGGTTACCGGTGTAACGCCCCACTTCCAGTAATGTTGAAAAGCTGGAACGTTCGGCGTCGAATGATAACTCGACGAGCCTCAAACAAAATATTACAGTCACCATTTGCAATTTAATATGAATAACATGCAGAAACTAAATGAAATTTTGTTTTTTTTTCTTTATCAAAACAAAGCAATAATAAATTCCCTCAAAATAAAATTAACAAATGTCACCACAGATAAATTCTTTCTGAAAAGAAAGGGACTGTCTCAAATGAAACTAAATATAGTGCCGTGTGGACTTATTACATTTCTCTAAATAGAAAGCAGTTAACAAAAGGAAGTAATCAATCCTGCAGATCTGCTTATTCCTGGAAGTACAACATATCCTGTCCTGCCACTGGTGGATCTACCTCTTGATAGAGGTCTGCATCTGGTCATGCATAACCAGGATCGTCAGCAAAGCGATCCAATATTAAATAATAAAGAACAATAAAAAAATAATGAATAATAATATCTCAATGTCAGGAACAATCATGCAAATGAAGGACAGAAGGTTTTACGTATTTATGCTTATCATTACTATTATTTTAATCGATATCTTTTAAATTTTTACAGTAATGTCTTTTAATTATGGTATTTGAAAATTCAGGAAATATGAATATACCTGGTCTGAACGCATCCCCGTCTACCCCCGGGAAAACGGAACAGTAAGTTGATCGGAGCCTATCCCGATCCTCCCAAAAATGGGAAACAGTGGCGCAGTAAGTTGATCGGAGCCTATCCCGATCCTCCCAACAATGGGAAACAGTGGCACAGTACAGTTACGTTCAGCCATCTAATTCATACAAACCTCAATTTTCCCCAAGTCCCCAGTGTATATCAAGTTCGGTGTTAATTATCAATTTCAATATAATTTATGATTTCAGTAAATTTCAGTTCAGTATGTAGATCGGTGATAATAATTAGAGTTCGGTGAACAGTAACAATATCAGTGACAATATAACGTTGCGGTAATTTAATTATCTATCACCAATTTTATACAATAACAATTTGCATTTATACGGTGTCTTTTCGGGCTTTATTTCCAATATGATGTATAACAAAGTGATTTACAATATAGGAAAAATGGGGCTCACTACTAAATATGTGTGCATTTAGAATTTCCTAAAGTTGACTTATCATTGCAAGGAGAAAGAGAAGCAGCAGTAGCCGAAACAGGCAAAAAAAAGAAGAAAAAGTAGAATTACTAAATGCGCACCCCATTCTATATAGTAGAGTAAATTACAGTATAGAAAAAGTAGTGTTCACTAGTAAAATATGTGTGCATTTAGAATTCCCTAAAGTTTTCCCACAATATTGAGGTAGTTCTAGATGCGCACCTAATACTATATAATTAAGGGAAATTACAACATAGGGAAATGATGCTCACTAGCAGAGATGTGCGCGTTTAGAACTCCCAAGAGTTTCCTGCACTACAACCAGGTAGTTCTACCTGCACACCACAACCCATTTAATAAAGTAATTTACAACATAGGGGAAATGGTGCTTACTAGTGAAATAGGTGCTCACTTAGAATTTCCTAAAAGTTGCTGCAATTACTGCAGGTAGACTAAATGCGCACCATATACTAGAAAGTAAAGTGGTTTACTACATAGGGAAAATGGTGCTCACTAGTGAAATGGTGCGCACTTAGAATTTCCCAAAAGTTGCCTGCAAGGTTGCAGGTAGTCTAAATGCGCACCACATACTAGATAATAAAGTGGTTTACAACATAGGGGAAATAGTGCTCTCTGGGTCTATGTGTGCGCACTTAGTCGTTATCAAAGTTGTGAGGGCCAGCACATTTACATAGAACCCAACTATTCAGCAGTATATTACATAGAATCTCCTGGCTCCTACTTCATGTCTCTCAAATCACTTAAATCTTGGTAAATTTGTCAATATTCTTTATAATCCATTGTCACCACTTAATCTTGATTATTCATTAACACAGCCGAAAGAAATAGATCCTAAAAACTAGTGCTGCTTACTCCATACCATAAGTCGAAACTGACCTGAGGTTTGCTATGTTTCGTGTCAGTGTAGATATATAGACTTGTATACTTCATAAACTATGCAAGAAGTTGCTAAATGACTGATGCAAGCTCAATTAGATGAAATAAAAAAAGAAAAAGAAAAAGAAGATAGCAAGCGAATAGAAAGAAAAATGTGATAACAAAAGAGGTACAGTATGTTATGTAACCGTGAGTTAGCAACAGAAGAAGATAAAGGTGCTTGGCAGGAAAATGAATGAGACTGCAAGTTAGTGATCATGAAAATAACTGATACTATAAGGCCAAAATATCACCGCTTGCACATAAAATTCTATTGCTGGCCTCAGCCATGATCTCCTATAATAGTCTATTATTGAATCAATGAAGCACCCCATACGTACTGCACCTACTTGGATACAAGTATCATCCTAAATTTGGATTGCAGGAATGGGTTACCTTGGATTTTGATATCAAATCTATGAAAGCAATTGATGATTTTGATATGGAGACCTTATGTCGTCACGACGAAGTTGGAGAAACAAGGGATGCGAGGTCCTAGGCACAGGTGTCGCCTTCAGGAGATCAGGATCTTGAAGAAGGAAGCGAGAGAGATCGAAATGGATGCCCACTCACATGAGAGCCAATGCTTATTCCTATTTAAAAGTTATAAAAATGTAGTATAGTTTGTATTTTTAGCATATATGTAGATATTATATGCTGATGTATTATTAGAGACGTATTGCCAACTTACAGTCTACCATAATGTTCATAATGTAACCAGATCATCATATTAATTGTTGAGCTCATCAGATTAATGCAAAACATAGCAATACTAAAAGCAAATTTTGCAATTGTCGACTTATAGTCTACCAATACATTCATAATATAACAAAATCAAACAAAATAATGTTTTTGGCCTATAAATAAATAATGAAAAAAAAAAAATATTATAAATCCAAAACTATATAAAGAACAAGCATAGCATGTTAAGTGAGTTTAAAAACTCACTTTTAATTGAGTCGCCTCCTCCTTCCCTTTTTCTTTTCTGACTTGCGTTCCTCTTCCTCTTCCCGTACGTCCTGAGATTTCCAGCGTTCCAGAAGACAAGAGAGGTGAGAACGGATTTTAGATCCTTATTTATCTTTAGGTTAGGATATAACCTATTTGGTTGAGATCCAACAAACGAATCTTTTTCGGATAAGATTGATATTCTTCCAACTGTTTAGATTTCCCTCCAACAACCCCATTATTTATATTTTATATTTAAATTATTATTTATTTATTTATTTTTTTCAGATTTCTAAATTTTAATTCAGTTTAATAATTTTTTTTTTTTTTTTTTTTTGAAGTGAAATGAACACAATGAAAAGTGGCCGTTACATTCTACCCCCCTTAAGAAAAATTTCGTCCTCGAAATTTCTTTAAACCTAAATGATGTAGAGAAGTTATACCTTTATTCAAATAGGTGTGGAAAACGCTCCCGAATGTCTTCCTCTCGCTCCCATGTCGCCTCCCGATTAGAATGTCGATTCCAAGAAATCAGCACCAGTGGAATTACTTTATTCTTCAAAGTCTTCTCCATTCGATCAAGTATGGAGACTGGTTCCTCAGGATAGGAGAGGTCTGGTCCAACCTCCAATTCTGAATAGTCCACGATATGCTTTTCATCATGAACATATCGTTTTAATTGCGAGACGTGGAAAACGTTATGTACTTGCTCCAGTGCAGACGGTAGTGCCAGGCGATAGGAGACTTTGCCTATCCGTTCCAAGACTTGGAAGGGTCCGATAAACCTTGGGCTTAACTTCCCACGATTGCCAAAGCGAATGACTCCACGTGTGGGCGACACCTTCAAGAAAACTGAGTCCCCAACTTGAAATTCCAGAAACCGCCGTCGTTGGTCTGCCCAGTTCTTCTGTCGATCTTGGGCTGCTCTCAGATGTTGCCGTATTAAGTTAATTTTATCTACTGCCTGGGTGATTATTTCTGGTCCAAGCAGTTTTCTTTCTCCAATATCATCCCAATATAACGGAGATCTACATTTCCTTCCATACAGAGCCTCAAATGGTGCCATCTTGATACTTGCTTGGTAGCTATTATTGTAGGCGAATTCCACTAGGTGCAGGTAATCCTCCCATGAGCCCCCGAAGTCAAGCATACAGGCTCTCAACATATCCTCCAATGTCTGGATAGTCCTTTCTGATTGGCCATCTGTTTCTGGATGATATGCTGTGCTGAACTCTAATTTTGACCCCAGACTATCTTGCAATTTCTTCCAAAAGTGAGAAGTGAACTGAGCATCTCGATCCGACACAATACTGACTGGCACACCATGTAATTTTACCACTTCACGCATATACTTCTCCGCCAATATTTCGGTAGACTGTCCTACACGAAATGGTATGAAATGCGCTACTTTAGTAAGGCGGTCCACAATCACCCAGATTGCATTATTACCCTTGGGACTACGTGGCAATGCGGTAACAAAATCCATAGTAACTCTCTCCCATTTCCATTCAGGTATGGGTAGAGGTTGAAGGAGTCCCGGCATTCTTTGATGCTCTGCTTTAACTTGTTGACAAGTCAAGCATTTGGATACAAACTTGGCGATTTCACGCTTCATTCCATGCCACCAAAAATATTGCTTCATGTCTTGATACATCTTTGTTCCTCCGGGATGGATTGAATAGACTGAACTATGAGCCTCTGATAATACTTCCTGCCGAATTTCTCCTTTGGGCACACACAACCTGTTGCCAAATCGAAGAGACCCATCTGCGTGAATACATAAATCTGTTCTCCATCCTTCTTCTACTTGTCTTCGAAATCTTTGCAACTTAGGATCATCTTTCTGAGCTTCTTTAATTTTCTCTACCAATGAAGGTTGAAGTTGCAAAACCAGCATTTGAGCCTTAGCACCGGGTAAGAAAATTTCTAATTCTAACTTTATAATCTCTTCAAGTAGCTCTTTTTGCTGAGTTAGAACCATTGCCATTGGCTTCCTGCTTAAAGCATCTGGTACCACATTGACCTTACCCGGATGGTACTGCAAGTTGATGTCATAATCTGCCATCAATTCAAGCCACCTTCTCTGTCTCATATTAAGTTCTTTCTGTGTGAAGATATACTTAAGACTCTTATGGTCTGTATAAATCTCTACTCTACTTCCCAATAAGTAGTGTCTCCAAATTTTCAATGCAAAAATCACAGCTGCAAGCTCCAAATCATGTGTGGGATAGTTTTTCTCATGTGGCCTCAATTGTCTAGAAGCATAAGCTATGACCCGGCCCCGTTGCATCAACACACAACCTAGCCCTTTGCCGGACGCATCACTGTACACAACCATTCCTTCGGTCCCTTCCGGAACGGCTAATACTGGTGTTGTTGTGAGCCTCCTTTTCAACTCATTGAAAGCTGCATCACATTCCACTGTCCAATCGTACTTCTCTCCTTTCCTCAGGAGTTTGGTCAGAGGCCCTGCAATCTTAGAAAAGTCCTGAACGAACTTTCGATAATAACCTGCCAATCCCAGAAAGCTCCTCACTTCTGAAACATTTTTCGGAATCGGCCAATCTTTCACTGCTGAAACCTTGCCAGGATCAACAGAGATTCCTTCTTGAGAAATAATGTGTCCCAAAAATGAAACACTCTTCAGCCAAAATTCACATTTGCTGAGCTTCCCATACAATTTCTCTTTCCTTAGCGTCTCCAAGACTATCCTTAAATGCTTAGTGTGATCCTCTTGGGTCTTAGAATACACCAATATGTCATCTATGAACACCACAACGAATTTATCCAAATATGGGAGAAAAATTCGATTCATTAAGTTCATAAAAATTGCAGGTGCATTTGTTACTCCGAATGGCATCACTAAGAATTCAAAATGCCCATATCGAGTTCGGAATGCTGTTTTAGGAATGTCTGACTCCTTCACTTTCACTTGGTGATATCCAGACTTAAGGTCCAACTTGGAAAATACCTTAGCACCGCCGAGTTGATCAAACAAATCATCAATTCTCGGTAGTGGATACCGATTCTTGATAGTGACCCTATTCAATCCTCTATAATCAATGCATAATCTTTTGCCTCCATCTTTCTTCCCAGTCAAAAGTACTAGTGCACCCCAAGGGGAAGTACTTGGTCTGATAAAACCTTTAGCTTCCAACTCATCTAATTGTACCTTAACTTCCTTTAGCTCTGCTGGACCCATTCGATATGGTGCTTGAGAGATTGGTGTGGTGCCAGGAAGAAGCTCGATGGCGAACTCCACTGTCCTGTCTGGTGGTAGTCCTGAGAAATCCTCGAAGATATCTAAGAACTCCGACACCATTAGGATGTCCGCCGGTATGGCATCCATTTGGATTATTACTCCTCCCCTAGGTTGAGCTCTAAATTCTGCTGCCTCCTTGGTACTGCTGTCCCCGATGAATTCGAACTCCAGGTGATTCGGTATCTTGAAGACAACGCTCCTCCTCCGACAATCAATAATTGCATGGAAGGTACTCAACCAATCCATTCCCAGTATCACATCAAATCCGTGGGTATCGATAACCAGGAAATTAGCATAAAATTCCCTTTTACAAATCACTACGGGGCACATTCTACACACTTGAGTAGAATCAATACCCCCATTACCCGTACTAATTCTCCATCTAATGTTTAGGTTTTCATAAGGTATGGCATGTCGTGTCACAAATGCAGAAGAAATAAAGCAGTGTGATGCTCCCGAGTCAAATAAAACGGATGCAGGTACATGATATACTAGAATCATACCTGTCACCACATCATCTGACTTCTCCGCTTGCTCCGCAGTTAGATTATATGCTTGTCCACGTCCTTTATCCACTGTCATATTCTTCTTGGCCTGCTCATAAACTTTATTTTGAGGTGGAAGTGGTCGCCTATTCTGACTGCTGATTTGATCCTTGGGTGGTTGTTGTTGTTGGGATGCTGGAAGACGAGGCATTGGCCCCCTGTTGCTCCTTCGTGGGCAATCTCCGATCCTGTGTTCACTTGATCCACATGCTAGACATAAGTTGTTGGCATACCGACACTCCTTGATAGTGTGTCCTGGCTTCTGGCAATGTGTGCAAGTGACCTTCTGTTGCGAAGACGTAACCAGCCGTTTCTCCGCATTCCTAGCTGAAGTTCCACCCAACATTTGACTGGCCGACCTCTTGGGCGCAGAAGATTGAATCCTCCTCTCCTTATTTATTACTTGCTCTACATCCTGAGCTGCATCAATAACCTCCGCATAGGTCTCTATTCTGGAGGTTACTAAATATTTCTGGATATCTATCCTCAATCCCTGTTGGAAGCGATGAGCACGATCTGCCTCATTTGATACCATGTACGGCGCAAATCGACTCAGATGGACAAACTCTGATGCATATTCCTCTACCGTCATCCCGGCCTGCCTCAAGTTGATGAATTGGTGCTCCATTTCCCTCCTGGCT
Source organism: Dracaena cambodiana (assembly GCA_036321105.1). Lineage (NCBI taxonomy): Eukaryota > Viridiplantae > Streptophyta > Magnoliopsida > Asparagales > Asparagaceae > Dracaena > Dracaena cambodiana. The sequence goes on along the minus strand of JAYEPQ010000012.1, from coordinate 31,767,114 downwards.
GTTCTCGGAAAGAACCTCGCAAGGAAGCTTGTTGTGAAAGTTTCCCACGAGATCGGTTGGGATAGCCTGCTCTCCTCTGTTTGCCACCAAGCCCTTGCAATATTCGTTAATTGGATTTTGACGACATTCACTTTGTCGGCTTCAGGAATCCGAGCGGCCCTTAATAAGTCTTCCATCTGCATGAGCCACTGTTCAGCCTCCAAGGCTCCTACTGTTCCTGAGAAAGTAGCTGGATGAAGACGTCTGAAATCCGATATCCCTCCTGGACGCTGGTCCCTCGGTTCCGCCACACGATCTAGGGTTGCCATCACTCCCGCTCGAAAGGCTTCGGCCTGCTGTTGTTGCGCGTCGACCATCTTGCTAAGCAGTCCCAACATTTCATTAGCATCAACGGAGTTTGAGGTCGAACCGGAATTTCCCCCATTCCTATTAGTCTGACGGGCCATCCCTCTGAGGAACAATATAACGTAAGTATCACTTAAATAAACATAATAAAAGTAAATAGATATACGTAAAAAATCATATTTATGCATATATGTGTATAGTCGTATCAAACCTTAACTAGTTTAGTAAATTTAAACTATTATACTTATTTATTTATTTGCCGACTGTAATGATATTCAAGTTTGTTCAAATCACTTGAACAGACTTAAAGAAGCCTGGGCTCTGATACCACCTGTAACGCCCCACTTCCAGTAATGTTGAAAAGCTGGAACGTTCGGCGTCGAATGATAACTCGACGAGCCTCAAACAAAATATTACAGTCACCATTTGCAATTTAATATGAATAACATGCAGAAACTAAATGAAATTTTGTTTTTTTTTCTTTATCAAAACAAAGCAATAATAAATTCCCTCAAAATAAAATTAACAAATGTCACCACAGATAAATTCTTTCTGAAAAGAAAGGGACTGTCTCAAATGAAACTAAATATAGTGCCGTGTGGACTTATTACATTTCTCTAAATAGAAAGCAGTTAACAAAAGGAAGTAATCAATCCTGCAGATCTGCTTATTCTTGGAAGTACAACATATCCTGTTCTGCCACTGGTGGATCTACCTCTTGATAGAGGTCTGCATCTGGTCATGCATAACCAGGATCGTCAGCAAAGCGATCCAATATTAAATAATAAAGAACAATAAAAAAATAATGAATAATAATATCTCAATGTCAGGAACAATCATGCAAATGAAGGACAGAAGGTTTTACGTATTTATGCTTATCATTACTATTATTTTAATCGATATCTTTTAAATTTTTACAGTAATGTCTTTTAGTTATGGTATTTGAAAATTCAGGAAATATGAATATAGCTGGTCTGAACGCATCCCCGTCTACCCCCGGGAAAACGGAACAGTAAGTTGATCGGAGCCTATCCCGATCCTCCCAAAAATGGGAAACAGTGGCGCAGTAAGTTGATCGGAGCCTATCCCGATCCTCCCAACAATGGGAAACAGTGGCACAGTACAGTTACGTTCAGCCATCTAATTCATACAAACCTCAATTTTCCCCAAGTCCCCAGTGTATATCAAGTTCGGTGTTAATTATCAATTTCAATATAATTTATGATTTCAGTAAATTTCAGTTCAGTATGTAGATCGGTGATAATAATTAGAGTTCGGTGAACAGTAACAATATCAGTGACAATATAACGTTGCGGTAATTTAATTATCTATCACCAATTTTATACAATAACAATTTGCATTTATACGGTGTCTTTTCGGGCTTTATTTCCAATATGATGTATAACAAAGTGATTTACAATATAGGAAAAATGGGGCTCACTACTAAATATGTGTGCATTTAGAATTTCCTAAAGTTGACTTATCATTGCAAGGAGAAAGAGAAGCAGCAGTAGCCGAAACAGGCAAAAAAAAGAAGAAAAAGTAGAATTACTAAATGCGCACCCCATTCTATATAGTAGAGTAAATTACAGTATAGAAAAAGTAGTGTTCACTAGTAAAATATGTGTGCATTTAGAATTCCCTAAAGTTTTCCCGCAATATTGAGGTAGTTCTAGATGCGCACCTAATACTATATAATTAAGGGAAATTACAACATAGGGAAATGATGCTCACTAGCAGAGATGTGCGCGTTTAGAACTCCCAAGAGTTTCCTGCACTACAACCAGGTAGTTCTACCTGCACACCACAACCCATTTAATAAAGTAATTTACAACATAGGGGAAATGGTGCTTACTAGTGAAATAGGTGCTCACTTAGAATTTCCTAAAAGTTGCTGCAATTACTGCAGGTAGACTAAATGCGCACCATATACTAGAAAGTAAAGTGGTTTACTACATAGGGAAAATGGTGCTCACTAGTGAAATGGTGCGCACTTAGAATTTCCCAAAAGTTGCCTGCAAGGTTGCAGGTAGTCTAAATGCGCACCACATACTAGATAATAAAGTGGTTTACAACATAGGGGAAATAGTGCTCTCTGGGTCTATGTGTGCGCACTTAGTCGTTATCAAAGTTGTGAGGGCCAGCACATTTACATAGAACCCAACTATTCAGCAGTATATTACATAGAATCTCCTGGCTCCTACTTCATGTCTCTCAAATCACTTAAATCTTGGTAAATTTGTCAATATTCTTTATAATCCATTGTCACCACTTAATCTTGATTATTCATTAACACAGCCGAAAGAAATAGATCCTAAAAACTAGTGCTGCTTACTCCATACCATCCACCCGAAGTCGAAACTGACCTGAGGTTTGCTATGTTTCGTGTCAGTGTAGATATATAGACTTGTATACTTCATAAACTATGCAAGAAGTTGCTAAATGACTGATGCAAGCTCAATTAGATGAAATAAAAAAAGAAAAAGAAAAAGAAGATAGCAAGCGAATAGAAAGAAAAATGTGATAACAAAAGAGGTACAGTATGTTATGTAACCGTGAGTTAGCAACAGAAGAAGATAAAGGTGCTTGGCAGGAAAATGAATGAGACTGCAAGTTAGTGATCATGAAAATAACTGATACTATAAGGCCAAAATATCACCGCTTGCACATAAAATTCTATTGCTGGCCTCAGCCATGATCTCCTATAATAGTCTATTATTGAATCAATGAAGCACCCCATACATACTGCACCTACTTGGATACAAGTATCATCCTAAATTTGGATTGCAGGAATGGGTTACCTTGGATTTTGATATCAAATCTATGAAAGCAATTGATGATTTTGATATGGAGACCTTATGTCGTCACGACGAAGTTGGAGAAACAAGGGATGCGAGGTCCTAGGCACAGGTGTCGCCTTCAGGAGATCAGGATCTTGAAGAAGGAAGCGAGAGAGATCGAAATGGATGCCCACTCACATGAGAGCCAATGCTTATTCCTATTTAAAAGTTATAAAAATGTAGTATAGTTTGTATTTTTAGCATATATGTAGATATTATATGCTGATGTATTATTAGAGACGTATTGCCAACTTACAGTCTACCATAATGTTCATAATGTAACCAGATCATCATATTAATTGTTGAGCTCATCAGATTAATGCAAAACATAGCAATACTAAAAGCAAATTTTGCAATTGTCGACTTATAGTCTACCAATACATTCATAATATAACAAAATCAAACAAAATAATGTTTTTGGCCTATAAATAAATAATGAAAAAAAAAAAATATTATAAATCCAAAACTATATAAAGAACAAGCATAGCATGTTAAGTGAGTTTAAAAACTCACTTTTAATTGAGTCGCCTCCTCCTTCCCTTTTCTTTTCTGACTTGCGTTCCTCTTCCTCTTCCCGTACGTCCTGAGATTTCCAGCGTTCCAGAAGACAAGAGAGGTGAGAACGGATTTTAGATCCTTATTTATCTTTAGGTTAGGATATAACCTATTTGGTTGAGATCCAACAAACGAATCTTTTTCGGATAAGATTGATATTCTTCCAACTGTTTAGATTTCCCTCCAACAACCCCATTATTTATATTTTATATTTAAATTATTATTTATTTATTTTTTTTTTTCAGATTTCTAAATTTTAATTCAGTTTAATAATTTTTTTTTTTTTTTGAAGTGAAATGAACACAATGAAAAGTGGCCGTTACAACCGGTCTCGAACTCAGAAGGTGACGTTCTCTGGCAAGTGTTACTTAGAAGAATTCTCTAATTTGTACATCAGTTATATTTTTAAACTAAACACTTTAGAGAAAAAATTTTTTTGGCTAACAGCCTTCTTTTCTAAATTACCTATACCATGGGATACCATGATAGAGAAAAAATATAACAGTCTTAGGGCTGGAGGTATTCCACACAATACAGGAGCTTTAAAAAAGGCTTGTATGGAAACTGTTAAGAAAACTTGCCAGTTACAAAAGGCAAATAATCATCTTTCCAAATACATACATAAGTCAGACATTAAAACTTCTTGTTGTCCTAAATATGATCCAGATATCAATTATCAGTTTGGATGCCCGCCTGTATACGGGTTTAACAAACCATATTTTCCTAAGAAAACAAAATACAGGAAAAAATCTAAAGACCATAAACCTAGATTCAAGAAGAAAAAGTACAAGGTATCTAGAAAAAAATGGAAACCTGACCATAAGGAGAAATATAAAAGGTCAACGAAATATAAGAAAAGAAAGTTCATTAAAACAAATCAAACAGGTATGAAAAAGGATTGTACATGTTTTAAATGCGGAAAAGAAGGACATTATGCATCAGAATGCACCGTAAACATCAAAACAATATGATTAAATGAGTTAGACAAGTACGATATACATACTGGAACTATAGAAGAAGTCCTTAGTGATAATTCTTCTATATATGAGATTGAAACCATATATGAGGAAAGTCCTTTACATTCTGATTCTTCTGAAACAGAAGGATTCAATATAAACATGTTAACCTTGAATAAAACATACCATTTTATACAAATAATACCTTTGTCCAAAACTGTTATATTACCCAAAAGGGAATCTTTAAAATTCCCAGGACATATTCTATATGCTAACAAACATTATAGCATAAGAAGATATCAATCTATAGAAATTTATTTCGATATGATTATAAGAATACCTTATGGTTATTATGGAGAAATTAAGAATCTAAGACATCATACTCTTAGAAATATTTTCATTACCTATGGTTTAATAGAATCTATGACAGATCAAAACATAAGTATAATAATGAAAAGTACAAGTTTGGATGATAATCCATATCAAATTCCTGTAGGCATTCCAATTGGAATACTTATAATCCATAAATATGAAGATTTAGCACTGGTTAAAGCTGAACAAGATATTTTGCTTTCAACATCTCCACCGTTAAGTCCAAAGTTTACTTCTGGACAATCTTCTAAAGAACCTATGTTTGAATACAGAGTATATATGAATACATTGTCGGAAATAGAACCTCAAGAAATTCATAATACAAGTATTGATAATAGTCAAGGAGAACATTATGAAGTAACTGATGAAGATATTGAAAAATTAAAGCTTTCCATACCACATGCTAAACAAGATGAGGTATATAAACCTCAATCTAAATTCAAATCTTTATGGACAAATAAACCTACCTATATCTTTGAAAGAATGCAAGGTAATATAGAACTAAAAGGAGATGAAGACTTTACTTCTATAAAATTACTAAATCTCCATCAGATAGAAAATCTGAAGCAAAAATATCCTAAGAAGAAATATTTACACATTGGATTAATCCAAATAAAGATTACTGGTCTATTCAGATCTGGAATAGACACACCAATTATGATAATTTGTTGCGACGAAAGAATTATCAATAATCCTCTAAATAGTATATTAGGAGGAGCAAAATCTAATTTAGCAAATAGAATATTTGGAGTAAATATACATCCTGATTTTTGCATCAGCCTATATGACACAAATATAGAAAAGGCTTGTAATCTCAAAGGAATCGAGATGCTCCCGGGATCTCAAGTACTGGGAATACAATGGGAACACTGCTTAGCTCTAAATGAAACATTTACATTTAGATCTATTACACCAACACAGTTTATTAAACTCTTTGAGGTTGGAAATGGAAAAATAATCCAACCAAAATTGGTCAATATAAGACATCTAAGATATGATAACGAGATGCAAATATTTTTGAAGGCTTTAAAACCAAAAACACATCTCCCTATAGAAACATTTATTGCTTCAGGCAATACTATTTCTACCACGATTATAAATCCAAGTATTCCAAGAAGTCTTAGTACCTCTGAATACAGAAATACCAATTTATTTGTCGAACAAGCTAGACCCAGTACGTCTGCTTTAGAAAATCTTGAAAATACTCCTCTTGAAGGAAGGACTCAAAGAATACTTGACCTCCAAAAGAAATCAGAAGACCAACATATCATAAGATTACCATCCAGTTCATTTGGTTTATCAAATGTTGGACCTTCATAAAACACCCCAATTACATATATACATCCCTATGACATTGATATTCCCTGATAAATCCTGTCTTACTTTACATACTCTACTAGATTCTGGTGCCGAAACTAGTCTTATTCATGAAAAATTTATTCCTAAACAATTATGGTTACCTTTAGAAAAGCCTGCTAGCTTAAATGACTTTATGGGTAGACCAGTTATTATCACTCATAAAGCAAATATCTCCATCTCTATTCCTGATATTCATAATATATCTCATCACTATACTTTCGAATTTGCTTTATTACCTATCGACTTTAATGTCGACTGTTTGGTTGGCATGAATAACCTACGCCATTATGTTCCTTTCAATTCACAATTTTTTCTCTTTGACAACCATCAAATCCCTCGGGTACCTTTTCCGGTTCCCCTCGCATCATCTTATACTGCAGCCCAACGTGGTGAACGACTTATCTCCACCCAAAAAACGTATACTTATCCTCTTCCTATCTTCTCCAATACAGAAGAAGTTATACATAGTATGCTTAAACCATTATATTCAAATAATCCTTTATTATATTTTGATCGAGCACCAAGGTATTGTACCCTTACAATACTAGAACAATACAAAAATATTAGCATAAGGACAAACAGTATAATGGTATCTCCTATAGATAAACAAGAATTTTCAGCTCAAATAAAAGAGCTTTTATCCCTCAAATTAATACAACGTAGCAGCAGTCCTCATTCCTCCCCTGCTTTTCTAGTCAGGAAACATGCAGAGCAGAAAAGAGGAAAAGCTAGAATGGTTATTAATTACAGAAAATTAAATAGCTACACAAAATTTGACAGCTATTTTATCCCTGCTGCAGAACAATTAATAAAACAAATATAAAGATCCAAATACTATAGTAAATTTGATGCTAAATCTGGTTTTTGGCAAGAAAAATTAGCCAATAAAGAATCTATAGAACTAACTAGCTTTAGTTGCCCTCAGGGACACTATGAGTTGTTGGTTATACCAATTGGCCTAAAAACTGCCCCACAAATATTCCTAAAATGGATGAATTTTATGATCAAACACTTACAGTGTGTAATAATCCATGTAGATATTTTAATCTTTTCTTCTATCTTGGAAGAACATAAAAAACATCTACTCCAAGTAGCAAAAAGTAGCCCAATAAAAGCACATTTATTTCAAAAAGGAATAAAATTCCAAACCAGTAAAGAAAAAGATTGCTTTCTGTATACAAAAGATTGACTAATAATTTTGCAGATTCATTAGCACGTCCTAACAATGGACGACGAGCGCCTGAAAAGGCTCAAATCCATGGCTGAAAAAGCCAAATGGACTACCATTGAAGCAAGCAAAAAGACCCCGTCACAAACGGGAGGTAACAACCCAAAGAAGGCCCCTGAAAAGGGAACAAGCAATACTACAACTCAGGAAACTAGCACCTCTACAGAGGCAAAACCATTCCCCCCTCTGGGAATGACTGTACTTCCAGTCAACAACTCCACTCCAACATACAGCAACATTACTTCAACTCAAAGAAGAGTCCAGACGGGACAAACCTCTAGACCTACAGCAGCAGCAGTTGTACGAGATTGGTACAATACCGACCTCAAGGCAACCAATTCAAATATCTATGATAAATTCAATGGATGCTACCGTGCCATTCAATCCAATGACTTCCACTCTTCCAAATATTGGTTATCCCAGATTGAGCAAATGGTGCTCTCTATGTACAACCACTACTTACAAGAGAAGACAGAGAAGGAGAACATCTCAAAAACAGTTCAAGATCTGTGCAACTATACCCTCACTGCTCAAAGTTCAGATTTGGAGCAAAGAAAAGGAACCTGGTTCCAAGGTTCTTCTCAAGACCAGACTTTCCTGAGAAATATAATTCAGGATTTAGAAATCTCTGATCAGGTATATCATCCTTTACCTGAGTTTTATAAACTATTAGATCTCTGTAAAATACAAACAGAGAAAACCAGACAGTTGGAAGCTGAAATCACAGTTCACAAGATGATTGGTTTGAACCAACAAAACATGATCCCAGACGATCAGTTAAGGGACTTTTTTAGACAATTGGAAGCCACAGATGTTATTTCCATTCTCCAGGAGAACAAGCTCATCTACAATAAGAATAATTCGGCAAGAATTATAACTGGCTTTCAGGAAATACCAAAGTGCAGCAAGGCTATTAAACTGGGGTTAGTCCATGAACTCTTCTTAAATTCCTCTCACCCTGAAGAGTTCCAGGATATTATACCTCCAATCTGCCTAAAGATTGTCAAAGCCTACACTACATGGTACCAGACTACTTTCTTCTTCCGCATCTTGAGTACTTGGGAAGAAAGAAGATATCTTAAAGTCTATCCCTCCTACCAGCTATGGGAACTCCATAACTTCAATTACATTCCCTCTCCTACATGTGAAGCTCTGCCTGTTCTTGACCTAGAAGAGGAAACTAGAAAGGCAGCCAAAGAATTCTTTAATGAAGCATACAGCAAAGTCATCACTGGAGCCCATTATATCAAAATAGAAGATAATATTCTGTTTTATGATTTTGTAGGAGCATTCGATCCTGCAGAAAATAAAACCTCCAGAGTTTTGTCCTTTTTAAACTCCACACAATTGGGCAAAATAGGCTCCAAAGCTAAAGAAGAATTCTATACAGATCTGGAAAGAACAGATGATGATGAAGATCTTGGTGATAACAACCAAGATCCTAATGAAGAAAACAATCATGATCTAGATGAAGTTTTTGATGAAGATACTCTCCAAAACATCATGCAAGACTAAAAGCATGGTGGGCCCATCCTACTCAGTATCTACTCAGCATCCTTATCCTCTCCACCGAGCATCCTTATCCTCTCCACCGACAGATAGACAACAGTCAGCATCCTTATCCTGTCCACTGACAGATGGACAACAGTCGGCAGAAGTGGGACCCTATAGAGGACAATAATGTAACATTCTTACTGTACAAAGGACAATAATTTAGTCCTTTTTTCTGTACACTTTTGTAAAGAAACTTTGTAAAAGATTCCTTCCTATCTGAAGGACGTCTTTCTAACATTATAAATAAAGACATCAGATGAAGGGAGGAGCAGAGAGCCTTTCCGAACTTCTTTTTTTCTTACATCCTCTGATCTGCTTCTAAATTTCTTAGTGTGTATAAATAGTTTCTAATAGTAGCGCTGAGTACTGGAGCAGAAGCTCTCCTGCAACTGGTATCAGAGCCTTGTGCAGTATCCTTCTTCCTTTTTTTTGTAAGTATCCTTAACTTAGCCATGTCTGGCTAAACTTGTTAGGCATGTTATTTCCTTAATTTCTTAAGCTAATTAGATAATAGTATCTTACGCCATGAGGTAGGAAACGAAACATGGCTGTGCTCTATCTCTCTGAAGCTTGTAATAGTGCTTGTGGTTGACTATATATCCGGAAGGGATGCTTCAGTTATTGCGGCCTTACTCTAGGGATAAAGCCACCCTTAGAGGTTACATGCCGGAGAGACTAGGGTCAAAGCGATACTGTTATCTAATCAAGTAAAAGAAAGGAAGGAAATAACGTGTCTAAGTTTATAAGAACCTCTTTACAGAAATGTCTAGAGCTTTAGTTCTACCCGAAACATACGAATGTCCTTTCAGTTTAAATTCTCATGAACATAGTATTCATCTTCCAAGTAATGGTACAGTAGAACAACAAAATAGTTTGCTTAATTATTTAAGTGATCAAATCTACTTAGTTTCTCAAAAACTAACTACTTTACAAACCTTTTTGAGTTTTCCAAAATTCTCTTCATCTTCAAAAGAAAGACTTGGGTCTGTTAGAATGGTAAAAACATCTTCAAAAAGTTTGAAAGAAACAAATATAGATGAAATTGATTATCAAAAGTATTTGAAATATAAAACTTTATTAACTGAAGAAATAGAAGGAAAAATTACTTCTAAAGAGATTTTCAAATTCTATGAAGAAAACTCTGCTTCCATAAAATATTTTTCAAAAAGTTCTTCTGATAATGAAAGTTATATTTCTGCATCTGATTCTTTTGATGATGAATTATCTGAATATGATGATGTTGATGAATTGCCAATACCCTCTAATGAGGAGTATGATGATGATGGTGAACTATCAATACCCTCTAACGAGGAGTCCTCTTTTACTGAGGAATTACACTACATACCCTCTAACGAGGACTATCATATATCAAATATACCCTCTAACGAGGAGCAGTATTTATTTAATATAAATATGGAACGTGGGGAATCATCTACCCAAATGATTTCTACAGGTAGACAAAATCCACCACATCCTAATACTACAGAAGAAACTATGTATCATAGAGACACTAGTGAAAATTATATAGATTCTTACATCTATAAACAAGGAAAGAGACATCAAACTTCTACATCAGGGTTGATATTTAATGTTGATAATATACCAACAAATGAATTAAGAGATTACATACTTAATTGGGAACAATTAATGGTTGGAACTAATACTTTAATGCCAGAAGGAATTCCTCATCAAGAATTTGTAATATTAGCTTGTGGATATTGGCAAGGAATAGCCTTAAAATGGCTAACACAATACGAAAAATTATACCCAACCGAGATAGTAGCTTTAAATAGCCATGAATCTAGAAGAACAGCTTTACATAGCATTTGTAAAAGTCTATATGGTGACTTAACTGGAGAAGATATTAATGCTGAAGGAATAGATGAAAATATTCTTTTAAAACTAAGACTGAGATGCATTAATCAAGAATAAATATGAACGCCCAAGGTTGTCAGTCTACTTGGGAGACATTCCTGAATCTACCAGAGCTCTCCAGCTTGGGATAGTGCATAATCTTTATCTAAGCACCATGCATCCTTCTGACTATCTCGATCACATTCCAAAAATTTGTAGTGACCGAGTTTTAACCTACTCCAGACAGCATTCTTGGGAAACTGGTATCAGAGCCTTGTGCAGTATCCTTCTTCCTTTTTTTTTTGTAAGTATCCTTAACTTAGCCATGTCTGGCTAAACTTGTTAGGCATGTTATTTCCTTAATTTCTTAAGCTAATTAGATAATAGTATCTTACGCCATGAGGTAGGAAACGAAACATGGCTGTGCTCTATCTCTCTGAAGCTTGTAATAGTGCTTGTGGTTGACTATATATCCGGAAGGGATGCTTCAGTTATTGCGGCCTTACTCTAGGGATAAAGCCACCCTTAGAGGTTACATGCCGGAGAGACTAGGGTCAAAGCGATACTGTTATCTAATCAAGTAAAAGAAAGGAAGGAAATAACGTGTCTAAGTTTATAAGAACCTCTTTACAGAAATGTCTAGAGCTTTAGTTCTACCCGAAACATACGAATGTCCTTTCAGTTTAAATTCTCATGAACATAGTATTCATCTTCCAAGTAATGGTACAGTAGAACAACAAAATAGTTTGCTTAATTATTTAAGTGATCAAATCTACTTAGTTTCTCAAAAACTAACTACTTTACAAACCTTTTTGAGTTTTCCAAAATTCTCTTCATCTTCAAAAGAAAGACTTGGGTCTGTTAGAATGGTAAAAACATCTTCAAAAAGTTTGAAAGAAACAAATATAGATGAAATTGATTATCAAAAGTATTTGAAATATAAAACTTTATTAACTGAAGAAATAGAAGGAAAAATTACTTCTAAAGAGATTTTCAAATTCTATGAAGAAAACTCTGCTTCCATAAAATATTTTTCAAAAAGTTCTTCTGATAATGAAAGTTATATTTCTGCATCTGATTTTTTTGATGATGAATTATCTGAATATGATGATGTTGATGAATTGCCAATACCCTCTAATGAGGAGTATGATGATGATGGTGAACTATCAATACCCTCTAACGAGGAGTCCTCTTTTACTGAGGAATTACACTACATACCCTCTAACAAGGACTATCATATATCAAATATACCCTCTAACGAGGAGCAGTATTTATTTAATATAAATATGGAACGTGGGGAATCATCTACCCAAATGATTTCTACAGGTAGACAAAATCCACCACATCCTAATACTACAGAAGAAACTATGTATCATAGAGACACTGGTGAAAATTATATAGATTCCTACATCTATAAACAAGGAAAGAGACATCAAACTTCTACATCAGGGTTGATATTTAATGTTGATAATATACCAACAAATGAATTAAGAGATTACATACTTAATTGGGAACAATTAATGGTTGGAACTAATACTTTAATGCCAGAAGGAATTCCTCATCAAGAATTTGTAATATTAGCTTGTGGATATTGGCAAGGAATAGCCTTAAGATGGCTAACACAATACGAAAAATTATACCCAACCGAGATAGTAGCTTTAAATAGCCATGAATCTAGAAGAACAACTTTACATAGCATTTGTAAAAGTCTATATGGTGACTTAACTGGAGAAGATATTAATGCTGAAGGAATAGATGAAAATATTCTTTTAAAACTAAGACTGTGTAACATATGTTACTTAGAAGAATTCTCTAATTTGTACATCAGTTATATTTTTAAACTAAACACTTTAGAGAAAAAAATCTTTTGGCTAACAGCCTTCTTTTCTAAATTACCTATACCATGGGATACCATGATAGAGAAAAAATATAACAGTCTTAAGGCTGGAGGTATTCCACACAATACAGGAGCTTTAAAAAAGGCTTGTATGGAAACTGTTAAGAAAACTTGCCAGTTACAAAAGGCAAATAATCATCTTTCCAAATACATACATAAGTCAGACATTAAAACTTCTTGTTGTCCTAAATATGATCCAGATATCAATTATCAGTTTGGATGCCCGCCTGTATACGGGTTTAACAAACCATATTTTCCTAAGAAAACAAAATACAGGAAAAAATATAAAGACCATAAACCTAGATTCAAGAAGAAAAAGTACAAGGTATATAGAAAAAAATGGAAACCTGACCATAAGGAGAAATATAAAAGGTCAACGAAATATAAGAAAAGAAAGTTCATTAAAACAAATCAAACAGGTATGAAAAAGGATTGTACATGTTTTAAATGCGGAAAAGAAGGACATTATGCATCAGAATGCACCGTAAACATCAAAACAATATGGTTAAATGAGTTAGACAAGTACGATATACATACTGGAACTATAGAAGAAGTCCTTAGTGATAATTCTTCTATATATGAGATTGAAACCATATATGAGGAAAGTCCTTTACATTCTGATTCTTCTGAAACAGAAGGATTCAATATAAACATGTTAACCTTGAATAAAACATACCATTTTATACAAATAATACCTTTGTCCAAAACTGCTATATTACCCAAAAGGGAATCTTTAAAATTCCCAGGACATATTCTATATGCTAACAAACATTATAGCATAAGAAGATATCAATCTATAGAAATTTATTTCGATATGATTATAAGAATACCTTATGGTTATTATGGAGAAATTAAGAATCTAAGACATCATACTCTTAGAAATATTTTCATTACCTATGGTTTAATAGAATCTATGACAGATCAAAACATAAGTATAATAATGAAAAGTACAAGTTTGGATGATAATCCATATCAAATTCCTGTAGGCATTCCAATTGGAATACTTATAATTCATAAATATGAAGATTTAGCACTGGTTAAAGCTGAACAAGATATTTTGCTTTCAACATCTCCACCGTTAAGTCCAAAGTTTACTCCTGGACAATCTTCTAAAGAACCTATGTTTGAATACAGAGTATATATGAATACATTGTCGGAAATAGAACCTCAAGAAATTCATAATACAAGTATTGATAATAGTCAAGGAGAACATTATGAAGTAACTGATGAAGATATTGAAAAATTAAAGCTTTCCATACCACATGCTAAACAAGATGAGGTATATAAACCTCAATCTAAATTCAAATCTTTATGGACAAATAAACCTACCTATATCTTTGAAAGAATGCAAGGTAATATAGAACTAAAAGGAGATGAAGACTTTACTTCTATAAAATTACTAAATCTCCATCAGATAGAAAATCTGAAGCAAAAATATCCTAAGAAGAAATATTTACACATTGGATTAATCCAAATAAAGATTACTGGTCTATTCAGATCTGGAATAGACACACCAATTATGATAATTTGTTGCGACGAAAGAATTATCAATAATCCTCTAAATAGTATATTAGGAGGAGCAAAATCTAATTTAGCAAATAGAATATTTGGAGTAAATATACATCCTGATTTTTGCATCAGCCTATATGACACAAATATAGAAAAGGCTTGTAATCTCAAAGGAATCGAGATGCTCCCGGGATCTCAAGTACTGGGAATACAATGGGAACACTGCTTAGCTCTAAATGAAACATTTACATTTAGATCTATTACACCAACACAGTTTATTAAACTCTTTGAGGTTGGAAATGGAAAAATAATCCAACCAAAATTGGTCAATATAAGACATCTAAGATATGATAACGAGATGCAAATATTTTTGAAGACTTTAAAACCAAAAACACATCTCCCTATAGAAACATTTATTGCTTCAGGCAATACTATTTCTACCACGATTATAAATCCAAGTATTCCAAGAAGTCTTAGTACCTCTGAATACAGAAATACCAATTTATTTGTCGAACAAGCTAGACCCAGTACGTCTGCTTTAGAAAATCTTGAAAATACTCCTCTTGAAGGAAGGACTCAAAGAATACTTGACCTCCAAAAGAAATCAGAAGACCAACATATCATAAGATTACCATCCAGTTCATTTGGTTTATCAAATGTTGGACCTTCATAAAACACCCCAATTACATATATACATCCCTATGACATTGATATTCCCTGATAAATCCTGTCTTACTTTACATACTCTACTAGATTCTGGTGCCGAAACTAGTCTTATTCATGAAAAATTTATTCCTAAACAATTATGGTTACCTTTAGAAAAGCCTGCTAGCTTAAATGACTTTATGGGCAGACCAGTTATTATCACTCATAAAGCAAATATCTCCATCTCTATTCCTGATATTCATAATATATCTCATCACTATACTTTCGAATTTGCTTTATTACCTATCGACTTTAATGTCGACTGTTTGGTTGGCATGAATAACCTACGCCATTATGCTCCTTTCAATTCACAATTTTTTCTCTTTGACAACCATCAAATCCCTCGGGTACCTTTTCCGGTTCCCCTCGCATCATCTTATACTGCAGCCCAACGTGGTGAACGACTTATCTCCACCCAAAAAACGTATACTTATCCTCTTCCTATCTTCTCCAATACAGAAGAAGTTATACATAGTATGCTTAAACCATTATATTCAAATAATCCTTTATTATATTTTGATCGAGCACCAAGGTATTGTACCCTTACAATACTAGAACAATACAAAAATATTAGCATAAGGACAAACAGTATAATGGTATCTCCTATAGATAAACAAGAATTTTCAGCTCAAATAAAAGAGCTTTTATCCCTCAAATTAATACAACCTAGCAGCAGTCCTCATTCCTCCCCTGCTTTTCTAGTCAGGAAACATGCAGAGCAGAAAAGAGGAAAAGCTAGAATGGTTATTAATTACAGAAAATTAAATAGCTACACAAAATTTGACAGCTATTTTATCCCTGCTGCAGAACAATTAATAAAACAAATACAAGGATCCAAATACTACAGTAAATTTGATGCTAAATCTGGTTTTTGGCAAGTAAAACTAGCCAATAAAGAATCTATAGAACTAACTGCCTTTAGTTGCCCTCAAGGACACTATGAGTGGTTAGTAATGCCATTTGGCCTAAAAAATGCTCCTCAAATATTCCAAAAATGGATGAATTCTATGTTTGGACATCTACAATTTGTAGTAGTTTATGTGGATGATATACTAGTCTTTTCTTCTAATTTAGAAGAACATAAACATCATTTACTCCAAGTAGCAAAAATACTACTCGATAATGGAATCATCTTGAGCCCAACAAAGATACATCTATTTAAAAGAGAAATAGAATTTCTTGGGAAATATATAAAAGAAGGCCAAATAGAATTACAACAACATATATATTCCAAGATAAAGGAATTCCCTAAAACATTTAAAACCCTAAAACAATTACAAAGTTTTCTGGGACTTTTAAACTATGGAAGAAAATTTATTCCTCACTTATCTCAGCTAGTCCAAAATCTACAAGAGAAATTGACTATAGAACAATCTAAATATAAAATGGAAAATGGTGAATAACCAAGAAAATGGAATACAGACAAAATAGGAATTCAGCTCACTTCCAAAGAAGAAAAAGAAATAGAAAATATAAAGGAGCTAATTACCCACCAAACAATATTATATTTTCCTAAAGAAGAAGAGTTGATAACTCTTCAAACTGACGCTTCTGACCTATTTTGGGCAGGGGTCATAATAGCTAAACAAAAAGAAATTATAGCATATACTTCTGGAAAATTTAATAAACCCCAACAAAAGTATTCCACTTATGATAAAGAGTTGTTAGCCATTAAGTTAGCTATAAAAAGCTTAAAAATATATTTACTCAATAGACAGTTCGTAATTGAAACTGACAACAAATCAGTATCCCAGTTCTTAAAAAAACGAACAATAAATAATCATGAAGAAAACATCAGAAGAATAAGAATTGCCTTATATCTTGAAATATATCAATATGATGTTAAATATATTCCCGGATTTACTAATATTCTTGCAGATCTATTAACAAGACCTGACTATGGATAAATCAAAAAAGACAAAGCAAGTAAAAGCTCAATCTATTCCTCCAAGACAAAGGATTCTTTCTTCCAAAGAACCAAGCAACTCCAACTTTGAATTTCTCCTTTCAGAACAGCCTGAAAGCCAGCCCCTTTCAGGACAACCTGAAAGCCCTCAATATTCTATGGAGGTCTTGCAGCTTCCAATCCAACTCTGGACAGAGTTCAAACAACAGCAAGAGAAGCTATTACAGAAGCTTTCTGAAATTCAAGATCTTGCAAGAAAGCTATGTCAATCCTCTTTTCTTTCGAAATCTCAAGAGTTAAAACAGAAAGAAAAAAACTGGTTTTCGGGTTCTTCGCCTGAAGAAAGGGAACTCAAAACCCTTACTTCCAGAAGCAACCTCTCAGACATAGTAATCTGCCCAGTTGCAGATTTTAATCAACTCCTCTCTTCTTTAGAAGTTGACTCTGAAAGAGCAAGACAGTTCGAGGCAGAGGCTATTGTCAACAAGATGGTAGACCTGAATCAGCAGAACTGCCTGTCCCATGAACATCTCCTCCTCTTCCTCCACCACCTAGAGGCTACAGAAATTCCTCAACTCCTGCAACTGGTATCCTCTTCCTATCTTCTCCAAACGTAATCCTCTTCCTATCTTCTCCAATACAGAAGAAGTTATACATAGTATGCTTAAACCATTATATTCAAATAATCCTTTATTATATTTTGATCGAGCACCAAGGTATTGTACCCTTACAATACTAGAACAATACAAAAATATTAACATAAGGACAAACAGTATAATGGTATCTTCCACTGTTGCCTCCCGTAGGAGTCTGGGCCGTGTCTCAGTCCCCTATCGACGGGCCGTTTCGAGCGACGCTTTCGTTTTTTCTCCCGGCTTTCAACGAGCGACGCTTTCGCTTTAGCTTCCGACGGGAATTGCAACCCTATGACCGGCTCCCTCGAAAAAAGGTGGAAAATCTTCCGGATTTCCAGACATGCATTACAAACAACAAATGAGCTACACAGGTTCATCCGCCGAAAGTGTGTAGTGATTTTCAAGGTAAGGTTTGCAAGGTACGAATTCGTCACTTGTAGCGTCTATAGGATTTCTTATAATTTGGATATGCTATTTTTGGATCAATCTATTAGGAATAGGTCTACATAGTTATGGTTAGATCGACGCCTATCAAATTCAAATGAACGGAACGGGAGAGAGATATATCGATTCTTCGGGATGCAAAATCGTTTTCCAAGCAGAAACCAGCCGCCGACGGAAGAAATCGAGGGGAGGGGGTTGACAGTACTCCGTCGCGCCCATTCCTCACCAGTTCCGAAAAGGTTCGATCATGCTGGAAGGGGCATCCCACGTCAGTGATCGGTCTGCTAGTTCACGCAAATCCGAAGAAGTTATCACGGACGAGCCACATGCAGGGAAACTTGCACGTGTGGTTTTTTATATGTATTGGAAAAGAATAGCGATTTATTCCTATGCAGCATCCATTAACAAGAAGAGAAAATAAGAAATATCGAATATCGACAAATTCTTGTCTTGTGTGGTTTAAGGAAATAAAAAAACCCGCTTTCCACAATTTAATATGTATCATCGAATTTAAATATCAGAATAGCTGCGTCAGCACTGGCGAAAAAGAGGTCGGCTTTACAGAATGACGAAGGGGGCGGGCCGGGTGCGTCGTGGGCCCCCCTCTGCAGCAAGTGCTCCTCAGGAGCAGTTCGGAGGGGGGAGAAGGCAAGCCGAAGAATACCCTGACAGACCCAGCAGCCAACTCGACGAGGTTAGGTTACCATCACTCCCCGGAAAAAATTCATGCGGTTCCAAGCACAGCAGAATGCACAGAAACAACAGAGCGGAAATGATTCAGTTCTAGAGCCAAAGATCGTAGTTCGCGAACGAGCAATCGAAAAGATTCTGGAGCATCCTCAGGGTTAGGTACTATTCCTCCAATGATCGTAGCACCAAGTAATTCTTGACGAGCTCGCTTCTGAAAGAATTTGAACTAATCGTGCCACAGTCGATCGTTTCTGTCCAATCGCTACATAGACGCCCCCAATGTCGGTCTTCCGGAGAGCAGAAAGAAAGAAAAGGGGCAACGACCGATGGCCATGAATGTTGAAAACAAAGCGTTTTAGGACGGCACCGAATCCGACGAACCGAGAGCCGGCCAGGGACTGGCCGGCCCTCGTTCGATCAGGTGTTCTTCGCTATAGACGCCACCGACGAACGACGAAAGAGGTCTTGCAGAGAAGTAACAAAGGCTCTACTGACGCCGAAAAAAGCGCTTTTATCGAACCTCCAGCAAGCTGTTTTATTTATCTAATTCCTTAAGGGGCTTATCTAAAAGATTCGCGATATAACTCGGAAGGCGTTTTAAATACCACACGTGAGTTACTGGACATGCGAGTTTGATGTATCCCATTTGATATCTTCGTATCCGAGAATCAACAAATTCCACCCCGCATTCTTCACAAAATTTCGGGTCCTCTTTTTCATCTCCAAAGGAGCTGCGGGCGACGTGCGTCGGTAGGCCAACAGCCCAGTGAACCGGGCGGGGCACTCGACGAAAGGGGGGCACACTGAGCAAGTACGAGAGACGAGATCTACCGACGGTCTCACGATAGAACTCAAAAGATATCTCCATTTAGCATTTAGCAAGCTCCCGCCGATTGAAGTGCGCTGAAGCCGTACTATAGTGACGTACGAAAGGCCCACCCCCCGCGAATAGTCCATTGTTTTTCGCCACGCGGCTGGAAATCGATCACCCCCTCGTTACAACATCTCCTATTCATAGATCTGCGCCCGCCTTTATACAGTTAGATACGAAATTATCAATCTTTGAAACAGGGATTAAAGTAGTGGATCTTTTAGCTCCGTATCGCCGTGGAGGAAAAATCGGACTATTTGGAGGGGCTGGGTTGCTCCAGAATGAATGTACTAAACCATCCATACTCGAAGAAAGGGCTACTCCCCCGTCAATGGACGGAAGAGGACGCGGAAAAGCATCTTTCTATAGAATCGCCATCCCCGGTCTCACCTGCGGAACGGACGATGCGGCGCACTATTTCTTGTCGGGACTGCCTTTCCTGTATTTTTTTTTCCATTGAAAATCGGAGTGGTTGGCTTACGGGAATCGAATTGTTTCACTGGTGTCGTGAGTTGCCCTTCGTCGAGGAAGGAGATGCGGCCAAGAGAGTTCATCTTATTCCCTGATGAGCTTGTTGAGCGTCGAAGGGATGAAAGATTTTATTGAATGGTCTTGTCTCCGATCGTCGGGTAAAGGCGTCGGCGTCGACGTATGGTCAATGGTACAATAGTCGACGCTTTGAGTCCGGATGTTGACCGTCGAATCCTTCTTCTCAGCCCCTATTGTAAATAGGAAGTGGAATGTCACAAATTGTCGATCCAATGGGTCTGAAAAAGTATCTAAAAGGGTGAAATTTAGATATTCGCACCCGTACCGCAGCCCCCAACAGAGATATGTCGATATTGGTTTGGTAATGGTTCGACGCTCATCGAACTACCACACCAGGGTTCCAAACCTGCGCCTAGAAGATGAAATGAATGTATATAAAGAGAAAGGCGAGTTGAGGATCGAAAGGGGGTTTTTCCCCTGTTTTTTCATGAAAAAAGTGCACTTTGGGGAATACGCCCGGAGATAAAAATTTCGTCATTCAGGTACCACCATGAAGTAGAACAGGAAGTGGCACTGAGACTGTCACTGTCACAGGATGACGTCCCGCTACTGAAACTGGGGACTTTCAGTACGATGGGAGGATGCTTTTTATCTGACGCTATGCAGCAAGGGATCGGAAAGAACAAAAAGGAAAGGAAGGCCTTTCTTTGTCAAATATGGGACAAAGATCAGGAAAAGACGGACATCAGCAGTCGGCTCGTTGGTAAGGCGAGAGCTTCAAGCCCGATTTCTGGCGGTAGTGAGACCGTCAATGTCCTAGTACGACCAGACCTTACCGATCTATTAGCAACAAGTAGGTCCACGCCAGGAGAATTAGTAATGTGTCAGGAAAAATTGGTACAAGAGGCTGTTGATACACTTCTTGATAATGGGATACGCCCTATCGATGAAGAGAAGCAGGACGAAAGGACCAACTAGAATAAGACGCCGATGAAGAAGGATAGCCACATCTAGAAGAGGAGAAAAAAGACTCCGTAGACACATCGACAGAAGCTGATGAATACGACGAAGGGAACGCAGACGAGGACTGAGTAAAAAGTGTAGAACAATTAACTCATAAGGACCGCCGAGGCTGTCTCGACGTTATCTGAGGAAGCCGCAGGGGATGGATTTGCCTCTGAAGAAAATGAATTGATCACAACACCCAGCTAGGAGTACTCTATTTGATGTCGATTCATCCACACTTCCATTCCGTCGCAGAGGAAAGCGGAATGCTTGCTGGCTGGGAGCTGTATCTCGGATCAGCCACAGGGCCGTACATCTAGCTCTACGGCGGAAACTCCACGATCATCGATTAATCTGGAATATTCGGTGCTGAAGAAAGTCTAAGAATTTGGACTACTCAGTGTATTCAACCACTACGAGATCAGAGCAACAGGGAACGCCTAGACGACGACGCCCGTCCTGGACTGCAGTAAGTAGATTGGAGAAAATATGATGCCGTCGGTTGCTCTTTCTTCGTCGGCTCTCTGCTCTCTCTCCCTTCGTCGCTACGGACTTTCCAACGATGAAGAATGTGGTCAGAAATCCATAATAGAGTCCGACCACAACGACCGAATTTATTATCTTCATGCATAAGGATAATAGATTACCTAGTAGAAAAGATTTCAAAATCATCACAAACCTCCCTTTTTTCTTTTCTATTTCAATTTCTACCAAGCCTCCGCAATTTCAGAATCACCCTGCAGAATGGCCTGTTCTCCCCGGTTGGGATAGGTAGGTCATTTTAAAAGATTTCTAAAATGAAATTTCTTTTGTATTATTATCTGCCGTCAGATTCCGCTTCTGCGTCTGCAGACGGGGATACGTATTGAGATTCAGAGGTTTTTTCCTTCCGTCAGTAGTTTGGTTTGGAATTGAATGACGAATCGTCATTTCCTCTGTTGACTGGAATGAAAGCTTCGCTTCTATTCTCGAGCGACGACCCCCCTCTTCCTGATAGGGCTAGTCCCCGACGACCGACGTACATCTCTCTTGGTATATCCAGATAATAGGTAGGAACATAAACTGAAACATTCTGGAGCTACAAAGATAGTTATTAAATCGTTAGCACCACATAAAAACATACCTCCTAGAGTAGCTGTTAATACGAATAACAGAAACTCTGCCCGGTTCACCGGAAAGACGTTCTACCACTGCAGGGCCCAATCATAGTCCGACATCTGAGTTCGATCCTGGCTTAGAAGGAACGCGTTGCAGTCGTAGCTAAACGAAAAGCAAAGAAAGATCCCTCGGTCTTTAGCGCGACGCCCCCCTCTCTGTCAATTCCCGCTTAGGTAGATTGACTGTCGGTGATATACTAAAGAGAACCAAATGAGCGTCGAAAGCAGGGATGAAAGCTGACGAAAGGTCCCCACCTTCCGCATTTGACAACTGCTATTTCCGTGGACGGATTTGACTCGATGCTTCGTCGTTGTTTGCTTCGACTTGCATGGAAGAACAACGATTGAGGAACCTGCGCCCAAAAGCGGGGTAAGCGACCAAATGTCGACGGAGTCTCCTGCGGAATGGCTCGAAAGCCGAACGTCGCTTCTCACACCAATCTTTCTTTGCTGAGAAGAAATTCGGTCAGAGAGACGGAACGTCTGTCGAATTTCATTTGTGTTTTTAGCTTGACGTACTCGGAGAAAGGTAGCGAAGTGAGTTCCGTTAGTAGTGGTTTCTCAACCTACGGAAGAGCGTGGATAGAGTAGTCATTGTCTCAATCATTTCTGGTGTCCCCTAAAGATGTAAGAGGTCAGAATTCCCCATTTCATCGAAGGGGAGGCGTCACTCACTATCCATCGGTCGGCTGCTTCGTCGAATCCATCCCGTCTATGTAGGAATCACAAAGCTGGTAGAATCAGGTAATGGAAAATCAATCAAATTCATAACTGTCTCAATGTAATCTTTTCCTTCTTTTTTCTTTTTTTGATTGTCTGAATATTCAGCTAAGACCATTCCAATGCTCCTTTTCGCCATGCATAAACTCCCCTCATTCTTTGAGAATCAGAAAGATCCTTTTCGGGTTTGAATTTGTTCATTTGGAATCTGGGCTCTTCTATTTTCTACTTATTTTTTTTGTTTTATTCTTTATTTCATTTCGATTTTCTTTCCCTCTCTTAGACGAGGGAAGGTAGATTGTGACTAAACCGAAGCTTCGATACCGTAGACTGACAACGGGAAGTCGAATACCTTTCATTTAGGTGCATTTTCCTCTGGAATATTATTGTTCGGGTGCGACCGGACTACTACCGATCAATTGATAGTAGCTCGTTGTTTTATAGGCTTTCTCATATTCAATCGGAAGAGTTTAGGTAAGACTTTCAAAGTCACTCTCGACGGGAGAATCGAGTACAACTCTTCTTTTCCCCGTTCACTCCTCCCCGGAAGCAGGCAAGGCAAGTAAATGATTGATAGCCGAATCAGTGGACTTTATTCTCCGTCAATCTCCTGTTCCGGGCATACTGCAACCCGGCGGCCCTCCTTCGACGGCCGGTTGGATGAAGTAAAGTCTTCTATCCTCGTCCGCCACTCTCGTTTGGGGGTAGGGGGCCCGACCGTCAAAAACACTGCCTTTCGAACCCGCCCGTCTTCCATCTGGACGAAAAATGGGCTCGTTGGGAAGAAATCTCGAGTGCGGCTGCCCAGCGTTTACCGTGGGCACGATAACTGGTACACCAGAGGTGCATCCTTCCCGGTCCTCTGGTACTAGGGAAAGGTCCTCTCAATGCTCTAACGCCCGCACCGGATATGGACCGAACTGTCTCACGACGTTCTGACCCCCTCCCCTCGATTTCTTCCGTCGGCGGCTGGTTTTTGCTTGGAAAATGATTTTGCATCCCGAAGAATCGATATATCTCTCTCCCGTTCCATTCATTTGAATTTGATAGGCGTCGTTCTCAAAGCAACAAGACTCTCCCTCAATCGAGAATTTGAAAGTTCCTATGGGGTTGAAGAAGGTCCCAAGGGTTCGGTTGTTCGCCGATGAAAGTGGTACGTGAGTTGGGTTTGGAACGTCGTGAGACAGTTCGGTTTCTATCTACCGTTGGTGTTAAAGGGAGAACTGCGAGGAGCCAACCCTAGTACGAGAGGACTGGGTTGGGTCAACCTATGGTGTACCGGTTGTTATGCCAATAGCAGCGCCGGGCAGTGGGCAATGCTTCTCTTACCAATGAAGTGGATCTTTCCCCTCGGGGGACAAGTGATGGTTGTTCTTCCTTCCCCGCTCCCTCTTTTTCGACATATGCGGTGGCGGGCGGAGCGCTCTATATGACTGGCGGCGATGCTGACTCTCCTGTAGGTTACCGGTCTCGAACTCAGAAGGTGACGTTCTCTGGCAAGTGACGGGTCGTGAACAATACCGGTTCGAATCGGTAAACACTAGGCATGATCCCAACTTTCCCCAGAGGCCAGAGGCGAATCCGTTCACGGTCCTACGAACCAACACCATTCGAAGGTGGATGGCCCGCCCCACCTAGATTAGGAATCTTTGACTGGGCTTACACACATTCACTCACGTCACGCTGTCCCCCCCTTCTTACGTGATGAACTGTTGGCACTAGTCCTACATTTTATCTCTGTGGACCGAGGAGAAAGGTGGCTCAGCGGGAAGGGGGTTGTACCATGAGAGAAGCAAGAGGGTCAACTGCTTCACTGTCCTAGCTCTCGTCAGCCAAAGGAAGAAGCCCGACGGGAAAGAGCCGTCACACGAAAAGAACCCTAAACCGGGGAAATCTACGGGGAGGATCGCTACACTGCTCTCGACGCCGGTACCTTTCATGAGGAAGAGAGAATCTATCTCTCTAGATAATACTGATCTGTCAGTTACAACATCTGTACCGTCCCGCCAGGAAAAAGTGATTGACTGCCTCCCTCTCGCCAAAATGGGATGAATCTTCTCATGCAGCTTTTGTCCTTATTCAGGGCGCAGCGAAGCCAATTTCCATCGACGGCACCACAGATGAACGAGCAAAAAAATCCCATCGCCCGCTGTGACGACCTGCGAGATGCGATGAGTTTCGTCGATCATGCGCTTGGACATAACTGTGACAGCGAAACCTTCTCTCGGGTGGAAAGGCTCGGGTTCAATCCCCGTCGTTCGCCCATAAATAAATGGACCATTTGTTACGGAGACACAAGACAAACCTTTCCCAACGTCAAAGAATTTTTTCTGCGACGAGTCAATATCTTCACACGAATTAGTGAATCAGGCAAGGTTCTTTTGTGCAGAATAAGAAAGAATGGATCAATCTTTCAAAATTTCATTGGAAATGGAAAACACTCATACAAATGTGGGAGAAATCAGGGAAATGCAGGTTCGTTTATCTGATTGGCTAGTCAAGCATGAACTAATTCATAGATCTTTGGGCTTCGATTGCCGAGGAATAGCAGTAAGGGTCGGAGAAGGGCAATCACTCGTTCTTAAAATAAAACCAGCATTCTTAAGACCAAAGAGTCGGGCGGGGATGGAGCGACAGAAGTATTGAGAATCCAAGATAAGGTCACGGCGAGACGAGCCGTTTATCATTACGATAGGTGTCAAGTACAGTGAACTGGTATAATCGAACTTCTCCCTTATCTCAACGACGGCTTTTAGTCGACGAGCAGGGGCTCAACTCAATTGCCTTATTCAAGTAGTACTCACGAAAATCGTTTTTCTTTTCTTCTTCGACGAATATATAGGCTCTCAAAAGCCATGAAATCTCCCTACCTGCGGCCTTTCTGTGAAGCGGAATTTACTGGTTGTGTTTTTTTTGAACAGTCCATCTGGCAAAACGCAATTCGTCGATTTCAATCCGACGGTGCAACGTCGCCTTTTTTCAGGTAGCTTTGTTACGTTACGCCTATTCATCCCGGTGCTAAGCAGTTTTTGGATATCAAACGGACCTCCCCAGATGGTAATCTTAATGTGGCCGATTTACCCTCTTTTGCAATCAGCTTCGCTACAGCGCCTGCCCTCCTCCCCAACCGTCGCCTCCCATTTATTCTTAGACGGCAAACGAAGAACTGGTATTTTTCCGTCCGTGGGTGAGGAAGAAGGAATTGATCGACCGATCCGATCCTCCCGACGCTGCTTTCTCCAGACCTCCGGGAAAAGCATGAAAAAAAAAAGGCTCGAATGGTACGATCCCTCCGTCACCCCAGAATGAAAGGGGTGATCTCGTAGTTCTTGGTCTGTGAAGATGCGTTGTTAGGTGCTCCATTTTCCCATTGAGGCCGAACCTAAAAAAATTCGTCATTCCGCGGTCTACTCAGACTCGTGAAACTTCGTCGGACAGCTTTCTTGCTACCGACATCTCCCCTCCAGCAACTTCGGCGCCAGAACTTCACCGCGTCGAGACGTCAAGCCAAAGGAAAGAGCCAGAGGGAACTGCCGTCAAACTAGATCCATAATAAAAAAAGTTTTCGTGATTGTTCCAGAAGAAATGAAACAAAAGATACGGTAGAACTAGGACAGTTATTGTATGGGACGTCGAAGGTCTCGACGGAGTACTGTCGGTGCTGATGTGGGTAGGATGATCTTGTCCTTACCACTGGCTGACGTGATAGATGAGGATGGCTTTGGTTGGGCTGACGTCTACTGTTGATAAAGTGGTGGTTGCGGACGTCTATAAAGATCTGGTGGCGAATTGTGAAAGAGCACAGACTTATCAATTTGTCCGGTAAACTACTTGGGGCTCACGTAGCCCATGCCGGATTAATCGTATTCTGGGCCGGAGCAATGAATGAATCTCTGAAGAAAGCTTTTCATGGACCACTCCCCTTATCTGGTTCCAATCCGCTTGGAAATTGCTGTTTTGCGGTTAGAGCGCAGTACAACAGAGAGTTGTATGCTGCGTTCGGGAAGGATGAATCGCTCCCGAAAAAGAATCTATTGATTCTCTCCCAATTGGTTGGATCGTAGGTGCGATGATTTACTTCACGGGCGAGGTCTCTGGTTCAAGTCCAGGATGGCCCAGCTGCGCCAGGGAAAAGAATAGAAGAAGCACGCCGCACCGATCATTCGGGGGGGGCGGGACACTGCGAGGTGGGTAGTTGAACTGGGGCGGATGCCTCCTAAAGAGTAACGGAGGTGTGCGAAGGTAGGCTCGACGCGTTGATTCTGCTCGTGAGCGTAATGGTATAAGCCTGCCTGACTGTGAGACCGACTGGTCTCAAGATCTTGGGAAAGTGTGAATCAATGGGTTCTGCTAATTCTTGAAAGTGAAAGATAGCATTATCTTCATACAATTTAATTATATCTAAAATTTAGAAATCCTTTTTATGGTTCACATTTTTTTGTTCGAATACTTTCATTTATTTCAAGTAATTGATTGGTCGAGAAGTTGTAAACACGTAGACGAGTGGTGATTGAAATTCTTCCCCTCTCCTGACTGTCAGGTGGGAATGAGAACTTCATCGGTAATGACCGAACAAGACAGAAGTTTCATCGCTTGTTGTTTCGTCTGGTTCGACCGCTGGTACGGGGGAGCTTGACGGACCACCGGGCCAGAAGCTTCTCAAGCTCGACGCATTTACTTTTCCATTCCGAGACCAACGTCGTCGGGGCGGAAGTGGGATCTGACCGAGAAGTACCTTTTCCCTCCAGTGGGGTGCATCTACTGGGAAAGCGTCCAACTCAACATGTCCGATGCAAGATAAGACTGGTCCGCTACGAGAGTATAGGTTTGTTACTTGCCGTACGAACGGAGACTCACCTGATCGAGAGCTCATGACGGGCTGGTTATTCAGAGCCAGCAATTGGCTGCAGGATTTCGTCCCGTCCGTAGCGCTTCGGAAGTCACTATGGCGTGGCTGAATGTAGAGCAGTCCGCGACGGAAGCTTTTGATCAGTATATTATTTAGAACTTCGGAAGATGGTCGACGGTAGCTTGCTTCCGACGCCGTAACAATTAATAAGTTAGACCAACTTTGTAAATATATATCCTCAATATCGAAATCGAAGGGTTAAAATTCGAACAAGTTTGAAATAAAATAAAAAAGTAAAATTTGTCCAAATTGGAGTAGTATGACAAAAGAAACGGCTCTGCTCGCGACGACTCAAACGGGGCTCCGCGCTCGAGATGCGGTAAATTCCGTTGGCGCTACGCGCGACTTCAGTTGACAAAAGCGAACAACATAGCGCGGGAGCCCGCGGAGAACTTTCGTTTGTTCGCCTTCGGTATAAAAGGCCTATTGACCTGCCGGTGAACAGCCGGTTACTCAAAAAAGAATAAGACGTAGTGAAAAAGTACTAAAACAACTGAAGCCTACATCCCACTACGTGACGGGTTCCCTGTTCTACGTGAGCAGCCGTCTGATGGAAAACAACTTTCACGTTCGGTTCAGAGAGCACTTTTTCATTGAGAATTCCTCGTTCCCTTTTGTGTGAATTCCCCAGCGGCGAATTAACAACTTGCCCCCTGATCTGTTCATCTCGATCGAAAGAGTCGGAATGGATAGAGAAGAAGGAATCTATCAATAAAAAAGGGAAACCCCTCTCCCCCTCGTCGGATGAGACAAGAGGTAGGTATATTCTGGATCCATCAGAAAGAAATCTACCTGTATCTTACCCAGTCTACATCGTATGTAGAGCGGCTCGATGAACACCAACACCGACATCAACTTCCCGTGTAGATCGACGAGCATGAGCGCATGGAAATCCCAGTCATCAGAGTCGGGTTGCTTTGCCTAGACGAGTTGAGAAGCTCATCCTCGGGGATGAAACGAGACCGTGGATGGCTGGAAGAAGAGATATAGGCTCGGGAAGTCCTTTAGTTCAGTCTTAATTTTGATTTCTTCTGTAAAATGAAATTTCAATAAAAAGGAGTCTTTATGTCTCGTTACCGAGGACCTCGTTTCAAAAAGATACGCCGTCTGGGGGCTTTACCGGGATTAACTAGTAAAAGAGAGCTGAAGAACCATCGGACACGACGGTCTTTGATCTTAAAGACCTAGGTACTATGAAGTCTTTCATCGGGAATAGAAGTAGCTCGTTCCGACGTCTGGTATATTCATTTCCAAGAGAAAGTACACCATGGATCTCTTACGAGAGACCGGGAAGTTGGGAGCGACGGCCTATATCCAGCCCGATCACGCCAAATCCTGAAAGTGGAGAGGGCAGTGTTCGGATGATGGTGATCCGCTTGATGATCCGAGAATGGATTGCACAAGCAACGACGCCCCATTGTAGTAGGATCCCCCCTCCCTCCCGTTGAATGGATTTATAAAAGTACGCCAACAAAGCGGGAAGGGCCCTTAACCCTTCCGATCCTGAGTTGGGCAAGGAAGAGTAAGGGCTGTGAAGGAGTATGGGGAGCTCCGTAGGGCGCTGCAGAAAAAGAAGATTTGTTGCAATGTACCTCCATAGGAACCAACAATAGAAAGACGTGACATAATAGAATAGATATAGACAGAATCCCTTACTTCATTTCTTTGATTTTGTAAAAAAAGTTCATTCCCCCGGCCTGGTCAAGTACTGGCCGGGCCATTACATTATTTCTGTGGAAGAGAATGACCACAGCCTGCCGTCTTGCGCACACGACTGAATCATATAACTATAATGAAAATGAAATATACGATCAACCGGCAACTTTTCTGAGTCTTTCCGTCATCTTATCTCGCCTGAGAAAGTCCGACGCATTTCCTCACGCACAGGCCTATGGGCGTCGATGCAACGCCCCGTCGCTATGCCCTCGTCCCTGCCCATAGTACCAGTAATGGAATGGGTAGGGATGACAGGATTTTAACCTGTGACATTTTTTACCCCAATCAAATGCGCTACCAAGCTGCGCTACATCCCTTTTCAAGACGACGGGTACCATAGGAGACTGCGCATAAATCTCACTCGATGAGTCTGTACTTTCTTTTTCTCATTTTATTTTCTACAACTTTTCTTTTTAGTCAAAATTAGAATAAAATGCATCGTAGAGGGATTTGACCACGAATCAATTGATTCTTTAGAACTTATTACCACCCCTTTAGGGCGAGGGGTGGGTCAAAATCATTCTATATGAGGAGCCAGTTGAGATTAAGATATCCACAAGTGGAGTCTTTTAGGGCAACCGATCGATCCGATCATAGGAAGAGAAGGGAAAGGAGGTCACTATCCCGCCGGACGGGGGGTAGGGGGCCCGACCATCAAAAACCCTGCCTTTCGAACCCGCCCGTCTTCCATCTCGACGAACTCGAACGACGAAAAGAAATGAATCTGATTTTCGTCGACGGGGCGTCGCGTCGCGTCGGTTCGGGTGATGAAAGCCGTTGCATATAGTGAGTCATATAGGGGCCACTCAATACAAACTGTCTATTTCCGTCATAAATAGACACATCCCATTGCACTGATCGGGGGGCGCTCGTAGTGACTGAGGGGGTCGAAGACCAAGAAGTGAGTTATTTATACCAGATCTTTTATAGAAGTTCCCTGTCCGATCCAACCAACAGAGTGGCGGGCGCTTCCCTCTAAGGCGGAACGCTCCCCTACCGATGCATTTTGACATCCCACAGCTTCGGCTTTCTCTCTTGGTGAAAGCTCAACGTCTACGTGGATCCTATAATGTGTTTAATTCCCAATTTCCATTCTGTAATGGGACCTTTTTTATGTATGATATTTGTGACTTTAGAACGGAATTTCCCTATTTTGCCGAAAATATCAGGCGTTGACCGATTGTTTCCAACTCCAACTCATGGATTTGAGACAAACTTCACTGTCATTCACATCGAGGGATGAGCCTCAGGACCACTCTGACATCGAAAACCGCGAAAGGAGCACGCGGAAAACCTGACTTTCCTCCCCCTGAGCCACCGCTTGTGCGGGCCCCCGTCAATTCCTTTGAGTTTCATTCTTGCGAACGTACTCCCCAGGCGGGGGGCTATCGTCAGGTCCCAGACGATTGTAATCAGACAAGTCTGCCAAACGATTCACTTTCTTTCTTCGATGTGTGGCCTCTAGGTGATCGACATCCACATAGCATCTGTAGGTCATCCACGCAAACGAAGAAGGAAATCCTCCTTTCTGTCTCGTCCTTTTTTCTTTTTTCTAGGTTACGAGAGGAAGGGGTGCCCCCACTCCGACGCTCATCACGAGTCCCAAAAGTGAAGGGGGCCCACCGCGCCTCTCCCCTTCCCTACCCCCGGGTCCCTACAGTGCAACCCCGCGTCAGGTCGGAAGACATCCCAGCCCGATCCCCAATTCTTGTTCACCCCGGATGATCGTGTTGGGTGAATTGTGACCTCGTATGATCGTGGCTTGACGATACGACTCCGAATGATGCAGTACTTTCGGTACTTCGGACCCGTCGCTTTGGGCGATCTCACTGCCCGAGAAGATCATCTGCAATGACATTTGAATAATCCGACGGGCAACTACTGGCTCTGACGCCGGTATGCTGTTGAATAACCAACCGGTGCCAGTCTTTTCTGTTACAGTAAGAGCTGTTGAGTAAATAGAAGCTCTGAATCCACTGCTGGGAACTTGTTCGGAAATACCGTAATGAAAGGAACATAGGAGTTTGTCGCTAGGTATTTGACCAAACAGGACCGCCCAGTTCCTATAGAACCTATCACTAAAATACCAGGTTCAAGGCAAAACTACTGACGATGATGAATCAAAGCCGCATCGGAGGATGTAATAGCAAAGTATGCCACCGCTCCTTCGGAGGTCTCCTCCCCCCTTTTGGACCGCTTGTCAATAGGTAACCCGGTGGATGAAAAACCATGATTTCTGGAGTATGCGCGAACGTCTGTCAGTACTTTTGTCGTTTGATCTCTTCTTTCTCTTTTGAGTGAATATCAGTATTTGCTTGACCACCTTCTTTTCAATCAGTTGGACGTCGAAGATCTCGAAATGATCTTCCAGTTCCGGGGAGAATTCGCAAAACTCCGTTTCCATCGAGAATTTCATCGGGTTTTCCCGTATTTCGACCGGAGAATCGGAAATAGACATTACTGTCGAGGAAAAGCCACCTACAGACTCTTTACGCCCAATCATTCCGGATAACGCTTGCATCCTCTGTCTTACCGCGGCTGCTGGCATAGAGTTAGCCGATGCTTATTCCTCAGATACCGTCATTGCTTCTTCTCCGAGAAAAGAAGTTCATGACCCGTGGGCCTTCTACCTCCACGCGGCATTGCTCCGTCAGGCTTTCGCCCATTGCGGAAAATTCCCCACTGGTGCCTCCCGTAGGAGTCTGGGCCGTGTCTCAGTCCCAGTGTGGCTGGTGTCGGGGAACATTCCACCTCTTCTGCGCACCAATCCTTAGAAATTGTCCGACGAGTCAGTCCAGCGTCGAAAAGAATCTGTGACGTCTATATAAGGAGATCAGAAAGCGTCCTCAGGGAAGAAGGCGTCTCTCGCTGCGTGGTCAGCAACAGCGTCATAGAGCGGGTCACTGGACGCGAAGGTGGATGCTATCACACATACAGTCATACTCCATTCGATGGAATTGTTTGATCTTAAAGGAGATCTTCTATAATTTCGCACGTGAGGGGTTATTTCTTGGTTTCGTCCAGGCCACCCATGTCTATTTTTGATTTTCCACAAAAGGCGGTGAAACCCCTATATTTTTGTCCTTTTGATTGGAGTCCATAAGGAAAGGCAGGTTTCATTAATGAAACATACCATTCGCTCGAGTGCGGGTTTTTCTGCCTGTTTTAGCTGACGCTTGCACCGTCTAATCAGGAAACGACTCCTGCCCGGTCACCCGCTTCCCGCTCGTCGACTGTGTCCGAAGGCAAAACTTCTGCGGAATCGACCAGATTCTACCGAAGTCGACTCAGAAGCCATTCTCCGTCGGGTCTCGAAGACTGAAGGAAGCTGCCAACCGTACCGCAGCAAGCGGGGTAGAGTAATTGGTTGACTCATCGGCTCATGACCTGAAGACTGTAGGTTCGAATTCTGTCCCCGCCGGAGCACGTCGAGATGCTGGGGGAGCCGGCGAAGGAGATGCATTTTGGTACAACCACCGGTGGTACTGGACTGGATCTAGGGGAATAATATCTCTCGCGCTTATCGCAAGCACCGTCTCTTTCCCATGACGACTAGGAACGGGCAAATCAAGAATTTCACTTCGAATTCCGGACCTCAACATCATGTCTGGAAGCACGGGAGAACGTTCTTTTGCTGATATTATTACCAGTATTCGATACTGGGTCATTCATAGCATTACTATACCTTCCCTTTTCATTGCGGGTTGGTTATTCGTCAGTACAGGTTTAGCTTACGATGTATTTGGAAGTCCTCGGCCAAACGAGTATTTCACAGATATTCTTGATCGATTCGGTCGGATATGTAGAAATCTTTCTCATTATTATAGTGGATCCTCAAAAAAACAGGGTTTGTATCGAATAAAGTATATACTTCGACTTTTTTCCATGCAATCCCTTTTTATCCAAAAGTAAGGAGAATGCAAAAGAAAAAAAAATAGGAATGAAAAGCGTCCATTGTCTAATGGATAGGACAGAGGTCTTCTAAACCTTTGGTATAGGTTCGGAGGTTGGATCCTTCTCAAAAGAATGGACCGAAGCTTGTCTTCGTAACCCCTTTTCGTACTCTATTTTGTCGGTATGCCCTTTGGACATTCGGGATTCCCATGAATATGGGGTTCGACGTGGTTACCTCTTTGGTCAGCTGGCGCGGTGTCGTCGAACTATCCCTACCGAAAAGAAAAGTTTTCGTCACTGCTTTACGTCGGAGTTGGTGTTCTCTCATCGTCAAAAGAATGAAAGGAAGCAACCACGAAGCAACCCGTATCTGTTCTCCTTCCCGAACCGACTCCGTCACCAGTCGTCCTCACTACGTTTCGCCTGGCTACAGGTCCGGAAAGAAAGTCAGATCTCACGATTACCCGAACTCACGGGATCGGAAAATGGAGACAGGAATCCCCCGCTTCCGCTTGAAGCCCCGGCCTGTGCCGCCCTCCCATCCAGTCGCTTCCCCGGGGGAGGAAGCTGGTCCGGCTAATCAGACCGTACAAGTGGTCCCCTATCCGTATCAACCGGATGAAGTGATAGGGGGGATTCTGTTCTCTCCATCCAACAGCGCTTTTTGGCGCAATACTCGTTTCCCTCCAACGAGGTCAGAGATGCATTTCCTCGAGCTCCCGAAAAAGACATTAGATGGACTGGATTAGAGGGATCAGTCATCCGAAAATTAGGATTCATTTCTTGCCTCAAATATTCACTTGCCTGACTGGACTGATTGGGACGCTCAGACTACTGCGAACGGCGGAAACGCAAACGCACCGCTGACACAGCACGGGACGGCGGCCACGCAAAAGTCCAGCGACGCGTCCTTCCCAGCGACGTCGGTAATGAGGGAGGCTCTGAAGCCCACGGATCCTATTTCGAAGGAAGAGGAAATGAATGAATGCGTCGAAGTGACGTCCCAGTGCCTCCCTCCCCTTTTCTCGCTCCGACGACCGACAGCTTTTGCTGATGAAGCTCTTGTTATTGTCATAGTTCCGGTACCCATTGGCTCTCCGGGAGAAAAATCCCGAGGCAATCGGTAGTGGTTAGGACGGCCGTCAGTACCTGGTTTCGTAGCCCAATCCGTAAATGTATACTTTTTTTGGAGACCAAAACGTACCGGTATCTTTTCAAACTTAGCGAACTGAAACATCTGAGTAGCTAAAGGAAGGAAAATCAAAAGAGAAACCGTTAGTAGCGGCGATTGCCTCTACCAAATTTACGGATTTTACCTATTTATTTTGTATAATTGGAGTCAGAGAGAAACCGACGATCTAGCTTTTTCTATAAGTTTTGATTTTTTTATTTTACATCAAAATAAAAAGTATAAAAATAGTTGTCTTATGTCAAAGCAATAGGATAAATAGGCAATTTGTTTAATACGTGGGATAATTCTAAAAAACATAGAAATTTTCATTCTGAAATGCCCGTGTAAGTAGTGTAGTGGTTGAATACACTGAGTAGTCCAAATTCTTTTTACATATTTATGCTATATTGAACGAGAACATGATCCCCACCTCGAGGACCAAGCCAAAGAAAGGGACCTAGCTCTGAGACACGGAGTTCGTCGATCGGCTCTCCGACGGAAGGGGGGAATGAACCTCCAGACTCTTTTTCCGTCGACGCCCTACGAGGTCGAACAGGGGTGCGGGATATGGCAGGGTCGACTGCGGAGAGCCATTTAACATACTCGTTTTCTAGATGGACAAGCTCTCCTTCTGTGCGCATTGATCGACCGACGTAGGGATCCGCGGAATGACGAAATTTTTAAATGAAACTAAATGGGGTTTTACCTCCCCTACCCCCTTTTTCTATCCGGCTAACCATTGCCTGAACTTAAAATAAATATCTCTTATTCTAAGTATCAGTATTTATATCGACTAAGTACATGGATGTCACGAGTCTATTGGCATAGAATATGGAATCTTTTCCACGTAAGCTGGTTGTACAAAGTTTGTTTGTTCATACAGGCTGAGTTCGAGTCTTTCTGGTAGCCAATGATCTGACGGGAGCTAGGAGTGCAAAGATACTCGAAAGTGCGCACATATATAAGGGGTTGGACGGTGTCTTTCTCGAGGTTATCTTTCTTCCCTCCGGGACTCCCGGGTTTGGCCCATTCCTCGAAAGACGTTTTTATAGGATCCCTATCTACAACAATTTTCACTTCGGGTTCCGGCGAACGAATAATCATTAAGTCCTCCTCTTTCCGGGATCCTACTACAATGGGGCGTCGTTGCTTGTGCAATCCCGTCGAGTGACGGTCGAACAATTTACTAGACTTCGGCTATTGCTTGCTTTCTTTTTGCTTATGCGCCCGCACGAGGGGCTATTAGCTCAGTGGTAGAGCGCGCCCCTGATAATTGCGTCGTTGTGCCTGGGCTGTAAGGGCTCTCAGCCACATGGATAGTTCAACCACTCACGACGACAACCGAGATCTTCGACTGGGATCCCACAGGTAATCCACCCGGGGCGGAAGAGGAAGAAAGGGAGACAAAGTCCGCGACGAAGGGCAGAGTGCAAAAGAGATGCAGTAGCAATAGCAATATCCCGAAAAAGCCCTAAAACGAATTCCGCCTACCGGAAGAGTTTCTTTTCAAAAGTGGGTCGACGATAAGAGAGCGAGTGGGAAGGTCACCCTTTGGCGGAGAAGCCTTCTTCCGCATATAAAAATATATATACGAGCTTTATGAGCCGGCGATGTTACATTCTAGTTCCGGAAGATCACAAACTTCCATGTCTAGCAAATTCCATACGAAATTCTATACGAATTGATTTAACAAAAATAGAAAAATCCAATGTGAGTTTTTCTATTTTGGAATTTGCCCCCCCATCGCGGACTGCCCCTGATTTGAGGTAGACGCTCCGGAACTCGCGTCCCCGGGTAACAAATTATTCTGAGCACGTAGGCTTTGATGCTGGAGTTTGCTGGGTGGGGGAGAAGCAAGCCGTGAGCGACAGTTCGTCATTCGAGCGTTTTCATTCTCCCTCGATGAAAGCTTCCTACCTCCAGTCTTGCCTTCGGAAACCGAGCCGGAAAGGAATCGTCGACGGGGGAAAACCTATTCCCTGGGTCTGTGGCTCACTTCCTGCCAGCTGGAATCTCCGTCATCCATTGCTTTTTCCAGGGATTGTACGTCGTATGATGGTGACGGGGTAGGGTTCCGACTGCTCTCCGTGGGCCTGCCCTATCTGCTGGCTGTATCTCAATATTTTCCTCGACGCAACGGTTCCAACAGATTTTGTCGATATCCATTCTATCGAGCGTTTCTGCCACATTTTCGTTCAAACGCTCCTCACCCCTTCGTAGAGCCGTGTATTGTAAGTGATCCGAACCTGCCCGGAGCGAGCCCCCCGTCAGAGGCAAGTGAAGTTGGTGAGCCGCCTTACTCCCGCCTTTCCCCGGAGGAAGCCCGTCATTTGACGCAGATGCTTCTTCTATTCTTTTCCCTGGCGCAGCTGGGCCATCCTGGACTTGAACCAGAGACCTCGCCCGTGAAGTAAATCATCGCACCTTACAGCATGAGCTGACGACAGCCATGCACCACCTGTGTCCTCGTTCCCGAGGGCACCCCTCTCTTTCAAGAGGATTCGCGGCATGTCAAGCCCTGGTAAGGTTCTTCGCTTCGCATCGAATTAAACCACACGAACTCGAATTTAATCTCTTTCCATACTTCACAGGCAGCGGCTAGTTCAGGGCTCCATTTGGCAGCTTCGCGGATAATCTCATTACCCTCACGAGCAAGATCACGTCCCTCATTATGAGCTTGTACACATGCTTCTAAAGATACACGATTAGCTACCGCACCAGGTGCGTTTCCCCAAGGGTGTCCTAAAGTTCCTGACGGTTCCCCCGTCTAGGACTGACTACAACAAGCTCGGGACTCAGAGAGAAACAAAGGGTGACGCTCTCTGCTCTATTTGCTTGCAATGCCTTGCCTATCGACAGTCGACGTAGGCGAACGTCGTAGCCTCCTCTTGCCCGTCTTCCACAAAGAGATGAAATCACAGTTTGATGCTGTGAAGAATACAGATAAAAGGATGCACACTCAATCCACTACAGAGATACAGACAGGGCTTGGATTGACGTCTGTAAGCCCAAAAAAGAAGGAGGACGAAGGGATTCGGAGGCTGAAAGAATGGAGTCGGCAAATAGGCCTATTTGCCAACGCATGCAGCGACGGGTGTGCACGGATGAAGGCAGCCTGTGGGGGCTCCGCGCCCGGAACGACGGAGAAGAAGGCCGGCCTATCGATGACCGAGCCAGTCTGAACCCCCTCCTGACCTCAGCCTACAGGTCGAGCACGACGTATGCGCTACCGTCGACCTATACGATACGGTTGGGCTCACTGGCTCCATCGACTTCGTCGATCTGGAACGGAGAAAGAGACACGCTCGATCACATTTTTCGACTTCACAAAAAACTTTTGGTAAAAGTTATGTCTTGGTCCGAGTGGGGATAGCATTTCTCTTCTGCATGTCTATGGAGTTTTGAAAAATCCAAATATCTCAGAGATAGATATAGAGGTAGGAATTTGTCGAGCGAACCGCACTCCTTCGTATACATCAGGAGTCCATTGATGAAAAGGGGCTGGGGAAAGCTTGAACCCAATTCCTACAGTGGTGGATATAAGCGCAATTGAAATTCCTGGGGAGTTATACATTTGTGTATTGATAAGACCATTCAGAGGGTATTGATAGTTCATCAACATCATCAACAACATCATCATATAAACTTTCATCAAAAGAATTTGCTACAGAAACATAACTTTCACTATCAGAAGAGGAGTTTTTTGAAAAATATTTTATAGAAGCAGAGTTTTTTTCGTAGAATTCGAAAATCTCTTTAGAAGTAATTTTTCCTTCTATTTCTTCAACTAATAGAGTTTTATATTGTAAATATTTTTGGTAATCAATTTCATCTAAATTTGTTTCTTTCAAACTTTTTGAAGATGTTTTCACCATTTTAACAGATCCAAGTCTTTCTTTTGAAGAGAAAGAAAAGTTTGGAAAATTCAAAAAGGTTTGTAAAGTAGTTAATTTTTGAGAAACTAGGTAGAGTTGATCACTTAAATAATTAAGCAAACTATTTTGTTGTTCTGTAGTACCATTACAAGGAAGATGTATACTATGTTCATGAGAATTTAGATTAAAAGGATATTCGTAAGATTCAGGAAGAACTAAAACTCTAGACATCTCAGTAAAGAGTTTTATAGACTTAGACACGTTATTTCCTTCTTTTCTTCAGCAGGTTAGATAACAGTATCGATTTGACCCTATTCTCTCCGGCATGTAACCTCTAAGGGTGGCTTTATCCCTAGAGTAAGGCCGCAATAACTGAAGCATCCCTTCCGGATATATAGTTAACCACAGGCACTATTACAAGCTTCAGAGAGATAGAGCACAGCCATGTTTCATTTCCTAGAAAGAAGAAAAGAGACCTGAATAAGGCCCTTCCTGCTCTTCTCTCAGGAAGCTTCCTAGCCGGCAATATCCCGTCTCGTCAGGATGAAAACTGACGCAGGTAACGAAAAGTACGTTCGGACGAAAGAAGCGAGGGGAGAAATTCAACCTACCAGGCCGGCTCCAGCCCTCCGCAGGTTCTGATTCTGATTCCATACTGATGATGAGTCTCTTTCCTTCCATTTAATTTCTTGTCAAGATAGGACCCCACATCATAGCTCTCTGATCCGTTTACTGTTAGCGGATTGGTATTGCTTAGAAATAATATTCCACCTATAATACCGGAGACGATGGGTCCATTTTTTGTGATGATAAATAACCTACTTAACTCAGTGGTTAGAGTATTGCTTTCATACGGCAGGAGTCATTGGTTCAAATCCAATAGTAGGATATCTCGTATTAACAATCAAAAGATGGTCGAAAGAAAATGGGATTAGATACCCCAGTAGTCCTAACCGTAAACGATGGATACTAGGCGCTGTGCGTATCGACCGGCAGATTCATCCAATTGAACCACCACCTGTTGAAGGTTTTCTACGTAGGTTCGAATCCTGCCTCTCCCACGTCGTTTGTTGTAGACGTCAAGAGAAGAGAAAGTAGGCGTCAGCGTAGGAGGGCCAACCGAGCGAAGCTCCTGATTTTTTTTGGCCGTGCCTTTTTGCGACGGCAGGCAGCTGACGGGACTACGTCGACCATAGTTCCAAACTAGGAGCTAAAACTCGACGGAGATATTTCGTACTACCCCACGTTTCGACAGTTCTGGTCCTGTTTTGTGACAGATTGACAAATGGAGGGCCGTGCCTTATGAAACGATCCCTCCATTTGTCTCCCCCGGGCATGCCTATCAACACTCTTTGCCGACGACTGCATGATCGTGGCTAGAGCCGACGGCAACCTTTCCTGTAGGCGCCAACTCCCAGTTCTTTCTCTTCTTTCTTTTGTCAGTTTAGTGACAGTTCATCAAAACCGAGAGTCCGACGATTCCTTGACCGACCACGAAAAAGATCCGACAATCGGGGTCATCTTCACCCGTCGTCGAGGGAAGATGATACGCTGAAATGACGAAATGATGATTCAGTTGTCGTTGAATGATACTGGTCAAATGCCGGATTTCCCCTGTCGACGTCTTTCGTCAGGATTCTTCGAGTTGACGCTCGGTAGAAAGGGTTATCGGCAGCTCGGGAGATGGGGACCCGTCCCGTCGGAACCGTATTCACCGGGGACTGAGGCGACAATGGCTACTGAGGGGGCAGCAGTGAACTGAATTGAATTGACTTGGAACTGAATGTACTGAAACAATTGACGGACCGACTCTTGTTGGTGCGCAAACACGACGCAAAAAATAAGATATCCCCGGCTGCGACAAGGCGATCTTTGCCACAACTCGATTTTGTTTTTTTGAGGAGTGCGGACGTCGAATTCCCTCTGTTTGCAGAACCGAGAGCTTTCCTTTTCTGAAAGAAAGACCTGGATCAGTTCTCATTTGCCCGTAAACGATGGATACTAGGCGCTGTGCGTATCGACCCGTGCAGTGCTGTAGCTAACGCGTTAAGTATCCCGCCTGGGGAGTACGTTCGCAAGAATGAAACTCAAAGGAATTGACGGGGGCCCGCACAAGCGGTGGA
The DNA here is from genome assembly GCA_036321105.1 of Dracaena cambodiana. NCBI lineage: Eukaryota > Viridiplantae > Streptophyta > Magnoliopsida > Asparagales > Asparagaceae > Dracaena > Dracaena cambodiana. The sequence goes on along the minus strand of JAYEPQ010000012.1, from coordinate 31,726,335 downwards.
GCATGTGGTTTAATTCGATGCGAAGCGAAGAACCTTACCAGGGCTTGACATGCCGCGAATCCTCTTGAAAGAGAGGGGTGCCCTCGGGAACGCGGACACAGGTGGTGCATGGCTGTCTTCAGAGCCGTCGTGACTAGAGCACCGAAAGGTTGCCTGTGGGACGGTCTTCTGTCGAGCGGTTGAAGAGCCGTCGAACGAGAACGTCGACTATCTCGCGAATCCCGAGACTCAGAATCATATACTCGGGGGGTGGCGCGGGGCGGACGATTTCCAAACGGACTCCTCATTCATTAGATAGAGAAGATCGCCAAGGGATGTGTCGACAGCCCGTGGTGAAAGGGGCTCCGCACCGACGTCCGGGGTGAGAGTGATGCTTGCAAATGCTCGTCGCTCGAAGGGAAGATGAAAAGGGGCGCCTGTACCGCACCTTTTCAAATGTGTTCCGACCAGAGGGAGAGGAAGAAACTGGCTTTCTCAATTTACCAGGGGATTGATGAGCCGTCAGCAGCAACTCCGCCCCTCCGCGAAGGGGTCTGTCGATCCTTCCTCTCCTGACAGTCGACGCCCGTCGAATCCTCTCACGAGATCTATACCCGACCCGAACTACGGGAATTATGAGCAGTGACCGTCATCCGAGATTTTCACGGAGAATTGACGCGTTTCAGACTCTCGTTCGAGGCAATACATGTCTTTCACATACAATAATAAAAATGAGTAATTCTTTTTTTTTTTGAATGGCAGTTCCAAAAAAACGTATTTCTATATCAAAAAAATGTATTCGTAGAAATATTTGGAAGAAAAAAGGATATTTAGCTGCAATAAAAGCTTTTTGGGGAAGCGCCCTGACGAAGGCAGACTATATGAAGTCTTTTTCAGGTATTCGACGGGAGGGTGTGCTGACGGGCTTTCGACTCTTTCAACTGGGAAAGGAGATGTTTTTTATTGACAAAGCAGCTGTGGTTGTTGGTAGCTCTTCCACGTCGGTCGGCTATACCGCATACACTTTGTCCCTAGCGACTGGCATCGAGCTCATCACTCAGCAGCAGACAACGACCTAGACGGATATATGCTTTCAGCTGATCTTCTTCTAAGAGTTCTAGTGTGAATAGTGAGTTCTAGTGTGAATAGTCGAGCTTAATACTGGGGCAGAGCTCTCCTGCAATCTGGTATCAGAGCCAAGTTCAGTATCCCTCTTCTTTTTTTGTAAGTATCTTTAACTTAGCCATGACTGGCTAAACTTGTTAGGCATGTTATTTTCTTAATTTCTTAAGCTTATTAGATAATAGTATCTTACGCCATGAGGTAGGAAATGAAACATGGCTGTGCTCTATCTCTCTGAAGCTTGTAATAGTGCCTGTGGTTAACTATATATCCGGAAGGGATGCTTCAGTTATTGCGGCCTTACTCTAGGGATAAAGCCACCCTTAGAGGTTACATGCCGGAGAGAATAGGGTCAAATCGATACTGTTATCTAACCTGCTGAAGAAAAGAAGGAAATAACGTGTCTAAGTCTATAAAACTCTTTACTGAGATGTCTAGAGTTTTAGTTCTTCCTGAATCTTACGAATATCCTTTTAATCTAAATTCTCATGAACATAGTATACATCTTCCTTGTAATGGTACTACAGAACAACAAAATAGTTTGCTTAATTATTTAAGTGATCAACTCTACCTAGTTTCTCAAAAATTAACTACTTTACAAACCTTTTTGAATTTTCCAAACTTTTCTTTCTCTTCAAAAGAAAGACTTGGATCTGTTAAAATGGTGAAAACATCTTCAAAAAGTTTGAAAGAAACAAATTTAGATGAAATTGATTACCAAAAATATTTACAATATAAAACTCTATTAGTTGAAGAAATAGAAGGAAAAATTACTTCTAAAGAGATTTTCGAATTCTACGAAAAAAACTCTGCTTCTATAAAATATTTTTCAAAAAACTCCTCTTCTGATAGTGAAAGTTATGTTTCTGTAGCAAATTCTTTTGATGAAAGTTTATATGATGATGTTGTTGATGATGTTGATGAACTATCAATACCCTCTGAATGGTCTTATCAATACACAAATGTATAACTCCCCAGGAATTTCAATTGCGCTTATATCCACCATTGTAGGAATTGGGTTCAAGCTTTCCCCAGCCCCTTTTCATCAATGGACTCCTGATGTATACGAAGGAGTGCGGTTCGCTCGACAAATTCCTACCTCTATATCTATCTCTGAGATGTTTGGATTTTTCAAAACTCCATAGAAGAGGGATACTGAACTTGGCTCTGATACCAGATTGCAGGAGAGCTCTGCCCCAGTATTAAGCTCGACTATTCACACTAGAACTCACTATTCACACTAGAACTCTTAGAAGAAGATCAGCTGAAAGCATATATCCGTCTAGGTCGTTGTTTGCTGCTGAGTGATGAGCTCGATGCCAGTCGCTAGGGACAAAGTGTATGCGGTATAGCCGACCGACGTGGAAGAGCTACCAACAACCACAGCTGCTTTGTCAATAAAAAACATCTCCTTTCCCAGTTGAAAGAGTCGAAAGCCCGTCAGCACACCCTCCCGTCGAATACCTGAAAAAGACTTCATATAGTCTGCCTTCGTCAGGGCGCTTCCCCGAAAAGCTTTTATTGCAGCTAAATATCCTTTTTTCTTCCAAATATTTCTACGAATACATTTTTTTGATATAGAAATACGTTTTTTTGGAACTGCCATTCAAAAAAAAAAAGAATTACTCATTTTTATTATTGTATGTGAAAGACATGTATTGCCTCGAACGAGAGTCTGAAACGCGTCAATTCTCCGTGAAAATCTCGGATGACGGTCACTGCTCATAATTCCCGTAGTTCGGGTCGGGTATAGATCTCGTGAGAGGATTCGACGGGCGTCGACTGTCAGGAGAGGAAGGATCGACAGACCCCTTCGCGGAGGGGCGGAGTTGCTGCTGACGGCTCATCAATCCCCTGGTAAATTGAGAAAGCCAGTTTCTTCCTCTCCCTCTGGTCGGAACACATTTGAAAAGGTGCGGTACAGGCGCCCCTTTTCATCTTCCCTTCGAGCGACGAGCATTTGCAAGCATCACTCTCACCCCGGACGTCGGTGCGGAGCCCCTTTCACCACGGGCTGTCGACACATCCCTTGGCGATCTTCTCTATCTAATGAATGAGGAGTCCGTTTGGAAATCGTCCGCCCCGCGCCACCCCCCGAGTATATGATTCTGAGTCTCGGGATTCGCGAGATAGTCGACGTTCTCGTTCGACGGCTCTTCAACCGCTCGACAGAAGACCGTCCCACAGGCAACCTTTCGGTGCTCTAGTCACGACGGCTCTGAAGACAGCCATGCACCACCTGTGTCCGCGTTCCCGAGGGCACCCCTCTCTTTCAAGAGGATTCGCGGCATGTCAAGCCCTGGTAAGGTTCTTCGCTTCGCATCGAATTAAACCACATGCTCCACCGCTTGTGCGGGCCCCCGTCAATTCCTTTGAGTTTCATTCTTGCGAACGTACTCCCCAGGCGGGATACTTAACGCGTTAGCTACAGCACTGCACGGGTTGATACGCACAGCGCCTAGTATCCATCGTTTACGGGCAAATGAGAACTGATCCAGGTCTTTCTTTCAGAAAAGGAAAGCTCTCGGTTCTGCAAACAGAGGGAATTCGACGTCCGCACTCCTCAAAAAAACAAAATCGAGTTGTGGCAAAGATCGCCTTGTCGCAGCCGGGGATATCTTATTTTTTGCGTCGTGTTTGCGCACCAACAAGAGTCGGTCCGTCGATTGTTTCAGTACATTCAGTTCCAAGTCAATTCAATTCAGTTCACTGCTGCCCCCTCAGTAGCCATTGTCGCCTCAGTCCCCGGTGAATACGGTTCCGACGGGACGGGTCCCCATCTCCCGAGCTGCCGATAACCCTTTCTACCGAGCGTCAACTC